>CM060964.1:239264017-239331517 GCA_030765045.1 Tenodera sinensis
TCCTTCCTCCCTCCCTTCCTTCCTGCCTTCCTGCCTGCCTGCCCGCCCGCCTGCCTGCCTGCTTGCCTTCCTGCCTTCCTTCCTTGCTTCCTTGCTTCCTTGCTTCCTTGCTTCCTTGCTTCCTTGCTTCCTTGCTTCCTTCCTTCCTCCCTCCCCCATCCTTCCCTCACTCCGTCCCTCCCTCCTTCCTTCTCTCCTTCCTTCCCTCCCTCCTTCCCTCCCTCCTTCCTTCTATCCCTCCTTCCTTCCACCCCTCCCACCCGTCCACCCGCCCGCCCGCCCGTCCGTCCGCTCGCCTGCCTGCCTTCCTTCCTTACTTCCTTCCTTACTTCCTTCCTTCCTTCCTTCCTTTCTCCCTTCCTTCCCTCCTTCCTTTCTTTCATTCCCTCTTTCCTTCCTTCTTTTTCCTTGTTTCTTTCCTTCCCTTCCTTCCCTCTTTCTTTCCTTCCTTCTTTCCTTCCTTCTTTACCTCCTTGTTTTTCCTTCTTTCTCTTTTTCTTTCCTTCTTTCCTTCCTTTATTCCTTCTCTCTTTTCTTTTTTCTTTTTCTAACATCGACTTAACTTCAACGCCTGATATGGTTCTGTGTTATCGAAATTTAGCCCGTGTTGTTGTAGTGTTTAACGCCCGCTTTTACTACTACGGCACCGCAGGCGGTGACACTGATGATACATGGAATGAAGATGGAGCACCGGTGGAATGAGTTGGCGGGGGAAACTGGAGCACCCGGAGAAAACCCGCCCTGACGCCGCTTCGTCCAGCACGAATACCACATGCGGGTCCCTGGGATCGAACCCGGGCCGCCTAGGTGGTAGCCTGTGTTGGGTTAAGATGCCTAGCTTAGTGTATGTAGGTATATGAATGGGATGACACGGTCCTATGTTATCGAAATTTAGTCCGTATTTGGTTTCATTAGATTAGTGTGGGTCCTGTGTAATTGAAATTTAACCCAAGGTTAGAAACGTACCTGTAACCCACATGCATATGATAAGTACAAAAACCTTTAAACAATCAGTAACAATTCCATGCGAGTTCGTTGGCTTACCATGGCATAAGCCTCTGAAATAAAACAGGTCAGATATTCGGGCCTTTAAACATACCAAATAAAATATTTACAATTACGCGTTTGTATAGAATTCGAGGTAATGCTTGCACAGGGTGCAGTAATCAATAACCTCACTTTTCCCCGGAATTTTCTGTTGTCTGGCGCACCAGCGACAAAACATCTAAATTTGATACATGACCAAAGTTACTTAAATAACTTTTATCCTCGACCATGCCATAATGTAGCGCTTATACGCCACTGGACATCATTACCCACCTCTTCATAATAACACTACTGAGCACCAATCAAAGATGCAGAAGCTCATAACGGCACAGCTAATCGACCAATCAAAGGTGCACCTGTTCATCATGACACTGCTAGCCGCCAATCAAAAGATCCGCATGTGGCGATCAATACTTCGGCATCTGAGCACATTCCCACACAGCTGAATGCGTACATGGAGTAAAACTACTCTATTTATTAAATGGTGTTAACATTACAAATAATATTTACAAGCTCATTAGGAAATTGCCTAATGGGAAAGCTGCCGGCCCAGACAAAGTGACTAATGAGGAACTTAAGCATCTCCCGAGAAAAGCTCTGGTGCAACTGACCAAAATATTTAACGGCTGTTTGCAGCAAGGCTATTTCCCCTCTACTTGGAAACGAGCCAAGGTGATCATGCTTCCAAAGCAAGGGAAAAGCACCAGACAACCGAAAAATTACCGCCCCATCAGTCTCCTGTCTACCATTGGTAAATTGCTCGAAAAACTTATACTTTCTCGACTCCAAAAACATGTTTTGGAATCTCATGAACTCTCAAATTCACAGTTTGGCTTTCGAAAAGGACATTCTACTGACTTACAGCTTCTCAGAATAACAGATGACATAACAGAGCAATTTAACAACGGGGCTTCAACGTTGGCGCTATTTCTGGACGTAGAAGCCGCATTTGACCGGTGCTGGCACAATGGCCTTATCTATAAACTGCACCAAAATTTCCCGGCACTTCAAAATTATCTACACTTGCTGCACAATTTTTTAGAAAAACGGAAGTTCTACGTCCAAGTGGGCCGCTCCTCCTCTCGGGAGCGAATGATGCGGGCTGGCGTCCCACAAGGGGCAATAATGTCCCCCTTCCTGTACATACTGTTTACAAACGACTTCCTAGTGGACGCCAGATGCAAGGTCGCCATGTACGCCGACGACACTGCAATATACAACCACCATAGAAATCCACGTTTCGGTCTTGCAGAAATGCAACGCTATGTCAACAACTTCCTCTCATGGCAACATGGTTGGAAAATCAAAATTAACCCCGACAAATGCCAGCTGATTCATTTTTCTAAGCGGCATCACACTTTGGCATTGGACCTAACGGTCGGTGGTCAGTTATTGCACTGCCGTCGGCAAGTTAAATACTTAGGGGTTACCTTGGACCGCACAATGTGCTGGTCCACCCACATAAAAAATAGCGCCAACAAAGGCAGACAGCGGCTAAAGTTATGCGCCCCCATCTTCTGCAGCAAACAGCTGCAATTGAAGTCCAAACTCATCCTGTACAAAGCTTTTATCCTGTCAGTGGTTCTATATGCGTGTGTGGCCTGGGCAAACGCTTCAAAAACCGCCCTAAAACAGATCCAAACCCTCCAAAACCTCTCCCTCCGAAAAATTCTCTCTGCTCCTCTCTTAACCACCAACCAAACCCTACACCTGGAAACCCAGATCCCCAGCATCCCTGAGGCAATAACCAAAAGAGCCTCCGCGGCATGGGCGCGCATCAGAAACCACGACAATTACGTCATTGCCAATATCGGTAAAGGTGAGCCGAAGCATCGAAAACATGCACGAATAAAAATGTTTTAGACGTCGCTTGGCTCACCGACTGATGTGCGTCCATGCAAAGATGGGCCCCAGACCGCACATAAGCTACCTCAGAGGCCTGCACCCATATCTCACGATATGCCAGAGTGAATGCGGGAGTGCATGTGTGTAAATAAGTGTATATAAAGAAAAAAACAATAACAAAAACTAGAAACAAAAACCAAAGACAATACAACGGGGAACTGTTCTCGGTAGCCCAAGGACGGCCATTGTATGGGTTTCCTGGAAAACCCGTTGTATATAAAATGTAAAAACAAAAAATTGTAAATAAATGTAAATGTAAGTCTGTTAGCTGGGCTTGCTGTACCAGCACCAGACAAAATTGAAATAAACAAACAAATAATATTGTAATAAATTCAGTTTGTCTTCGCGTTTTTGAAATTATACGCTTTTAAAGTTTGTAGCATATATACCTACCCTCTGTATCGTTGTGTCACGACCAACATAACAAAAGTTGAAGGCGTCACTATCGATTCTCGTATGCGCAATCGAATCGAGTAATACAAAGTCAAAATATGCAGCGTAGAATATCACAAACGTTTTATTAAGATTTTAGGCCTAGAAACATTGTTGAGCATAAACAGTCATATGCAACTTGAGTATAATGACTGCAATTAAGATACTCGTATGGATATTATGAAACTCGCAACCTCTCGTTTCATAAAACATACTCACATCTTAATTGCAGCTTTTACACCCTTGTTACATAATATACAATTATAGAGTGTTAAAATACTGTTCAATCAACCACTTTACCACATACTCTTACCTTTAAACTCGATTATCTAATAAAAGGTGCATATAATTACAACAACAAAATATTAGGAATTTTTGTGCAATTACATCCACTCTCTCATCTTTTTTAGCCTGCAGGATTATTTCACTTCTACCGAGTATACCACCTAGTAGTACGGAGGACCGAATTCGAAACAGGATTGGAATAGCTTGGTGTCTTTAAGTTTTTCATTAGAATTCCGTCTTAGTAAGATGAATATTGGGCAACTCTCAGCTGTATGGTTCGCAGTTAGTTGAGTAATCATTAATTTCTTCATTTATCGTCTGCGTCGATCATTATGCGGGCGTTAAGTAATATATTTATAAAAGTTTAACTGCATTAATTTACTCCTAATTATTTGTATATGACTGCAAAACAGGGATGTTTTGTGCTCAAGTGTATTTTTCCTAATATTTCGATTAAAATCGTACTACCAATTTTAAACAGTATCATTTATAATCCATACTATTTTAAGTTTCTTTTCACTTATAATATAGTTTTCTATCTATGTGGACTGAGGTTCTTTAAAACACAGCTCTGAGAGGTTATAAAATGACCTTTAAGTGCGATTTTATTGGCTATGCGATAAAATATGAGGTTCCAGAATTGAGCTTTTCTGTTTTCGTGCCATTTATTCTCGCTTTAGGGCCATTGTTTCTATCTCTTGGAGGGTGCAAGTACATTCATCGTGGGAACGTCAGCGCAATAAATCAGCTGACCGCCCACTTGCGGTGAGGAAGAGTGACGAACTAAACCCAGGTGTCAGAGTTGATAATGTCGACATTCTGGCAATTAAAACACCAGTCGATACCAATTCACTCGACCTCATTGTGTTACAGCTGTGGTCCGCAAACCACGAGAAATGTCACGTGATAGTTAGGTAGCTCGCCCACATCTCAAACCAATATATTATAACTTCAGATTCAGCTGATACCACCTGTGGCACAGAAAGCAAATTTAGTCAAATGCAAGGGAGCCATGACTGGTCGTTTCGTTAGCATGGTGGTAGCGCTGCCACTTACCAGGTGGGAGACACGGGTTTGATTCCCGGTATTGGCGTGAGAATTTTCTCTCGCTGGATGAGATGTCCCAATTCTCGTTTGGTCCCTAAGGGGCCAATTGAGAAGCTACTTGATTGAAAAGTAGTAGTCTTGGTTATGTAAACAGCATAACCGGCCGAGAGAGATCGGAGCGCTGACCACGTACCATCCTCCCGTACTGCACCCCGCTCATGACGCCTGCGGTGGGCAGAGGTGAGGGATGCAGCGGCTGGTGGTAGGCCTTGGTCCGGAAAGAGCTATTGCGCCTTAGCTTACTATCACCATGATTATTTAGCGAGACCTTCGTAGCTTCCCCTCTTTTCCCTATATTTACCTCTCTCCAATGACAGTAGTATTCATACTACTAGCTGAACATAGTTATAAACCAACAATACATCGGCATGTAAGGTAAATATTGATTATTTCTGACGGCTCACTAAATCGTTAATCAACTGTTGCTTGATTCCCAGCATGACATACACATTATAAAGTATACCTAACCAGATTATTGGAAAGCTAGTAACACATTTCGACAAATTTCAAAAACTGTGCAAATTCACAGAAATGTAAGTAATTAAACCTTAATGCCACCCAAGAAAGGCGGTTTATTCCATAGGCAGTAGCGGAAATAGTTTCAATTGAAAGTCGAAACTCTATTATAATATAACGTAATAGACGATCGTGTTTAAAGCTATTTCCATAAGAATTTTAATTCCATTATAAATATAGGGAGAATTGTAGAAGAATTAAACGTTTTATATTTTTCAATATAATATTGTATTATATTTACTGTGAAGCTTTACATATATTTTGAGATTCTAAGGATAAAGTTAAAGCTTTTCTTATAGCACAGATCCGTTTAATTCAATAAATGCTGCTTATTTCAAGCAACATTTGCAACCTATCCCATAATAGTCATTAAGAATTTGAAGATAAATCTAAAGAAAATTAAAAGGTTGCTTTTCTACGAGGCCAGATGTATCTGCTCTTCCCCTTCCCCCTTTCCTTGCCCTCATTGCAGTGCCACGCCTCTAGCAGCTTATACCAAAGTGTCAAGAGTTCATTGCCCAGCAGTTCTGCCTCACCCATTGCGAGACCACGCAAGACGATAAGAAACAGAAATAGTCTCAAACAGTGCATTTTACTAAATTCGTTTTGTGCCCTATAAGTTGGGAGAGTGGCTGTTAAACACCACTAGTAGGAAAAATATAAAAAAGTAGCCTAATGAAAAATTGCTATGATATGCTTCTCAAAAATTTTTATCTCCGACCCGAGTGCATTTTAAATGATACATAATGGGAGAGAAACAGGTGATGCACCTCGGGGTATATAACTGGAACCCTAGGGGTTCATCCAATGGGCTATGAATATACTACGGGGAAAATCTGTTTCGATTTCGTGATGTATATACTATTTTTTCCACAGAGGAGCTAAATTTCACATTTTATTTACCTTTATTGGATTTTGCTGGAACTATTTCATTGAGGTACTTTGGAATGACTGAAAAGATACATGTAGCAAGGTTGTAGCTTATATTGAATGTATTGTTTACTTTGTGAATTTAAATGCAAAATGGATAGTTTTCAAGAAACAAAATATTTAACTATTATTTGTTTATGTCAACAAACTTACTGTTAGTGTTTTTAAACACACAAGCCATGTGTGGGCAATGTTTGAGAGGAACTGAAAAACTCAATGCCACAGCTGGGATCTGAACCACTACAATCCGTTTATTTGAAGAATTCAGTGTCATTCTGGCAGGTTGTCACAGTAGCTAATGGTTAGAGCACCCGCCTAGTATGCAGAGAGTCTGTGGTTCAGATCCCAGCTGTGGCATTGAGTTTTTCAGTTCCACATCTATCTCTCAAAATATTTAACGTTTGTTGCCATTGAGGGAATTAATGGTATGTTACCGAAAACCTCTAAAAGATTTCACGGAGTATACGGAGGTATTTTTGGCTGTGGCGAATGGCGAAAACTTGCGCAGTAGTTTATGGTCGAGTTCCTTTTGCATTGATAAGACCCTAGAGGTGACACGTTAGTATCTCTCCGATTTCCGTGCGGTCTATATCGCGGGAATGCGTGTTTAAGTACAGTGCTCGCTTGCATTATCAACAGTCTCTTGTTTATGAAACCGAGACGTTCTCCCCACCATTAGTTTGCACGACGTCACTCACGCAGATCCTAGCAAGGTCAATCGCCACGTCTAAGAATACCTCTGTACACGCGTTTTAAACAATGGCTGAAGAATGTACCGAGCGAGCTGATACAGGCGGTAGCACGTGTAACTCACATTCTGGAGTGTTCGAGTCCCGAGCCAAACCTTCTTGTCTATGGGCTTTTTCACAGGTTTTCCCAGATCGCTAGGTAAGTGCCAGGAAAGCTAATTGTATCCCCGAATGTCCTGCCCCTCCACTCCATCCACCGCTCCACTCCACCCCACCCTACGCCACCCCACACCACGCCACCCCACTCCACTCCATCCTACCCCGCGCCACCCCATGCCACCCCACCCCACTCCATCCTACCCCGCGCCACCCCACGCCACCCCACGCCACCCCATCCCACTCCACTCCACTCCACTTCACTTCGCTTCCCTTCACCTTTCATCTGGTTAGTTCTTTCGGGGATATAAGTGTCGGCTGTTGTCTCGTTGCATGGCAGTGAAAGATGATGCTGTTTGTAAATCTTCGTTCTTCGGCGAGGCGGTCCCCGGTATGATCTAAATATCTCAAAAATATGGCATTTTAATCAAAATTCTCAGCCATTTTTGAGAAATCATACATTTTAACAATGTTTAAAAAGCAGCCATTTTCGAACGTGACTTTGTATCTACACAGACACACCTGTTTACTCGCCGTGAATGTCTGATGCCTCTGTCTAAATCTTCCACGTGTTATAAATGTAAGCTCAAAGGGAAATGGCTGGACAAAGATTTTTGTTTGGTAATATTTGTTTTGCTCATAAGCATTTAATGGTGCAAGAAAATACGTTATTTTCACAGTTTTCTTACGGAATTCGTTCATAGTGGCTTGTATGAAATGACGCTGATTTATTAAACCACAAAGAACTCACAAACTCTTTCGGCAGCAAATGTTCTCAGAATATTGTACGAAATATACATGCATGTCATCTCTGCTAAAATGTTTATATTACAATGAGGTCCCTTCTAGCTATTAGAAAAGGAGAATGGCACTGAATGGGCTGTGCCCTTCCATAAGATAGGTCATATATAAAGGTCGGAGGCGTGTGCGTTGTTTCATGGATATACAGTATATCATATACTGCACATGGACTGTAGGTACTGTTATCGCTCGCGCATGTAAACAACTGCAGGTAGGTACAGCCTGAGCATGGAAACTGCTTCACTGCAGCACAACTTACAAGCATCATAAACTGTGCATTCTGGAGTTGCACTTAATCATTTATACATGCTGCTATTTATTAACTATAATATGGTCACAGAGTGCATTACACTGGATTGCAATGTACATCCGTTACTAAATGTAAATTTTCGACGTCAATCACTGAAGCAGTTTTTAAACAATGAAAAGCTTCTTCCTACGTCACATGATATCAGAGGTGCAAATGTAAAGAATTTCACTGTGTCATCTGACGTGTTTTCCTACTTACTGATTTTCAAACTTTCACACATATATTTTTGTTTAGAATTTTCTGGAATTTAGCTTTCACATTTTCGATACCTGGCACAAGAGGTATCCTATCAATTGAATTAGCTAAGTCTTCTATTATACTTATGCTCTTGGACATTTCCAAATCCGATTTTTCTAATTGTTTAACAGCTTTGGGCAACACTGCAAAATTTTTGGAAATAAACTGAAGATTATCTGATAGTTCATGCGATATCAGAGACTTTGCAGATACTACAGATTACAGATTATACTACGCGTTTACCTTGCGTCTGCATATACTTGCAAGGCAATGCTTCACTAGGTCGCTGAGTGCTACGTTACGTTGTTTTCGACTATTGCTTCTAGTGACAGATATTTGCACATTTGACGGCCACGATATCTCTATATTTTTGTATAGTAATTTCGTCTATCTCTTACGGTTTACATGTTACACAAAATTCAGTCAGAAAGAAGAGGCCTTCGTAGACTATTTGTAAAGCACTCAGTAAGTATATTATATTTTACACGACACGCTAATATCTTAAACATATGGTACTTTAAACAAAGTCAAAAACGTTCTCATTCTTCAAGAAATTGAAAATAACATTTTTTCTGCGTGCAAGGAATATCTTAGGTTTGGAGAATTTTCTTTGAGTCGCATCCTTGGAATACGTTGAACTTAATACGTAGTTTGGTATTTCTCCAGTTTTTTGATTTTGAGTTTGTGGATAGACAAAGAGACACGGACCTGTTTCTAAAAATGCCTTTTCTAGAGTTTAGGAGACATGAATATGTTCATTTTTAGTGAAATCTGATATTTGGGTTGAATACCCACATACCTATTTATTTAACGAACGAAATGGCTCTGCTGTAACATGTGAGGCCGACATTCGGAAGATTGTGAGTTCGATTTCCGTGTCCGTCTTTCTGACCCATGGTTTTTTCCGGGGGTTTCCCCGGGTCGCCAAGCAAATGTTGGGAAAGATAATTACATCCTTCCATTTCGTTTCATTCATCATTTCATTCATCCTTCATCCAGTTGGTTCTTACAGGGTCGCAAGTGTTAGCCAAGACGTTAGGTGCAGTTTGGCAGGGATGATATGCGCACAGGAACTCTTTCTGTCCCTCGCTGTCCGTGGGATCCGGATGGTAAAGGGGGCGGCATCTGTGCATGTTGAACCCTGCGCCAAGGTCCTCCTGAGTTAATGTTAGAAGACCTAAAGACTTCGAGGTGTCATCAAACTTGGGAAACCTTAGAGACCCCTGTCAACGTCTGTGCAATTAGTCTGAGTCTGGCCGCCTCTCCCCTCATCCTTCCTCTAGATGTTTGTAAGATAGAGGGGAATTCGTTCTAAAGTCACCGTGTTTTATACACCAGTCATTACGTTCATGTATCAGACCCAATTATGTAGAAGAATCAAGTATTTGAGCTGACGATATAGTTTCATTGTTCACCTCCTCTTTTAGCAGCTATGTGACTCGTTTCAAGCCGTAAAATTTCGCTGGTATTGAAATAAGTGATACTTGTGTATGTAGGCTTCGTTTACAACCCATTAGAATGCACTAATACGCATTAGAATGTTATCAAAGAGCGCTACAGAACAACGAGGAAATACCTCTCTGGTGAGGTCTATTAAACCGAAATGCCTTCCGTTTGATGTAACAGATGACAAAGGCGTCTATTGTAACATGTAATGCAATAGTGTAGTTTCACTAAACATGCTTGTTGTAAGAGAATAAGCAGCTTTAAGAGCTTATGCAAATCCGATGAGCTGTTTTACGCGTGATCTATGTGCTTCATTTGGCTGTCTCTACATTACGCTTCCATGTTACCGTCTAACTTGAATTTCTGGGAAAGAAAAAATCGGATGTGTTGCACTCACGTGACTTGTCGGTCTGGGTGGCTCAGTTGATTAGACGCTGGCCTACTGATCCCAAGGTCGAGGGTTCAAACCCGGCCCAGGCCGATGGTTTTTAAGTGTGCTTAAAAACCACAGCTCCATGTCAGATTTACTGGCGTGTAAAAGAATTCCTGCGGGACGAAATTCCGGCACACCGGCGACGCTGATGTGATCCTGGTAATTGACAGCGTCGTTAAATAACAAAATAATTTTAATTTTCTCACGTGACTTTCTCTAGTCCTTGCATGTACAGGATGTTCTTACAAGCGTTTATTCTTCTATCTATCTTACATCATGTAGAAATTGTTTTATTACATACAGTGGAACTCGAATAATTCGAACATTTATAATTCGAAATCGTCGTTAATTCGAAGATGTTTCTTGGTCTCTTGAATTTTGTATTAAAGTAAGGCAAAGTAATTACACGTAATTCGAATTACATTTTGCTTAATTCGAAGTTTTTCTTCAGAAATGTGGGTCGAAAATGAATATAAACCCGGAAATTTAATATAACTTCATCCATGTGTTTCTGCAAAAGAGGTCATCGCTCCGGGGTTGTTGTTTGATCAAAACACAGTTGGAACTGTTTTGGAACTGGAGTAACTTTCCTAGCTGCCGGCCTTGAGCTTCTATGCCTGCTCCCACATCCCCTTGTTTAAAGCACCTGTGCCTTTAGTTGTCACTTGAGCTTCTTTCCTAGCTGCCGGCCTTCAGCTTCTGTACCTCCTCCCACATCCCTTTGTTTAAAACACGTATGCCTTTACTGTGTTTTTAAAATGGGAAGACTTCTGATCTGCAGCCAATGAGATACGTTTACATGCACAGTGTTGCAATATCATTATCCCAACTGCTCATATTTCTTGGCGCGCGTCAAGCCCCACTTGGAAGTGGGGAAAGCAACATGACAACACAGCAGGACTCCGATTGGTTACCGGCCTGGAGACGCTCAAGGACAAACTCCTTCCCATTTGAAAAGCACAGTAATTGTCACTTGAGCTTCCTACTGTTGAGTGTGTTGCAAATCAATGATATTATGTCTCTTAGTAAACCGCGTGTCCAGTAAAGATTAGCTCTGGTGGAAAAAGTCGCCGTCATTTGAGAAGTTGAAAAGGGTTTGAAGAAAAAATCTGAAATCGCCAAAGAATACGAAATACCACCGAGCACTGCGTCAACTTATCTGAGGAATAAGGAGAAAATTTTAAGCAATGCCTCAAGTGAAAATGGAAAGAGTCGAAATAGAGTGAGACAACCGGAGAATCCAGATGGACGTGTGTACCTGTATTGCTAAAATGCCAGTTTTAGACGTAACTTTTGCAATTAGAATGTTCGGATATTTCAAATGTTGTTCACTCCCTTCAGCTTCGAATTATCCAAGTTTCACTGTATTTCCTTGTGGTTACAATGGATATAGGAGGATACAGTAAGTAGGTTTAAGTGAGTCACACCTTAAAACCTGGTCGCAAAGTGATGGCCAAGAAATTCCGTTCTCTTTACATGACCAGCCATATCATAAGGAATGTCTGAGAAACGGAAAATCATGTATTGGGAATATCCCATCTCCCAGCCTCAGATTTCTTTCTACGTCTTCATAGGTATTTGATGATTTTTTTTCTTCCTGCTGGTTTGTACCCGTAAACAACTTGTCCACTCTCTGTGTAGTTTCATCTACTTTGGATCTGCTTTAGGTATGAGAAAAGTATTAAATTCTTTAAATATATCTTCATTTTTGTCCGTTAAACTTCATGGTACGAACATGGAGTTGCTTTTTCGTGGGAACATGTAGGCAATCTTCCGTTTGTCAGCATCTTAAGCATGGGATGCCTGGAATGTGTGAGATTTTTGCTAGCTCTGTATTAGCAAGTCACGAACGGAAGCATTCTCGCTTGACATAGTCTTGCCCTACCTAATTAAAATTTGCGCTGGCACAGAAAAAATTGGATGCTGAGAATCTTGTATTGGAAGAATTATGTGTTCGAGAATTTTTTACGGAATTATCCGATGCGATTAAGTGGATGCAATCACATTTTTGGTTAAAGTTTAACGTCCATTAACCGGAGGTCCTACCAGGCAATGAACGAAAAGGATGAAATTATGCTCATATGAGCTCGAGATTCATGTAGCTTATATTTAACCGACATTCCTCTTTTCAGGATAAGCGAAACCCCGGAAAGCCTTATACGGATTCGCCCTAGTCACATTCGAAATGGGGAATTTGAGCCTGGCACGCTACCTGTACACCACAGAGATGGACATCAATCGCACTTGACTAGACTTAGGGAATATTTGTTTATTTTTTGTTGTTTATCCGTATTAGAAAAAGTAATACATTTGGACCAAAATTTCATACAGAAATTTAATTAAAATTTAAGAGCTGGTAGTTATGTGATGCCTTTAAAGTTCCATTCTCTCTGCATGGCTATGAGAAAGAAAGGAAAGAAAGAACAAAACAGTGTGAGTGAGGGGCCCATCGACAAGGTCATTTGGGCCCAAGAACAAAAGACGAAGTGACTTAGCACTTTTTGGAAAGACGAGACCCTGTCTCGTTTTTTCAATT
The DNA here is from genome assembly GCA_030765045.1 of Tenodera sinensis. Lineage (NCBI taxonomy): Eukaryota > Metazoa > Arthropoda > Insecta > Mantodea > Mantidae > Tenodera > Tenodera sinensis. The sequence continues at coordinate 239,276,848 of CM060964.1, forward strand.
TCCGAGGATGAGTAAAACACTAAACACACGTGTATTGCATACATTTTAGGGAGATAACTAGAAATTTAATATGGCGTATGAATGAAATGTGAAATACGAACCTTTAAACGTAACATTCATGTTTCATCTGGGGCTTCATTTAAAAATTTCACCATATATTCTCTGCAGGAAAACTATGCATTTCTTTGGTAGGTTTCCTACATTTTTTTCTTTAAGAAGCCAATCAAACGATAGAACTTTGCAATGTTAATATAATGATTTATCTTATCATATCCTTTAACATGGAATATTCAGACCATAAGCTACCAAGAGATTTCAACATTTCACCCCTACTTATAAAATAGGCAAGGAATGTTTTTTTTTTTTTTTTTTTTTTTTTTTTTAAATTTATTCCTGCTTTCCTCTCATTCAGCCAATTTTTTAAGATGCTATACCACCTTTCAGGTATGAGAGAAGTTCACCCTGTTTTCCAGTTTTTATCGATAATTATTGACTTGACCACGGCCTACTCGGTTTTTCTTGCGGAACATGTATTTCGATTCAGTGATTACATAATATCTTCGATGGTAATTACAAATAAGTTGCACGGATTCCAGTGCTTTATTCTCTTAAATTATAACGTATGGGATATAAATAAGAGGACAATTATTGAGGTAGTAAAAATCAACAAGTAATTTTATTATAAGTCTTATATCTGTATTAATCAAAATATTGTTAAGTTTAAGGGTGTGAACATGCTAGTGGGCTAGAGCTTAAAAGTACGTAATATAGGAGGGTGGGTTAAGTTGGTAGCTGTGAATGCGGGATAACTCATTTACCTGCAATGTCAACATAACCGGAAAGGCCATGAAATCACCCAAAACTTGTTCAATGACATAGATTGTGTTACCAAGATCCACATATTTTGTAATGCAGTAAATCATTGCCTCCCTCTAACTGGTTAGCAGGCATGAAGTAGAAAGATGAACAGACTACTGTAATCGTGTAAGAACGGTGGTGAAAGTCCTATGAATGGACGGAGGATCCGGGTTCGATCCCCGGTACCAGCAGGGGGATTTTATCCTCTCTGGGAGGTCTGGCACGGGGCGCACTCAGCCTCGTTAGGTCCCGGAGGGACCAATTGAGGAGCTACTTGATGAAGAAGTAGCGGCCCCAGGTCTAGAAAACCGCATAACTGGCCGGGAGGGCTCGGGGCGCTGACCACGTCCCACCCTCCAGTACTGCACCTCACCAATGACGCCTGTAGTGGGCAGAGGTGGGGGACGCAGCGGCTGGGCGGTAGGCCCCCTTCGTGGGCTGTCGCGCGGAGTTTACATTACATTTTACATTACATTTTTACATATATATTGGGCAGTGAAAGTAACACGACTGCAGACTAAAACTCTAAACATATACAGGATGGAAGTGAAATGATCCTACAGACTTTAACAGCGAATTCCTCATGTTGTGAATAACAAGAAAATCTAATACCAAAATGTTGAAAAGTTTATAATTTTCAAGAAAAAATATTTTTATCAAAACAATTTATAACCTGGCTGAATTATTATTCATTGAAGGTTCTTGATTTATGGCTATATTCATAGAAAATTGAATAAACAACTTTTTCCTTTGGCGTATTTCAATAGATCCAGCGGTTTTTTGTAAATTAAATTTTAAAAACCCACAATTTATTGCAACAAAAAGGCAACAAATTGTGGGTTCTTTTAAATGTAATTTACACAAAAACCAAAAACAAATATCCTGAATGTACTGTAAATAACACATGAAATCCTCTTTATTAAAATTTAATTTTACACCACTTGGAAGACTGTAAGTTAACGCACTATTGTGGTAGAAACCAACATTGTTTAAGTCGTATAAACATTTCCAAAATATTCACTGTTGCCCTCTTTGAATGCTGCAAGCCAGATTGGGTCAGCACGTACGCAGCAACAGTGCTGGAGCTCGGCTGGTGGGAATTAGGCAACACGTAACTGAGCGAAGGTCATAAGTCCTTGCGCTTCCTGCCAGTTCACTTCAATACTTCATTCAGCTGTGACGATATCTTACCCCCCAGTGCCCAGCTGTATTGCATGCCGCAGGCAAACTCCTGCGAGCCATGAGTATCCCGCTGCACCTGGTGCGTACCCAAGCTAGAACAATCTGATCGAAGCAGTACACTTTGATATCTTTAAGTTAGCTTTTTATGTCATGAACTCTTGCAGAGTAGCTATGTAATACGCATAAAGGATGTCGAATGCTATTATACAACTAGATATATAAAATAACTTCTTGGCAAATGTATGATAGTCAACAGGAACCTGAGAATGAAACAAGCTGCTGTATGAATAAATTATGGGATATCTATAACTGCATAACCAAAGGCATTAGAGCTTTTACTGCCTTTGCTACTTGCCTATAGTAAGCTGAGGAAGTAGGTGTGGTATTAAAACCAAAAATTCGATACTAAGATTTCACTGGAAATGTACGTTTTGAGAAAAAGAACCTGAATCCAAAAAGAATTATTTTTAGAAGGTCCACGCGAGCATGTATATGTGCATGTGTGTGTATGGGCTTGTGTGTGTGTGTGTGTGTGTGTGTGTGTGTGTGTGTGTGTGTGTGTGTGTGTGTGTGTGGACAGTATGACTTGCAAATGAAAGTCGTTAAATACCAAACTTGGTATCTAAGCTCAGCACCTTCCAAGGATGCGACACATGGGTTTAACAATATCGTTTAACATACCATATTTTAAGACATTTTCATGGCAAATGTAATGTATGAATCGTGCATTCTGAGTTTTATTTAAATACCCTGTGAAGGCCTCATCATTCTGAATGACTTTGGATAGCTGATAAACTGCAAGGAATGGATAAAGTGTTACTGAACAAAAAATATAAATCTGGTTAAGGTCTTCAATTTGTGTAAAAAACTATTTTTTCGTAGTTGACTATTTTCAAAATATATATTTTTTGTTATTTGCTTGAATTGTTGAATATTTTAAGTTTTTCTCCAATGAGAAGAGTTATTGGCCCTTTTTCCCTCCTGGTCGTACATGGAGAATAGAATTTCACATATATTAGCCACCTCTTAAGATTTTTACTATCGTTTAAAGTTTACTGGATCCCCTTATTCCTTCAAGGAAATGGTGTAATAAAAGCATTTCTGTAAATGTTTATCTCGATTAACATGAAGTACATGGAAGAATAAGCTTTCTAAGAATACTTTTATCAAGAATGGATGAGAAAAGCATTTATTATATTAAAACATCAGATTCTTTTTGTAGTCCTGCAAAGAACATGGCATTTTAAAGCCACATTATTGCGACAAGCTTTTTAAAATTCCGAATATCTCTTTCCCTACTGTATCGTACAACGAAATATGTAAATCTGAATTGAAAATGTATTTGGATTAACAAGAAGTAGCAGCTCAACTTTCATAATGGTAGGTTCTAGAAGTGTGAGTATAGAAAGACATATTTAAAAATATACTTTTTTACTTTCTCTACCACGTATAGTAAGTGGTGGAAGTAATGTATTCTAACCAAAATTTCGATGTCACGATTTCACTGGAAATATATGTTTTGAGGCCCGCTGAATTAAAAAAGGCATTTTTATAAAAAGGTCAATATGTGTGTGCCTTCGTGCGTGCGTGTGTGTCTGCCTGTGAACAGTATAACTCATAAACGAAAGGTCGGTTAAAAACCGAAGTTAGTATTTAAGTTTAATGTTTTTCAGGGATGCGACACGAAGAGTTTGAAGAAAAGTCCTTCACCCTAAACTACCCTTTGCATGGACAATTTTGATTTTCTCAAAAATGGCTCTAACGAATTTAAATAAAATGCTACATGTTTAAGTTATTTTACAGCAAATTAAATGTATATTTTGAATTTCCTGGCAATAGCCTATGCAGCCCTGTTTACTTTTGATGACTTTTACATAACTGGTAAGCCGTAAGAGATAGGCAAAATCGTAATATACAAAAATATGTAGATCTCGTTAAAACGTACAGTTATGTCCAAATGCGTTTTTTTTTTTTTTTTTTTTTTTTTTTTTTTTTTTTTTTTTGCGGTGAACCATTTCGGAGATATTTCTTGTTACTTGTATGAGTTTTGCAATACTTAAATTTTTTTTTTCAAATGGAAGGTCGTAATTGACCTTCCTGTCTCTTGGCTGTACAAAGAGAACGGAATTTGAAAGGATTCATATAGCAAAAATAAAAAATATTTTGTTTTTTAACGACGCTGTCAATTGCCAGGATCACATCAGTGTCGCCGGTGTGCCGGGATTTTGTCCGGCAGGAGTTCTTTTACATGCCAGTAAATCTACTGACTTGGAGCTGTCGTTTTTAAGCACACTTAAAACCATCGGTCTGGGCCGGTTTTCAACCCGCGACCTTGGGATCAGTAGGCTAGCGTCTAACCAACTGAGCCACCTAGACCGACTGGCTTCATATAGCGGCCAGCTTTAAAAGATTTTGTATTCCAATATTCTCCATGCACCTACAAAAAAATTAGCAATAGGATAATTTCTGCAAACGTTTATCTCGATTAACATGGAGAAGATAGAGGAATAAGATTTTCTAAGATTAGTTAGTATAAGAGTAGAAAAAGTCACGTGAGTGCAACACATCAGATTTTTGAGTGCTCTCAGTAGCACAATACACACACGGTCGACAAAAGCATTGAGATAATCAAGGAGGTGACTTACTCTGGTGGCTTCTACGTGGCAGTTTAATCAGTCTCAAAGCGAAGCTCTTGCCAACATTGGAATGTTATATACATACATGTTGGTATCCTGCTCCCAAGATACAGTGCGAAGGGCATCTCGGACCACCGTATTTATTTGTTGCAGCTGCAGTATCTCCTCCTATACAGGCCCAATGGGAGCAAGGGTGAGCTGTGTACCTTAACGATTCCCTGTAGAGCTTCATGCAATATTCCCTTTGAATTAGCTATATGTGGGCAATCAGCCGCTTCAGTATCATTACGTATTTTGGCTACGTGCTTCTAAGTGAGTTAACCGCTAATTTAGATGAGATTACAACGTGTAATACGTTACTAAGTGAGTTTATACCTACCAGGCATGCTTCACAAACGGCCTAAGTTTCTCTACCTTGCTAATTATGGAAGCATAACATATCCTTTATGTACACAAATAAAGTAACAGAAATACCTTCAACACAACGCCCAAGGAACATCTGCCCAACCAAGGAAGATGACCTTAGATAAATTCCGTCGACCAGCTATTATTAACGTAGTTAGATTACGAACTACAAATATCAGTCACTGTGTAAATATACAGGTGTTCCAAAACACCGACAACGCTTAGTATGTTGTGTGGGACGGCAAACTGATTGGTTTTCAAATAGGAACGCCTGTCTGGAAATTAGTGGTTTGGACGCTGTAGCGCATCCAAGTGTGAGAGGCGTGTACGTTCACATTTCGTAAATAAACCTAACATCGAGCTGTCCAATTTACAAATGGTCTTCGAATTGTGTAGCTCCTACGTCATTGCTCCAATCGCTCCATGGACTCGGGCCGTAAGGTCCTCCGCTGACGTTACAGGAGCGCCACACAACCCTTCACACAACTCCACATAAAATAGTCAAGATGCACGTGTCAGATCTGACGACCGCGCTGGCCATTAGTCCACCTCAGCCAATCGATCGATTTTAATATGTGACTTTGAGCTGATTCCACACATTTACATCAATGTGTGCTAGAGCTCATGTCGGCCATTTCCACAGCTGTTTACGCACTGTTGTTAAAACGTTACTGTACTGCAAACTACACAAGTAACGCAGTAGGATGCGCACCAAGGACCCAAAGAAGGAATTTAGCGCATGCACAGGAATGTTATTATGCTCAGGTCGTTCATACCAGTACACAGATTGCTAAAGAGTTGCATCATTCCGCATTAAGATACCAAAATGAATGTTAACAAATGTTCACAACCGTTCGTTCTCAAACTTCGACACTCTCCAGCGTCCAAACCGTGCATTTCCGGACAGGGTTTTCCATCCCGGACAACATAATAACCGCTGTTGGTGTTTTTTTTTTTTTTTTTTTTTTGAATACCCAGTATATAAACCGGGTGGAAGGTAGTGCTTCAGCTATGCTTTAATCAGAGATCCTACATGATGAGTGTAACAAATATGTCTAATACAATTATGGTCAACAAAAAAACCGTTTTGCCGAAATAATACGTTGTCCCAAATATTTGTAGCCATACAGCTTCTTGACGAATGGATATAAGTGGTTTATTATTTCACTGTCACACAAACATTGTATGAACAATGGCGTAATGCATTTCTACCTTAGTTCAAGTGAATTTAGTTACAATTTAATGTTAACGTGACGCTGCTAAATATCTCTTAGAAATTAAACTTTGCATGTTGTTTTGTATTCTTCGTAGTGATAATGGTTTAAGTGAAACCACTTGAACCCAACTGCTTAAAATTGCCATGCATGGTAATAAAGAACTAGAAAAGCTGTACACTCACGCGTGTAAAGTTGGTTCCCTTTGTTAATTAATTATTGTTTCACACTTACCGGGTGTAGTGTTAAGCCCAAAAAAGTAGAACCAGACTGAAAAATTCATTGTTATACCCAAGAATAACTTATCGTGCCGTTGCTCTAACCATCTGAGCTAACATGGCAACACGTGGGCACCATAATGAATTCCCCAACTGACTTACCCTTCTCCAGAGAAGTCATAAGGTGTGATCAAATTCATTTTCACATTATGTATCGTAATGGGCTCGTTAGGGCTTTAAGTTTCGGGCTTCATAGTGAAGTATGCTACCTAAAAATTAATTTGAGCACGCCTTGAGTTTTACTGGAACGCATGCGAATCTGGAGAGTTTAGTGTAATTTAATGCCGACAGTTGATGCGTTAGCTCAGATGGTTAGAGCCACGGTACGGTAAGCTCAGTGGATCAAAACCCGGTTGTGAGAGAATTTTTCAGTGTGATTCTACCTTTCACAACTCTTGTTTGTTAACACAACGCATCAAAATGGGTTGATCCAAACATAAACCATAATAATGTAAAATAAGGTTTTCTTCATTAGAAGTCATATTGACACCATTTGACGCGAAATCCCAGAATTAAATCGAGACCACGGCAGCATGCAGCAAGAGAGTCTCTACAACACTTGGGTCCGGAAACATCCTATCTGCGACAGATTCGTGTCTGCCACCTTAATCTCTTTTGGCGTGGTCCCACCTTACTAAACACCATGCTTGCTACCGTAGAGATTATTTCAAGGGAGGTTGAGGACTTTGGAACTCTTGCTGCCTAAACTAATTACCATGCCTATACAAGTGGAACACAGTATATCGGAAAGCAGAAAGAGGTTTAATTCGTCATGCACTGGAGACAAAGCCCATTTACTAAAGCCAATTTCGCGGCAGGGTTACAAAGATTATTGCATTGCAGCAGTTTTATAGAGCAGTTTAGAGCTCTGGAAATTTATCCAGTCTGCCCTATCACAAAACAGAGCCTAAATATAGTTCGTGATGAAACCATCCGATGTCGAATAGTCACAGTGCTTTCTCTACCCACTACCCACCTCCATCATCTCTCCTATCTTTTACTATTCATAAATGTTCTACCCAGTTTGCAGTAATGGCGATGAAGCAAGAGCTTTTTGGAAATATAACTGATATTTTTTAATAGTGCATGCCAAAATAAGCTTCAACCTGAAGCAGTAACTACACCACATAATATTTATGAAAATACTCGATTTTATAATTAGTTTAAACGTTTGTATAAATAGGGAGAGAAAATTCAAAAGAGAGACAATGCAAATGAGCTCAAGATTGATAAAAGAACCCAAACAGACAGATAGTCATTTGAAAGATCTCAATAATCTTAAACTTCTCTAGTATCCAGAGACTCAGGATTTACTCATGATGAGAACTGACATCCTCGTCCCGGAGATTGTGTTTGGTAAGAAATTCACTATTACCTAACCTGAGAGAAGTGAATGGGAAGGGCAGGTTAATTCTGCTGATAATAAAGACCCTGTTTGGTATACTGAATGGTGCAAAGTCATCACAGGAACTGGAGCCGGGCTGAATTGCCATAACATGAATTCATCTTTCTTGGAGAAAAATGGTACTGTCCTTCAATGCTTCTAGCAAGTATCAGGGAGAGTATTAAGCAGGGCTACACTAAGAGGAGCATTCCAATATTCTCAAATATCAAACGGCACTTAAGCCCTTGAAGCTCCTGTGGTTAGGTAAGTCTTTTCTGGTTTGGAAATGCCGCAGGGACCACATGGTACTGGCTGAACATAATTCCGTTATAGTGAAATGGATGCCGGCACATGTAGGTACACAGGCACACAGGACTGCCAAGGAAGGTACCATATATTGGACCTCAACCATTACTGAGAAATTTATTTTCTGAAAACTGGGGCATTATTTTTTTAAGAAAAAGTATATGACCATTTAATTTATTTTTGAGAGACAGTACAAAATGTTGAACAATAGCCATGGGCGTTGGCAGACTCTTTTCAGGGGGACTGCATGCAGGAGCTTTACGATTAAACAATAGTAATTCATTATTCTCTTGTCAAACACTGTAAAATATGAGTTAAAACTTATACCAATAATATTTGTTGCTGATAAACGATTTCATTTGATCTAAATAACATTATGTATTTGATTACGTAATTATATTACAGATTTTGTGTTTTCAATCTCTGACGGTAAGAACTTTCATAGAATTTGTACAAATTTGTGCAAAAATAAAACTTGTATAATTATCGTTGCGGCGCAGAACTACTGTTGACGACAAAAAATTAAACATTGTTAACTGTTGGTATGAAAGTATTGTTAAGGGCAATAATTAGTATACGTATGGAGCTACTAACTGTAAATAGTGCATTCCTTTTTACTTAAAAATGTGAATAACATCACTGGCGACCTCATTTGTAACAAGGGCGCTATAAAACAATAGAGTATCTGTTTTGTACAGATATCCCCCCCCCCCTTTCGCTTCTCCCATGTCAATAGCATATGTGGAGCATTTTGAGTAGGAAAAAGTACGGAAAAGAGTTTACGAGGAAACAAAGTTTGAAAGTGAATGTGCCTATAGCACATGCCAATTCAGTTATATTTTCATGTAATTGGTAGTTCAAATGCGCTAAAAGGAAGCATATGTTTTCTTAAAGTTCAGAATTAAAGTCAGTTTATTACAAAAAATGTATTAATTTTTCATAACTTTTGGCCAAATTTCACAGATGAATTACCTTAATTCTTACCTTCTTCTTACATACAACGAAATGTTTAAGAGTAATGAAGGTTTATCTGCATTAACAAGAAGTAGATAGAAGCTTTTGTAGGAACATTTTTAGAAACGTGATTAGGAACAGTCATGTTAATACATCATGCTAAAGTATTTAATTATGTTGTTTCCAAACACATGAATCTTTTAGAAAAAAATCTGACGTGTTGCACTCACATGACTTTCTCTACTCTTGTACTAACCATTCTTACAAACTCTTATTCCTATATGTTCTTCGTATTTGTTAAGATAAACATTTGTACAAATTCTCTTATTGCTTATTTCCTTGTAGGTGCAAGGGGAATGTTAGAATACGTAGGCTTTGTGCAATAGTCAAATGTTTTCAAGCTTTGAGATTCTGTTGTCTTTACACACTTAACATATAAAAAAATGAACAATGATGATCCATTTCACGAAATTCTAAGTTTTCCGAAGCTCGCACACATAACAAGGAATATCTCCGAAATGGTTCACCCTACAAAAAATTAAAGATATACATTTCATTTGTCATAAAAATATCTCAAACATATGACATTTTAATCAAAATCGTTAAAGCTATTTTCAAGAAAATCAACATTTTCGAAAAATTGTCCATGTAAAGGGTAGTTTAGGGTGGGGCTATTTTCTTCAAAATCTTCGTGTCGCATCCTTGAAATACATTAAACTTAAATACCAACTTTGGTTTTCAACCGACCTTTCGTTTTTGAGTAATGTTGTTCACAGACTGGCACACAGACTGATACACAGACACACAGACACACACACACACGGACCTTGTTTCTAAAAATACTTTTTTTGGATTCAGGGGGTCTCAAAACATATTTCCGGTGAAATCTCGACATCAAATTTTTGCGTGGAATACAATACTTCCCCTACTTACCAGTAGAGAAAGTAAAAATGTAACTGTTGTCAGGAGACCTCTAAGCGTGTATTTACAGTGATCAAGTTTAGCGCGGTTTAGTAACATTTTCTACCGCAGGTTAGTGATAGAGGAATTAAAAATACGTCCCATTGCGGTACTATTGCTGAATGTATACGGGTTTGGTCGCCTACTGTTAAATAGAACCTCTAGGAAAGCAATTTAATGCTAGACGGCGGACATTAATTATTCTAAAACCTTTACTGTATTCACGCTGGAAACCCAAAGTCCTAATCTCTCAAGAGTCGTTAGTGGTTTCGACGACAATACTTTGAGCTTGTCCCACTCAACCTAGTGGGAAGTCGAGGTCTGCAATTCCCACATCAATAAATTTCTGTGTGGACTCGTCCGCCCCTAGAGCATTCCTTGTTCTTCGGTTCTTTAAATGGTTTGCCTAACAAAGAATGGACTACATTTGCTGTTGGAACAAACTTCCTGTGGACTTAGAAACATGTTTTCATCGAAATCAACTTAAAATAAATATAATTGTCTGTATTATTTGTTGAATTATTCGAGAAAACAGGTGATAAATTTGGTAATTTTTCTAATAATTCCTTTTCTGGTCCTACAAATTGTAGAGAAAGTAACTTCAGAACGTATTTGTCTCAATTTTAAGAAATTCTAGCAGCCAATAAACAGTGGAAAGGTTCTAAAGATTTAAAGGTTGGTTTTGTTGACAGAGGCTGAAGTGCAAAGGTCAGGAATTATCAGCATTTTAACTGAACTTCTTCGTTAAGGCAAGGCTACACCGAAAATTCGAACTTTTTAAATAATCATCCTATCTCTTTGAAAATATAACCACATAATGAGATTATTCTAAACTAACTCGCCAATTTTATGCTGCTACATCAATACTTCATTATTCATTAAATAATTTGTGTGAAAATATTGTAAAAGTTACTTGCTATATAAAATATTTCACGCGACAAAAGACTTGAATTTTTAGAAATGACTCTGTTTTGGGCTTGTACACAGTATTATAAAAAGAGCAACATTCTTATTTTTTAAAGAATTTCCTTTTAACACTTGTTTTAAATTGTTTACATACGTTACCTCAAAAAAGTTTGAAAAATAACTTCTTCATATTTTAACGTCATATAATTTTCCAAAAGAAAAGGGGAATGTGAAGTACCTTATTTATATATTATGGACCTAATCTGTAAGTTTCACTCAGCTAAATGTAAAATTTTAACACATGCGACATTTTGTATAGTGAAAAATGTTGGGAAAAAAGTTTTTCAGAAAGTGAGTTTTAAAGTAATGATTGTTCAAATGCTATATTTGTAACCTCTGCAGGGAGCTAAAATTCTCCTCCTGCATAGATGGGACCCTCTTTCTACTATTTCTTTTGATGTGCAGCAAGTTTACCGTATTTTAGCATCCTGCGGGATGATTTTTTATCACACTGACCAGAAGTGGCACGTGCTGAAGTCGACGACTTGGTCTTTATCCATAACTCATTAATTCCTTTGCGTTCTGTGGTTTCCCTGCTGTGCATTTTCCAGCAGCTCATCAGAAACTAAATGAATGTTCACTAGCAGCGCTTTCTTGATAACCTCTTTTGAAAGGACTGTCTTCATGTGTGTGTTGTCTTACTTAGATGGCTCTTCTCCTTTGGCAATGGCACAGTTAGTGTACAGCATATCCCAGTGTCAAAGGTTTTCATTTAGCTTAGTCAAACCTGCAGGTTAGGTTCATAATATGTAAATTACGAACCTCACATTCACCTCTTCTTATAAATGCTATGTTTCCAAATTATTAATTAAAATGTAAAAAAGCTACAATTTTCAGGATATTTAAACTAACATAAGAAAAAAAATAGAATAAATGCTAAAAGCATACTGTCAAAAAATAAGAACATGGTTCTTTTTATACTACAGTTCACGAGTCAAAAAACAGAAATTTAGCTTTAAAAATGTAAAGCTTTGGTCACAGAACATTTCATATAGCGAGTAATTTTTATTTTCTTCTCACACAGAATAATTAATGAAGTATTTGATATACCAGCATGAAAAATTGGCTTTTAGTTTAAACTAATCTTTTCTATTATGTGGTTAAACGTACATAGTGGTAATTATTAAAGAAATTGGAATCTTCAGTGTAGCCTTACAAGGCATTTAAACCTCAACGACCATGTGCACGTCTTTTTAAGTGGTCAGATAACGACCTAAAGTGGTAAAAATCTATAAACAGAATGTCTGTATTTCTACACACTCTAAGCTACGAAAAGATGCCAAAAAGGAACATTCCAATATATTACAAATTTTGATCACATTTTCCGTGCTGCCTCAAGACAGTTTTTACGACTTACAAAACATTTGTCGGTCTGTTTAAATAATACGTTTCTGGATTATCAGATGTTAAAGTCATGTAAAATATGTTTGTAAATGCCGCTTAGGAAAAAGTAAAAAAATGAAACTTTCAAAAACTATAAAACCATTAAGATAAAGCATAAGCTGTAATACAGTTTGCTGATTCCTCGTGTTTGAAACGTGGAATCTTACTTTATTACTTTGGTAGTAAGAATTTTTTCCTAGAAAGTAGAGGAAGAACTGCACTCCAACAAGAAATTCGATATCGAGATGTTATCGAAAATTCACACCTTGAGGGTCTCTGAGATCCCCCCACCCTAACAATAAATAAGATTTTTAGAATAGCTCGCTACAGCACATAATTTCTGTGAAATAAAAATTATTTCTGTGGTGCCTCATCATTTCGAATGTGTATTTTAATTTATTTGAATTTTAAAATACTTATGTGCTTTAGAAGGGGGAAGTCGATATCACTTTTTCTCATAATCATTAAAAGACCATGAACTTGTGAAGGCCGATTATTGCTTTAGACTACTCCATTATTAATTATTATTATTATTATTATTATTATTATTATTATTATTATTATTATTATTATTATTATTATTATTATTATTATTATTATTATTATTATTATTATTATTATTATTATTATTATTATTATTATTATTATTATTATTATTATTATTATTATTATTATTATTATTATTATTATTATTATTATTATTATTATTATTATTATTATTATTATTATTATTATTATTATTATTATTATTATTATTATTATTATTATTATTATTATTATTATTATTATTATTATTATTATTATTATTATTATTATTATTATTATTATTATTATTATTATTATTATTATTATTATTATTTGTACATATAACGACATGTGCAATGAAAGTTTATCTCTACTAACTGGTAGTGGATGGAAAAATGTTTTTGTAAGCACGCTTTGTAAAAAAGAGTAAAGAAGCATATGCGAATACAGCTTTCCCTGATTACCCTCCCCTTATGTAGGACTTACACTCCTAGGACTTAAAAGCCAGTGCCTGGAGTCAGATGCCTGTCGGTGAGCCCAGGGACCTCTAGATCAGAGTGAAGACCTGGAAGCAGGTGGTCAGCCCAGTACCAGATATGATAGTGAGGAAGAGGATGATATGAAATGCATGCGAAATGGATGATTGGAAGAACGATAGTGGAGCAATTGGTGAAATGAATGGCGGGGGAAACCGGAGAACCAGGAGAAAACCCTTCCAGACACCGCTTCGTCCACCATGAATACCACATGCGGGTTCCGCCTAGATGGTAGGCGAGCGGTCTAACCACTCAGCCACGGCGCCGCCAAGCATATGTGAATATACCATATGTTTTTACATTTGTGTGGTAAGCGTTAACGTTATTATTTAGCTAAATTTACAAATATATGGGATTAATGTCAACATTTTTATGCACACGAGGGTAATATTTCACTTTTCGAAAATTGCGTCCACCAATGCGTTCCATTTCTGTGATGACTGATTGCCAGCCTACAACTCATATTTTGAAACGCTCTTTTGTAACATTTAAATCATTAACGCTTTCTTCAACTGCTTAATAAACTTGGCTCTCCAGATATTGGAGGTCACTTTTTGCTTAATTTGTTCCTTCTTTTTTTAAACTATTACATTCACAAGGGACAGAAGCACGCCGCAATGGAAACTCTTGGGTGTGTTCTTACGGGGACAGTTTTAGTTGCTCATTTTAGATCCTGAAAATGTGTAAAGAATATATTTAAATTTACATTTTAATGGATTGAGAATTTATAAAATTAAATTTAAATGATGAACCCATATTTCTCCACACTTGTGACTGCTCAGCTGAAATTGTGTGTGTGCGTGCGTATACGTACATGTGCGTGCGCACTTCCTAAACCGTAGGACAGGTTTAATTTGTTACAGTTCCTTCATTTGTCTTGAAAACACTTTGTGTCGGGCAACTGCTTCAGTCAGAACGGAAAGTATTGAAATGTCTCTTTAAATAATTTTGGTGGCTAAATTAAAGCAGAGAAAGTCCTAATCTTAATTTGGCTACTGCTGATCTACAGTCCGTATCGGAAGTGTTGTATTCTACTCTAAACTTTGACACCAAGATTTTACCGGAAATAAGTATTTTAAGATACATCAATTAAAATACGACATGTTGCATTCACTTGATTTTCTCTAATCATTCTTCCACAAACTGTTTATGAAAGCCTGCTCTTAAATATTGCTCTTGTTAATAGAATTACATCCTCCACATTTCGTTACTAGGCATACGACGTGTGAGTGTCACTTTGTGATGGCTTTGAAATTCCGTACTCCTTGCATGAATATCCCCCCCCCCAAAAAAAAAAAAAATTAGTTGAAAAAGGAATACCACATTTACAAGTTCAGACCAATAACAAAGAATATCTTGAAGATGGTTAGCAACACAAACAATTTAATATTCACGTGCTTTAAGGAAATCTGCATTTTTGAGTAGTAATATTTTGTCTATTTTCTTGGATTTGCCAAGTATACAAAAGTAATTCAGAAGAAAGAGAACTTCACAGGCTATTCCTAGAAAATTAAAATTATATATTTTATTTGCCATACAAATGTATATCTTAATCAAGACCGTTAGAGCCATTTTTGACAAAATAAAAAATAACCAAAATATTTCCATTGACATTTCAAAGCGAACAGTTGCCCACTTATGACTATGGACTATGGCTTAAACATCTTGTATGCTTCTTTTGCAATGCACCACAACCATTTCTACGAACATCCCGGCTAACTTGAAACAAATATAAACTTTTGCATGAATGGTTTGTAGACGAGAGATAAAAATAAGCGCTAGTGGATAGAGAGGATCATGTGAATGTAACACATTAATTTTTCTCAGTATTTAAGGAGCAAACAATAATAGAGTTTACTCGCCGTTAAATAGTTTCAGAATCAACGTTTGCGAAAGGAGACAGGTTGAATTTACCTTCTTCCACTATAGGCGGACTTTGTCACTCTTTCACACACACAAACGTGTATTGTGTTACAGTGGCGTTTTGTTATAATCATATACGTTGCCTTTGATTTACCAAAGCACTTTCAAATCTTATGTGATAAACATGTTCATTAGTAACTGCTTACGTTTAAGAAGTCTATCAATATTTGGCGACAAAGTCGAAGTGCATAGCCTTAGAAGATATAACAAGTGATCATCTCGGAATGTATTGTGATAAGACTTTGAATGTAGTTCAATTTGGAGAAACTGTTCGCAAGTATATGTAGAGCTATACTCACTCTTATACACACTATTCTTGCAAGTGTTTATTTCTCTACTTCGTTTAAATCGACATAAACATTTTCATAAAGTATCTTATTGCTAATTTTCTTGTAGGTGTAAGGAGAATAAGGGCATACAGTAGGCTTTGAGTGTTAGTCAAATGGTGTAAGACTTCGGTGCTATGCGATGCCTTTGAAAGTATGTTCTCTTTTCAAGACCAAGAGATAAAAAGAAAATAACATATTTCTATTTGAGAAAAGTGAAAGTACTGGAGAATTCACACAAATAGTAGGTAATATCTCGGAAATGGTTCACTCAAAAAAGGTATATTTGACATAAATTGTTTTAAGCACATCCATATGTTTTATTTATTAAGACTTTGTCTCTTACGGTTCACGATTTATGCAAAAGTCATTCAGAATGAAGAGAACTTCTGAGGGTATTCCCAGAGAATTCAAGTTATGACTTAGTAACTGCCATGGAAGCACCTGTTTGTGTCCGTCACTGGACACTGACTGTCTGGTTATGTTTGTACACGTCATAACCAAGAGCTGATTGACCCTGCTACTGAAAGAGTCGAGTGAGAAATAGCTACTAATTACGTAAGCATCTCCAAGAGACAAGGTTGGACATCGCTATGATACGGTATAAGAATGAGATATTGAAGTCTGTCTGTAAATACCCAATCTACGAGGTACCTGCTGACACCCGTCGTGATATGACTACTGGTTAACGCGACGTAAAATAGAGGAAACAAATATATAATTTAATTTAAACCAATTGTTAAAGGTAGAAGACTTTTTTTTACATGTGGTATGTAAAAATGTCATCGAAATGAATTGGAAGATGTCAGTTCTGGGCAGCCGATGGTTGAATAGTTGTGGAATAAGTTTCTAATGGCCGGTACTACTTAATTTTGAAGAAACTCCAGGTATCTGCCAGCGTTTAGTGTTCATGTAAACAAGAAAGAACGAATAATATGGTCACCAACAATAATACTCCTTTCTTGTGAATATTGGTGTGGCACTTCTTCATCCATTGTGCATTTATGCCTGACCAGTATCGGCTGTTATATAAATATGCTTTCATGAATATAAATAAATGACAGTCAAACTACAGAGAGAAAAAGAAGAAACGTTTCACTCCATTAAGCCTATAACTTTTTCTCTTTAATTTAACAGTAATGAATTGCACAAAATTATGTATTAAAAGGCACTATCAAAATCTGTAAAAAGGCATATAGTGTATACCATTTAAAGTAAAAATGTTGCAGTCACTTCTGGTTAAACTTGAGATACCAAAAGGTCAGTAATATAAGTTCTGAGTTCCCTGTGCAGGACTATTTCTGTACCCTGAATTTCGTATGAATCAGCAACATAATTCAGGTGGTGCGGGACTTCTTACTAATCCTGTATAAGAAATGCTGTAGTTAACATCAAAGGAGCTTCTAGGCGGATATCAACATCTTGAAATCCGGCGGTGACGTAATTTTTTCTTTGAAATCGCCGACTTTGTAAACGCACCCTCCAAAGAAATCAAATATGCAGTGGTAAAGGCAGAATTTTAATGTACATGAGTAAATATTTCTTTTCTGTAATCGGATTATGTTTCCCTTTCCAGAAAATGAAAAGTTGGTCCGCTGTTTTTCATATTATAACGACGTCATTGAATATCCTTAAGAAATGTCACCGAGCGTGCAGACAGCTTGATGTGAGTTTGAAAAAAAAAATACTTGTTTTTGAGAGCTTTACCAACGACAGAAGGTGGCAGGAAGTTGAGTCTAAACTTTTCCATAGCTTTACCGACGTCGACGGGATCTGCTCTAGTAATTTGCAGTAGAAATGGGCCCGTTAAGGGGCTGGTGGTTAATATCTTCGTCGTTCTGTTCAATATTTAAACATCATATCAACTTACCTATAGTAAGTAAAATATTGTATTCTACCCCCAAAAGAAATGAATATCAGATTTTATATGAAATGTTGAGACTCACTAGACCCAAGGGAATCATTTTTATAAAAAGGTCCATGTGTAAGTGTGAGTGCAATTGCGAGTGCGAGAGAGAGAGAGACGAGAGGAGAGAGCGGCATACATAAACTAAAACACGAAGTTCCGGATAAAAAACAAACGTGATTACTTAAGTTGAATACTTTGACGTTAAAAAGGCGCCTGCGCACGGATGCGAGGTAGGTGAATGTCGGTTATGTATTCACCAGATGTCACGGTAAATGGAGGCTGGATGTCTTCACCAAAGGGCAACCTACCATGACTGGAAGGGAAGTACAGAAGGGATAGCTGAGGGAATGTTTTCTAAGGGTGGCTGGGAGTATGGTGAAAGATAATTAATTAGACGTGTAACTCAGGTCTGAAGAGTTTTGATCTACATTAATGAAGTTACTAAACTACACAACAACATGAGAAGAGAGAGAGATAGAGAGAGAGAAAGAGAGAGAGAGAGAGAGAGAGAGAGAGAGAGAGAGAGAAGGAGTGGTCAGCGATAGGCAGCTGTTGACTTTACCTTTGCGGAGATTCCTGACGTCCCAACTTCTATCTTGAAAGGTAACCAAAGAGACCTTTAAAGATCAGAGGGTCGCAGATTCGTCCTAGCACGTGAACAAGGTGCGTCAGAAAATTTCGGTGAAAGGTGTCATAGGTTACAAACCGCGCTGGTTAGCATTAGGCTCCAAGGTATGCGCATTGAGAGACGTGCCAAAAAGCGCTCCCATTGTGCAAATCACCGAACTGAGCTAGTGGTGGGCGCTGCGACCAAGCTAACGGAGCCAGTGTGAGAACTCGTATCATTTGAAAAAGCGGAAGATTTGTACCCAGTTTGCACCTCGCACGCTGAGAGAACTATAAACTCAGGTGGAAATATCTGGGAATTTCATCAACATGTTTGATCGGAATCATATCCTACTGACATGGGGCTGTCGCTTTTCAGCACACTTAAAAGCCATCGATCTGGGTCGGCTTTCAACCCACAGATTTGGGATCCGTAGATCAGTGACTAACAATCTGAATCAGCCAGACCGACTTTGGCTTGCAAAGGCGAATTATGTTGGAGTTAGAACTTCAGTATATATCAGTTAGAGAAGTGTATCATAGTTCTCTATTCCAGTTCGTAACTCAGAATTTCCTTTGCTGTAGCGTGAGTGAGTGTGTAAAGCTTAAGAGCCCGTCGATAACTAGCTCATTAGGGCCCTTTGTTGTAGCAGTAGTGTATGTGGGGATCCGAAAGTGGTCAACAGCCCTCACATCTTGGCCTAAAGACGTTTTGGGTTACCCCTATCTGTTGGATGTGAGAAATACAACCAAAGTCATAGCAACTGATGAACTCAGCTTGCAGCCCCATTAACTGTGGCTATCTGTGTTTTCTTTCAGCATACTCTGACTTCGTCCAAGTTTCTAACTGTTTTCACTGCCAGTTCTGACGCACTAGAAACGCACTAGTTGACTGACTCAGCGAGTTGCTTCGCAAGAGCGCTCGCTCATATAGCCATCAGACAGTTCCAGAATGTTCGAGAAGGAGAGATATCCAGATGGTTTTAATTATCTGAAGAAAACGCTTATCGTGTTTGCGCGGGCGAGCTCGCGGCTTATATACTTACGATTCCGACTGTCCGGCGCCGACCTGCCGATAATCTTGGTCCATAGTGGCTGCATCGCAGTACTATGTGTCGGACAAACACCAAGGTGTTTCACCATTTGAACATGTGTCATGTTGAGAATTGCTGTCAGTTGGCATGCCGTGTCTTAGGGGAGCAAACATCACCTTTTAAAGCAGCTCTCCATGGACCTTGCACACTAACTGAACTTACTTTATACTTGCGTTATGTCATCCGCTGAAATGTCTTTAAGCTTCACTTTTCACTTTTTGGTGTCTTGTTTTCCGTTATACTGAAAAAAATTGAGTTTAAAGAAATCAGTTATGTTACCTTTTGTAAATACTATAAAATGAAAGCTAAAACTAAGCACAGTGTTTAATTGTTAATTCTCATTAGCGTTAAGGGAAAAATTTTGAATCACAGGCATATTTATGGTGATCATATATGTAATTCTTTCAAAACTATTATGTTTATAGGGCCCTTAAACACCACCAACTCACTCACTCACTCACTCACTCACTCACTCACTCACTCACTCACTCACTCACTCACTCACTCACTCACTCACTCACTCACTCACTCACTCACTCCCTCACTCAGTTACTCACTCACTCACTATTATGTTCATAGCTTTAATCACAGTTTAGAAATTCATACTGCTTTGTTAAGTATTTACTGTTTTTATTTCTCTTTGGTAACAATAATATACCTTAACCATCACTAAATTAACACATGGATAAATTAAAAGCGCTAAAGCTGCCTAATAACTTTATGAATGAGCAACCCTTTTGCGCAACGTAAAGTGCTGGAGCCCATATATTTTGGACATCCCGAACAACACTGTTTCAGATCATAACCAGTAAATGACAGCAAATGTTTCAAACTAGATTATATATGTAACGGTATAAGAATAAATAATGATTATAGCTCCTTCATTGTTCTCATGTTGAAGTTTCGTAAATAACAAAACACCTCTAAAATGTTACGCCAATAATGCCAATAATTACTTTATTTTCAGAGTTGAATAAGTGAGATTGTTTCAACTTCGTATCTCTTTAAATACCATCATCCATATGGGAGTGTATAGTGAGTGCCAAACATTCTACTTTGAACCTAACTCTCATTATGTTATGCGCAAACATACCGACCTGCTTAAAATGCGCTATGTAGTTAAAATTTAATATTATATATTTGTTATTCATTCAGAATGCAATATTTCCAAAACAATTTCGCCTACATAAAAGATGAAGACGTGCGTGTATAGGCGTGTGTGCTTGCGATCACTCCGCCCTGACGCGAACTGTGCTGGAATATTTCTCATGTGCACCCCGTCCTGATCGTTTTGGCACTCTTCCACTCCTGAAGCATAGATGCGCAACAGCAGACCTGCCCACTTGCATAATAGCAGAGGTGGAAATTGGTGTACCACTTGCTCTGACTGTGATAAGTTGATAACTACTCCCAGAGCAAGGTAAGCTTACATAATAATCGTTTACTGTATGTAAACATACACTGCTTTTGTATGTGACTGCCTGAGTATAGGTATCATTTGCTAGTTCCCCACCAATCCAGTCACTTCTTCCAATTTCTCCTCTCTTGCCATATAGAGTTTGAGGACGATCTAGGCAAACTGTACAATACTTTTCTTACGTAGTAATGAATAATTTTAAAGAAATTACCTATTACATAAACATTTATGAGTTTTCTTTATTTCTGTGTACATTATTAACCGAAATAGCACATTTTATGCTTATTTGATAAACAAATACTTTTCCCCTTAATAAAATATCACATTAATTCTCAGTAGCAAGCAAGTTTTGAAATTCAAAACGAAAATTTTCATTTTATCAAAAGTAGACAATGAGTAAGGAAGGAAAGGTAATAACGTTCCTTCATATTTCCAGAACGAGGATAGGGAGGTTAGGTAATAATTCCAGTTAGTAAAACCACCCTCATTTAGCAGAAACTCTGAGACACTGTAAAGAGTGCTACCTACTTATTGTTATTATTTCATCTTTATATTCAATACACCAAAATAACGATTTTTAATTGGTGTGTAATAATTTTCAGTGTATTTCATCCTTCCTTTAACGTATGTCCACTAAGGTTTCTTCTTTTCGATTAAGAGAATGTATAAAATGAATACAATTAAATATTCTATCCAACTGTCATTAAGATAAAAAACTGCATGTATTCACCTTTAATTGATTAATTGATTTATTGAGCAATAAAGTAGAAAAATGTGGGTGTTTTCCACTTTCGTTCCCGCCCATAAATCGTCCAGTGGCTTAGGTCCGGCTACTCTATTGGTCTATCCATTGCAATTATTTCAGTATACTACTGCAAGCAATCTCCCGTTTCCTTCGACTTATATCACTACTATTGCCGTGAACAAATGTATCATCTGCACAATATAGGCTTTCACAGTAGGGATGAAAATTTTCTCAAGCAATATTGGTTGAAACTTCTATAAATCTATACTGCTGCACCAGCTCCTAAAGAAAATATCCATTCTCAAAAGTCAATGTTTTTCCTGGCGACATGTTCTGTATTATAACCATACGATTGGAGTACCAAATAAACAACCTACCATTCTCAGAACAGAGGATCTTTTCGTCTAAAAATATTAACGCACATTCCGAAGCGTATTCGGACGTGTGAGCGAAAACTACGCGAGCGCTGTAATGCCCTTCCGTCATATGAACATTCTTTCCTGCTTTCCGAGTGTTAATGCGTACCTCATAAAGCCGATTACATGCAGTTATTGGATAGTTTAACTGTAATTCTCTTAAAGTTACTGTAACTGTATGGAACACATTTTGATTACAACGTGGTTTTATCTTCTTCTTCAGACTTCTTTTTTGGATGGCCTGGCTTTAGTCTGTCTTTCCTGAAGACGCCTTATCTGATAATTGAGGTCTTTCCTCCTACTTAACAGGTTCTCCATTTTCTTAGCCTTGTGTCCACAGTCTACCGCATGCCATTTATGCGAGCGTCTGACGTATAGCGAACAGTTCTTGTTTGTGACATGTACAAACAACCAGACAGTCAGTATCCAGTGACGGACACAAACAGGCGATTCCATGGCAGTTTCTAAGTCATAACTTGAATTTTCCGAGAACGTCCTAAGAAGACCTCTTCATTCTGACTGACTTTTGCATAAATGGTGGATATCGTCAAAACACACTATTTATGTCAAATACCTTAATTTTTGTCTTTTGAGTGAACCATTTCCGAGATATTCTTTACTATTTGTGTGAATTTGCCAATACTTATACTTTTCTCAAATAGCAATATATTATCCGTAACTTTTTATCTCTTAGCCTTGCAAAGAGAAGGGGCATCGCCTAGCAACCAGCCCTTAAAATTTTTCGCTGTCGCTTAGTGCCTGCTATATTCCCATATTTCTCTTCCACCCACAAGAAAATTAGCTATAAGGTACTTTGTAAATTAAAATTAAGTAGATAGAACAATAAGCACTTGCAAGAATAGTTTGTTTAAGAATAGAATTAATTTAGCCGAAATGACACTTAAGAGCAATTAAGGGATGTACAATTATAGGCAAAATAAAAACGATAACATAGGAAACAAATGAAATATTCTCCCTATAAATGAAAAAATAGAGCAATATAAAACCCAATGGAAATAGCGTGTACAAAGAATGGATGAAAAACGTTTCCCTAGGTTGTGTTATGACTACCAGCTGATTGGAAGAAGAAGCGTCCGAAGATCCATGAGGAGATGGAGAGAAACATGAGGCAGGAACAGGAGAAATTCCTAATCCATGAGAGATGATGATGATGATGACGATGATGATGATAAGAGTGAGTATAGCTCTACATACCAGGCGGCCCACTTCATCCGACATTGGCGTAAGTAGACAACCCCTCGTGCGTCAAAAGAGGCTTCAACTATCGTGTGTAGCGCGTGATAATAGACAAGAAAAGTCTCAGAATATTTTCCACTTCACTTACAGGACTATATTTTCCAGGGAATAAACTCATTCCTGTATATGCTGCTATTGCCTAATTACGGATTACAGATTGTAAATTGCCGTAACAAACTCCATGCAAACATGAGGGCACGTAATGTTTCATTGGGATTTCTTTAATTATATTATTTATATTACTGTTTTGGTTATTATGCTTAACATTAATAATAATAGTAATAATAATAATAATAATAATAATAATAATAATAATAATAATAATAATAATAATAATAATAATAATAATAATAATAATAATAATAATAATAATAATAATAATCATAATGATAATCGTAATAATAATAAATAATAATTAATAATAATAATAATAATAATAATAATAATAATAATAATAATAATAATAATAATAATAATAATAATAATAATAATAATAATAATAATAATAATAATAATAATAATAATAATAATAATAATAATAATAATAATAATAATAATAATAATAATAATAATAATAATAATAATAATAATAATAATAATAATAATAATAATAATAATAATAATAATAATAATAATAATAATAATAATAATAATAATAATAATAATAATAATAATAATAATAATAATAATAATAATAATAATAATAATAATTCGGAATAATAGAATAAGGGAAACTATGCAAGTTGACAACAACATTTTGGAACTTGTAAAAGGAAGACGCTTGAGATGATATGAACATGTGCTTAGAATGTCAGAGGACCGAATACCCAATAAAATTCTGAATTGGAAAGTAGAATGGAAAAGAAGAGGAGGGAATCCTAGGTAATGCTGGATGCATGGGGTGAAAAGGGGTATGAAGAGAAGAGATTCAAAGGAGGAAGACACTATGGACAGGGACTTATGGAAGCAGAAGATCGTTTTGGGATGAAGGAAACCCATTGTATTGTGGAATATTCCTTAATAAAAAAATAACAATTATAATGACGATGCACATAACAATGCTAATAAATACACCAATACAATAATTACAAAAAACAATTATCATAATCATGATAATAGTAAGAGAAATAGTAATAATAAATAATAATACACTAATGAGAATTAAATAGTAATAAAAGTAATAACAATAGCAATAATAACTATCACTAAAAATAATAATAAAATACAACAATACAATTTTAAGAACCAAAGAAATGTCAATAAAACATTACGTGCCCTCATGTTTGCAAGGATTGTTACGGCAACTTACAAGCTGTAATCAGTAACGTTAGACAATAGGAGCATATACAGGAATGGGTTTGAATCTCTGGAGAATATAGTGCTGTAGTGAGGTGGAAAATATTCTAAGACTGTTCTTGTCTATTATCACGCGCTACACACGATAGTTGAGGCCTGGGGAATTCCTCTCTCACGCTACACAGCAATTGCGCCGGTAGGTTCTGCAACTATTTTAATGCACGAAGTGTTGTCTACTTACGGCCAATGCCGGATGAAGCGGGGCACCTGGTATATTCACGAACAGTTTCTCTATATATATAATTACACTAAACGTCCGGTCGGCTACCGGACGATCACTTGGTGGATGTTCTAAGGCTTCTCTTCGAATTTGTCGCCAGATATTGATTGGACTTCTTAGACGTAAGCAGTACCAATGAAGTAAGTAACGAACATATGTTTATCGCATAAGATTTGAAAGTGCTATGGTAAATCAAACGACACGTACATAAGACCAAACCGCTACTGCAACACGATGCACGTCTGAGTGTTAAAGGGTGACAAAGTCCGCGTGTAGTGGAAGGAGGTAAATCTAACATCCCCTGTTTCGGAAATTTTGGTCATAGCTGGTCTAGTATATAGTCTACTAAATGAGCAGTAAACGAAGTCTTTAGTGCGGAAGGTCTTCATTTCTTTGAACAAACCGTATGCATCTTGATGACGTTCCAAACCCAACACTTAAGCAGTTGGAGATGAAGGTAACGCATCGAAAAGAGCACACCATCATGCCATACGATATAAAATTACAGGCACATTTTTAATGTTTTTGACTGTACAAACATGAGCAGCAGGCAATAAAAGACTCCCATTTGGATAACAAAGAAGGATTTTCTGACGCTGTGTTCACTGATGAGCAGTAAGGCCTAAAAGGCATATAATTAACTACATGCTGCCTGGTTGACTCAGCGTCTAAATGCATATTTCTACTTTGATTACTAACCTTATATATTTTTATTTTGGTTGCAACGATATTTAATAATGCATCATATAGTTCATTCATGCTTAAACCCAAAAGCCTAATCAATTACCTAGAAGAATGAGAGCACTGGGAAGGAGTTTACACTCCCAATAATGAATTAATATACATTTTTATTCATTTTTGCATTTAAAATATTTAGCTTGTGTTCATTTTGAAAAAGCAGGACGGAAACCCAAACAAAACGCTCAACAATTACCACGAACTTTTAGATGTGCTGCTCTCTCTCCCCCCCCCTCTCTCTCACTCTCTCTCATTCTCTCTCTGTGACATTTTTTTTTTCTAAAAAGTAGTTTCGGATATTCGTTCACTGTACATAAAAGCGCGCATTTCAGGTAAGCTTTTAATCTTGAAATTTCGTGCAAAATGCTATTGTGTTTATAGGTTAGAAAAAGTAATATCTGTTTCCTGTGATATCATCTGCACTTTCATAATACATAGTTCTCAGAATTCGAACATAGGTGTAAGCAGCGCATATGTTGGAATGCCCAGCATATATTCAGAGAATCTCTTACAACAATGCTTGTGGATATCCTTGTAGTGAATACTTCTAGCTGCCTGTTTGTAATTAAAATATTCTTGGATTCACGAAATGTATTCCTGCATTGCCTCATGTTTTCCAGATTTCTTGGAAGCGGAAGAAACATCCGACATTCTCTTTGAAGGGCGTTATTGTTTTGTCAGATGCACGTTGCCAGCATATTCCATTTATCACACATACACAGACCTTGGCCTTATTTTGTTCCGCTTGGTCTTTCATGCAAACAGTGTTGCCAGGTCTGTCGAAGCTAAAGCAGGAGAACTGATTTCGAAAACAGTAGATTTTTTTTAACCCGCAATTTTGCGGAGTGTAAACTTATTTATGGCATCATCATCATCATCATCATCATCATCATCATCATCATCAATTCATCATCATCATCTATTTATTATTATTATTATTATTATTATTATTATTATTATTATTATTATTATTATTATTATTATTATTATTATTATTATTATTATTATTATTATTATTATTATTATTATTATTATTATTATTATTATGATTATGATTATGATTATGATTATGATTATGATTATGATTATGATTATGATTATTATTATTATTATTATTATTATTATTATTATTATTATTATTATTATTATTATTATTATTATTATTATTATTATTATTATTATTATTATTATTATTATTATTATTATTATTATTATTGTTGTTGTTGTTGTTGTTATTATTGTTATTATTATTACTACTATTATTATTATCATCATCAGCATCATCATCATTATTGTTGTTGTTGTCGTTGTTATTTATTATTGTTATTTATTATTATTACTACTACTCTGCTACTTCTACTCCTGCTGATAATCTAGGAAGACCTACGTTTGGTATTAAAAGTTTCATAAAATAAATTACAATTGGAATAGAACTCACCATTTCTGTAGATCATTCGTTTGCAGACAGATAGTAATGTAGATGCTATTATGTACATATTATTGTCAATCACTATCATACATATCACTCTTCACTTTCTCTAATATTGAACTTGAAATTGCAAAGGAATGACAGACACTCTGAATCTGACACAAGTCTCTTTGCATGTAACAATCCGCACGTTGTTTTCATCAGATTTAGAGTTGAAAACCCTCGTTCCGCTGTAGCAGTAGAATGTGGAAGACTCTAAATATACCAGATAAATTTGGACAAAAGAGGGAAAACCTGTTTTGAACCGGCATATTTCTTTTTCTTTACTACGCTCCAAAATTCTTGCACTGTAGAGTTACTGCCACATGCAATGTCAGTATTGCGCAATAGCCTCCATTCTGTATCACTTTGTTGGATTTCTTGAACTGCTTTCACCAAATTAGGAAAACAAGAAGTAAGTGGTGCAATTGACTGAAACTGTTTGGATTTTAGCTGGTTCTAACACTTCCAACATTGCAAGTAGAGGTTCACTTAAAGCAAATCGACTTAGTATCTGGCGAACTGATTCAATGTAACAATCAATACAGCATAATTTGAAAACTTGTACACGTTTCTTTGGCATGGATGATTTTGTCAGAGATATTTGAACTTTGGCACGAAAGTACATGTTTTCAACAGGAAGAAATACTTTTGGATCACTATATTCAATTTTATCTAATTCAGTGGATTTCAAATGTTCAGGTTTAATGTAGTAGTCAAGGATATTTTACAATGCAGAAACAATGTCCGCTTTTAGATTGTGAATTTGCGGTTTTTCGCTTTTTCATTTGCTTGTTTAGACCGTTAAAAATAGGTAAAAGAAACTGAAAGCCCTTCAGGTATAGCTTGTTGTAGGGTGATTTTAGCTTGTCCAGAATTACTTCAGTTGCTTGCAGTTTCTCTTCAGAAGAAGCATGGGCGAAGTAAAGATTAAGGGTATTATACTTCTCTAATACACAAGAAGTGACTAACTCGAGAGATAACCACCGTATTTGGATCGGCTGTAGTAATTTGTGTGGCTTAGTGCTGACAAAAGTTTGAAAATCTTTGAGAGCTTCTGTACGCTTTGCACTAGCATGAAAATAATTGAAGACATCTCGAACAAGATCTTCTGGTTCCCGCGGAAGTTTAGTGCAAGCATAGGATGAGCACAAATTGAATGAATGGCAAACACATGCCATTATAAACAAGCCTGGTATATCATTCGTTAGAAGAACAGACAAAGAATGTCTTTTACCCATCACAACACTAGCTCCGCCTGCGGCTAATCCAATGAGGTTGTCTTTGTAAGGAATGTTTCTAGAAGTGAAAGAGTTTACCACACTTTGAATAAGTTAATTGCATTAGCATTACTTCCAGATATCAAATCGAAAAAGGAACCCAAAACCCTGCCTGTACCAGAATCAAACCGAACAACCAAACACAAATGTTTAGAAGAACTGACGTCTGTACGTTCATCCACAGTTACAGAAAACTTATTTTTTCTCAGCATTGCACATAACATTTCTCTACTTTCAAGACCCAAAACGGTTTTTAGAATAGCTGTTGCTTTTGTTCCAGAACAGGATATCCTTTTTGCAATTTCAGAATCAGGCCATATTGATTTAACTAGAGGAAAGATGTTCCATAACATTAAAATAAATATTATGTTCTGCTAGAAAAGCAACAAGACGAATTTCTGCTTCTTTTACTTTGGTAGTTGAATCAGGGGACGGATATGCAAATGATGTATATGTTTGTTATTATGTACATGCCTCTCCATAGCAGTTTAACCACTTGATTCAATATTTATAGTACCTATATTCACATACTTGGTAAACTGCGAAAGTAGACCCCTTTTTAGAAGATGCTAACCAGCCACTATACTTATCTTCTTGCTCCCATTCAGGTATGTAGTTCTGACTATATTTCTGTTTCTTACTCATGTTCAGTGAACACTATTACAACAGCGTTAAGTAGTTAAAATATAAAAACACACGCACACTAATTTAACACTACCAAACAACACTGACAGGAATTTTCGGTTCGTCTTTAAGACACAAATGCAACGCAACTGAAAAACTGATTTAGTTTTTAAGTTACTGTAGTATGATTATTTTATTGAACCAAACACAGGGCAACTGTTACGTCAGGTGGAGGAAAGAGGAAGGGACAAGCTGATCGCAACAGCGGTAAGTCTTCCTAGGATAAAGTTGCATAATCTAAATAATGCCGTATATGCACATGAACACCCAAGATTTATTGCCAATGTAAACAGTAGTGAGAAGAGCAAACCCAATTGAAAAATAGCAAATTCCAATAGCCTAACTAAACTACTTGGAAGGGCAATATATCTCTCTCCAATGTATGTTGAATAAGATCTGATTGTTTCTCCGTTAAAAGAATATACATTTCTTCCATTTTCTTATCAGCACAGCCCAGATTTCAAAAGCAAGCTCTGTGATGATAAGGCAATCCAGATATGGTATATTGTTTATGTAAACAGGTGATTATATTAATCTTTCGTCTTTATAGACAAGGGAACGACTTGCTTGAAAATATTTTTTGGAAGGGTGAATTATACGATTTCAAGGAAAACATGTTTAAAAATGGAAAATATGTAAAAAGCAGGAGATTTTTAAGTGCGTTCTG
The DNA here is from genome assembly GCA_030765045.1 of Tenodera sinensis. Classification (NCBI taxonomy): domain Eukaryota; kingdom Metazoa; phylum Arthropoda; class Insecta; order Mantodea; family Mantidae; genus Tenodera; species Tenodera sinensis. The sequence goes on from CM060964.1 coordinate 239,306,541, forward strand.
TTTTTAATAGTAGTACAGTCGATTTGGAAAAAAAAAAAAAAAAAAAAAAAAAAAAAAAAAAAAAAAAAAAAAAAAAAAAAGCAGATCTTCTGAAAAATCAGTAGATCTAGCAACCCTGCATACAAAGGGAAAATGTTCATTTTTGTTAATGCTACTCTATGTCTTGTCCAGAAACTCTCAGGTTCCTATCTCTCACTGAGTTCGAGAAACATAGCTAACTGAAGCTAAATAACAAAGATGTGATATTTAAAGCTCTGTGAATATCGGATGAAATCGACTACAACCGATTCTACAACCAAATACCTACATATTTTTCTTAGGTTTTCCGTGTCTAAGGCAGACTCACACTTGGACGCGCAGAAGCGAAGCGCGGCGCGCTGAAAAATATCTTTTCCATGTTAATAAATGGAACGGCTCTCACCTAAGCACGACGCGACGCGTAGAATTTCAGGTTTCCACTGGCTTCCGCTCGCAGAGAATACTTCAGCTTCTTCCGCGGGTGTGGTTTCACAATCGGTATCAATCGTGTCTCTGTCGGGAGTCTTCGTGCTAATTAAGGTCATTTCTAATGCTGTGTGGCTGCGACATTTGTATTCAGTAGCAGTAAATCATTCATTGCGCTTGATATATCTGCAGCAATAGATGAGGAAAACTTATCACTTTGGTTCAACAATAGATATACCTTTTTGTTCGATATATGTCACAAATTATACAGTAATAATAACAATGCCTGGGATAAGCTTGGGAACAAATACCTGCGGAAATTGGAAATATTCTAAGAAAATTAATATAAACGCTATAATTTAAGGAAGAGCTGCATGGAATTATTATATATTTGATGTTATATTGTGCGTTCTTATTAAATAGTAATACAAGAAAAACTATAATCATACCAGAACAAGCTTTGTAAGGGCTTGTGCAGTGTCTTGGTCATTCACACACACACGTGTGAAAATTATTATACTCAAATTAATTTCTTATGGTAAAATGGATGCGAGATCTGAACTTGAAAATAGTTTACAACTCTCTAAGGTAAAATAAAACACTTTCTGTGAGTATGCATCCACTGTTGCTCACTGTAAATATTTATTTCCCTCCATTAACAACTCTGAGCGGTAGTTTTTGTTACGGATAGCTTTTCCTAGGCTTAAAAGCCCTATAAAAGAAATGGATTCCCATGATGGAGAAATATATATATAATTTATATATATAATTTAACTTCCGTATATGGTGTGGTCTGGATTATTTACAGATAATACTGAGTTAATGCATGACTGACAATGGTCATCAAAAGTATACTTTATGAGCCTGTTTTACAGAGAGAGGAAATTAGTGTCTATATTTCCTGATGCCTACGATTACAAGTTAAAATTTGACAGTCTGTAGCGTTACTTTATTTTTTAATATAGACAACAACCTCTGAATCGTCGAAAATGCTGTAAGCTTTTTATTATTGTAACCTCCAATGTTTAAAACATAATCCTCAATCAATATGTAATATTACACAAATAAAACCTTACTTTGAGTCAAATAATTTTTACACCTCTGTAATTCTAAATCACTTTATAACGAATGAACAAAACGTTTAAAAAGTATCTAAGTATGTTTATATAATTGGGAATCCAGTTAAAAAATAAGAATAGCTAATTTACCTACTATGGTTTAAAATAGCGTTATTGTTTCAAATCATCACAATATATTAAATGCCAAATAATAATAATAATAATAATAATAATAATAATAATAATAATAATAATAATAATAATAATAATAATAATAATAATAATAATAATAATAATAATAATAATAATAATAATAATAATAATAATAATAATAATAATAATAATAATAATAATAATAATAATAATAATAATAATAATAATAATAATAATAATAATTAGTGGTGGTAGTGGGGGTGGTACAAAAATCTTGTGAGGGAAACAATAGTTAACCTTTCTAACAATAGGAGTAATACACGCATACTTGAATTTGGAAAATGGCCATGTAAAATAGTAGTTTAACATGAAATGTATTGTATTGTAATGCAGTAAGATGAAATATCTGCTGAAACTTCATTACGCTCATTCTAAAGTACACTTTCAATGTTTTTTATTTTCTTGTTTAACGACGCTGTCAATTGCCGGGATCACATCAGCGTCACCGGTGTGCCGAAATTTTGTCCCGCAGGAGTTCCTTTACATGCCAGTAAATCTACTGACATGGAGCTGTCGTTTTTAAGCATACTTAAAAAACATCGGTCTGGGCCGGATTGGAACCCGCGACCTTGGGATCAGTACACGCAACAGACAATCAAACAGTGTAACAAAAATCATGCTTTATATTCCTGGATAAGTTTATATCATGCAGCAAGAATCTTCTGTTTTGCCTAAGCTCCTCTTTTTCTGCTTCTTCACAAATTAGCGCTAGTACAGCAAAGCGATCCATTGTGGTGATTGACAATGATTGACCTTGGCACATCAACTCTTCGGCGCGTCTTGCTTCCGATAGATGTGAGCGAGCTGGTTCTGTTCGGCGCGCCGCGCTTCGCTTCTGTGCGTCCAAGTGGGAGCCTGCCTTAGGCCGTGCCTACATGACGCGGCGTATAACGGCAAACCTAAGAAAAATAATGGATATCGGCCGTGGAAGCCTTCGTAAGCAAATCCTGTAATATTAATTTGGAAATGCTCTAAGCGAGTATAAATTAGACGACCAGTACACGACGATATATAAGCCTTAGATAGGCATTTCACTGTTAAGAAGTTTTAGGCTAATTTATGGTAACATTATAAAGAAAAACGTTGGTGTGTTTCGCGTGTTTGTGTGAGGGAAGGTCATCTCTAAAACGGTTTGCATAATTCTTTATCCATTGAAGTATTATTATTCTGACAGGCATATGCTATAACACTGCTTCTAATTTCAGCACCTGAATAATTAAAACAGTACATGGAATTTAAAAGGCCTTGATATTCAGTTATGAACTTGCTGGAGCCAACATACCTTCGAAGATAGCTTTGACTTTTATTAAATATGTTATGAAGTATAAAATAGGTGTTGCACTTACTGAAATTGCGTGTTAAATAGATACAAGCCGTGGATGTTTCATTTCATAGATGATCACAAGAAAACAAAATACAGCAAAACAAAATAAAATGGGAACTGTTCATAAGGTGGTGACATTTGCACCAGAGCATTTTAATAAACCATACATAAGAACACTTTGCAGTATTTCCTCTGTGTTTTGTAATCGAGTTCATTGCTCATAAATAATTATACAACGTTATAAAATTGTGTACAACATAAGCTCAGAAGTTAGTGAACAGAATTGTGTAGTCCGAGAATAGTATTTTTCTGGGATTTAACAAACATGAGGCATTTCCAAAGTGTTTAACTTGCTGGGTTGGGACAAGGGAATCTTCCTATTGGTCAGTTTCGCCTCTGTTTCGTTGTACTGAATGAAAACTGTGTAGCCTTTATAAATAATTTAGAAGATTTTGCAGTTATAGGGGGGGGGGGTGGTACGAAGGCACACTTACCGCATTCCTTGCAATACTCCTAATCCCACAACCATCCCAAATGAACTCCGACTGTTGCTAAGAGCTAAGTCAACAGTTCGGAAGGTTTGGCAGCGTTTCCGCCATCCCAGATTGCAGGCAATTTACCTGCGATTTAAGACCCTGGCTAGGCGCCTCTTACGTGCACATCGCAAAGAGGCCTGGGAAAACACCATGAGGAACGTTAACCTCTCAGAAAAGAAGCCATGGCGGATAATTAAATCCCTGAGAAGGGACAAAACCCTATACCAGCATCCTATACATGGCACTCGAGGGAGATTATCTTTCGAACCGCAAGAGAAAGTCACTGACTTCGCGGACCATTTAGAGCCCCAATTTGAGCCCCGACAGGACATAGAAGACGAGGACTTTTCCGAACTAGTTGAGGCAACGGTGGATTACCTCTATGAGGACCCACCGCCACCACACGAGGCGACTCGCATACCAATTGTCACCCCAAGGCAAGTTTCCTCGCAAATTAGGTGTCTCAAACCCAACAAATCCCCTGGATATGATGGTGTTACGACACATATGTTGCATCTACCTCGCAAAGCCATTATCCAGTTGACGAGGATTTACAATGCTTGCCTTCATCTTCGACACTTCCCTACTGCTTGGAAGGAAGCGAGGATGATTTGCATATTAAAACCAGGCAAGGATCCCATGTTTCCATCAAGTTACCAATCTATTAGTCTGCTCCCAATCATTTCCAAAATTTTTGAAAAACTTCTTCTGTCCCGCCTAACTCCTCTATTTGAGGAAAGGCAGCTCATTCCGGATCATCAGTTTGGGTTCCGTCAAGGTCATTCCACTACCTTACAGCTCCTGCGTCTTGTTGAGAAGGCTGCCCTGGGTTTCCAGGAAAACTTCAAAACTGTTGGAGTACTTCTGGATGTGGATAAGGCCTTTGCAACAACATGACACCACGGCCTACTGTACAAACTCAGAGATGCAGATCTCCCTTCCCCCTACCTGTCCCTCATAGCCAGTTTCCTTCGGGACCGCACTTTCAGGGTGCGAGTGGAGGGTAGGTTATCAACTATCAGACCAATAGCGGCTGGAGTCCCGGAAGGCAGTGTTCTGTCGCCACTGCTCTTTGCTGCATACATGTCTGATTTCCCCGTTGAACCCAGCACTGTTACGTGCCAATATGCCGATGATGTCCTTATACTGGCCCGTAACAAAAATCTACGTTACTGCCTTCCCCCATTACAAAGACACCTCGACGCCATCGACAGATGGAGTGAAAAGTGGAGGATGGCCATCAGTCCACAGAACAGCTCTGCTTTTCTGATAGGTAAAATTCGTACCTGTAGGCCAGATAGGGACCTGACACTTAGTCACAGGAGAATCCCTTGGGTCAACACAGTCAAGTATCTTGGTGTACAATTTGACCGAGGGCTTACCTTCACCAAGCATGTCACAGCTAAAGCTGCCCAGGGCCACGGAGCTCTAGGAAAGCTGTATCCCATCTTAAGATCCACAATGCCCACACGTCTCAAATTACGCTTGTATCGTGCGATCATCCCTCCCCTGATCCTGTATGGATGCGAGGCGTGGGGATTCGTGGCTCAAACCACCATCCGCAGACTGCAAGTCGTGCAGAACAGGGCTCTTAGGATGATCTACGATACTGACCTGACCTGACCTGATTTTCTTCCCATATCCTCCATACTCATTCTGGTATTCCATACATTGTGGATGTTGTGCGAGATAGAGCCCGCTCAATGTATGCTAAACTTACGCCACACCCTAACCAGCTGGTAAATACCCTGGGGCAATATAATCACCATCTTCCCAGGAGGCGCAAAAGCTATCGCATACCCAAGGATGTCTTGGGTTAATTAGCTTCGCTGCTTCCTCATTACACCAAACATCCCACTGCATTCGGTTTCTCGCTATTTGACACTGCTTGACTTGCTGGTTACACAAGCTGACCTGCTAAGTGTGCAGAGACGGGCACTGGGTGCACCAGGATGGGTACACATTCTAACTCACACTCATATCCCAAGTCTATAGCAAGAGAGTTACCAATCATCACCATTGGCTGACACTGACATAAAAGCTTGAGTATAATGACTACTTCTATCATACCTCACGGGTAAATCCATACTAAATGGATAGGTACCGTGGGCATACATCCCGCCCGGGTAAACCCAAGCGACCTGATTTGGCTCTTGGCTCTCTTGGCTCTAGCAGTTATAGGTGTAAAAGTTGATCTAAAAAGAAACTATTTTCCATGATTATTTCACCGACAAAAGTTACGTAGTTCCTTTTGTAAGACTTTCGGAGAAGGGTGAAGGTCAAGAAAATCATAAATTCCATGTTCCATGGTATTTCAGACTCATTTCAAATATTATCAGGATGACTTTCATATGTTATTAGGAATAATATCCGTCTTAGCAATTTACAATTATAAGGAGGAAAGGAAAGGAGCTATCAAAAAGTCAAATTCGTTGCTTGTACGTAACTTGCGGACCAAAGAGGGAGGTTTTAATTAATCATTTTAGACTGCCTTTGTGATCAAAGTTCTGGCTTCTCAGTCCAGCAGCACCGGGTTTGATTCCCGGGTAGGGTGGCAAAGGTCATTTTTTTAAAAATTGGAATCACTGCCTACGCTCCACAGAGGCTGGAAGTTTGATGGTATGAATGGGTGTCCGTGGCTTTTCTACTGAAAATTAGTAAAAACCTACAGTAAACGTAATTGTATTAAATTTATATTCAATTAATCTTTAGAAATTTGTATTACCAAAAATCACGCGTAAAAATAATTTACATCTAAGATCATACAGGCAACTTTTTATCGCTAGAATTGTTAAACGGCAAAGCTGTTCACTTGATTACGGCAATGTTATTATTGGGTTTGTATTACTTCTTGTTATTACATTAAATTCACACCCTCATTCGTACTTTCACGCATCTAGAAAGGATGGGAAATAATCCTGGCTAGGTAAATCCCACTCTCCAATCGGGAATCGAACTTGGAATCTCTGAACTTGAAGGCTAACCTGCTAACCACCAGACCACAGAAGCAATCTTACTTGTTACAATTTCTTACTTGAACTGTTTACTGTGATGTTTGGTAATTATGAATCTTCTCAAGTTTTTGAACTTTGGAGAATTTGGAGCAAGGTTATTATTCTGAAGGTACGTTAAAATTGGTAGATATACAAAAGTACAAGCATATGATGGAAAAAAGACGCAGACGCCCTGATTTCTTGCTACAAGGTCAATAAATGCATAGGATTGTATTTAAAGCTGGGACAGTAACCAACAGAACCGTCGAGCTTCTTAGGCAGAAATATCACGTTTTGAAGAAAGAGACAAGAAAAAATAAAAAAAGGAAGAAATAAAAATAAAAGATATATATAGTCATCCGGCCGTAGAATCAGACTTAATGTAAACAAAACATTTTGTGTTCCTTGGCCTGTATCCTATGGCGTGCTACGTTTTCACTTTTGAGTTCTCAGTCCAACGTTTCCTTGGACGAGCAACAATCTCTTTACATTTGGACGATAACGAAACATATCTTGCGGTGCAGATAATTATCATAAAGTTGTATGCGATCACTTACAGGTTACGTTTCCTGTAGTTGCATTACTTTTTTGTTGCATGTGTATAGCTCCCTTTAATTAGTCATATTGGGTACTTTGAGTTGAAAAGCAACTCATAGTGTTATTGTTCGCTGAGCTGTAGGCTTTCTTAACGTTGATTTTTATACATTTTAATATTAAAAACACTCACATTCGTTCGCACATTCATACCTTCAGGCACTGTGGAGATCGGTAATTATTCTGAAGAAAAATTCTCAACCCCAGCCAGTAATCGATCCGGGAACATCTGCGTTGAGAAGCAACAGTGCTGACCACTCAACTGTAGAGGCGTTCTCCATTAATTTGTCACTGTATTTACGGACCTATTTGGCTGAGTGTCTCTAAATTTCATTTCATTAGCAATTCTTCTGCTCTGGTCTTTGTTTTTACTTTTTCTACTATGCATAGTAAAGTAGAGGAAGTACTGTATTCCACCCAAAAATTCGATGCCGAGATTTCACCGGAAATATATGTTTTGAGCTCCCTTGAATAAAAAAAACATTTTTAGAAAACGATCCGTGTGTCTGTAGACAGCATAACTAAAAAATGAAAAGTCGGTTAAAAACCAAAGTTGGTGTTTAATGTTAATGTCCTTGATGGATGTGACACGAAGATTTTGAAGAAAATTACTTCACCCTAAACTACCCTTTACAAGGAACATTTTTCGAAAAAATTGATTTTCTTGAAAATGGCTCCAACGATTTAGATTAAAACGCCATATGTTTGAGATATTTTGTAGAATGTATATCCTCAATTTTCTGGCTGTAGCCCATGTAGTTCTATTTACTCTCAATGACCTTTGCATAACTGGTAAATCGTAAGAGATAGACCAAATCTTGCTATACAAAAAATGTACCTAGATCTTGCTAAAATACACAATTTATGTACAAATAATTTTTTTTGTAGAGCGACCCATTTCGGAGATAGGCCTTGTTATTTGTGTGAGTTTTGTAGAACTTACACTTCTATCAAATGGAACATCGTTATTCATTTTTAATATGGTAACTGTGCAAAGAGAACGGAATTTGAAAGCGTTAAAATATTTGACTATCGCTCAAAGCCTACTGTATTCCCATATTCCCGTTGCACGTGCAAGAGAACGAACATTAGGATAATTTCAGCAGATGTTTATCTCAACTAATACAAAGAGGATAGAAGAATAAGAGTTTGTAGGAATGGTTAGCACAAGAATAGAGAAAGTCATGTGAGTGCAACACATCGGATTTTTTAATTTCATAAACATGTTCAGTTGATTTTTGCGTGAAAGGGAAATCAATGAGGTAAACGACCGATGTTTGTCAATTATTGTGAAATAATTTCAAAACGCTAGCATCACGTTATCTTTTACTACTATGTAGTTGTCAAATATACACAATTAACTTCTCAAGTGATAAATTTATTCACATATATTGTTACATAGTCGGAATGTACGTGCCAAATACTGCTAATTAATTCCCACGTATATTTAATTACGGTTTTAAATGATGACATTTGAGTAGGTGCTTTAATTGGCGCTCTTCCAGCAGATTAACTCGCCGTTACATAAACGGTTCTTTTGTTTTGACTGTTCATCGTATATCATGTTTGAAATTAGCACTGATAAAACTTCAGTGGCTTAATTTGTTATAATCGCGTTAGGGTTCCTCTTTCCCTGTGGAAAGAACATAAAGTGAATAAGCATTGTACTTTGGAGTTTTCCATATAACTTCAGTTGTTTCTGAATTTAAGTATGAATAAACTATTAAGCAGCAGATGTTCAGCTTTAAATTGCATTTAAGTCTAAATAAAGGCCCAACATCCCGTTTAAAATGTGGTGCAGCTCGTCCGCAATAAAGTTCATTAGAAATACAAGCTATTCAGGGAAACTTAAATTAGTTTTGTAAACGACCATTCCACTCATACCAGATTATCACCTATTGCAGGGATGTCAAACAGCACTCCCAAACTGTGAACTTGTGACGCGTGGACTCTTGCTACCGGTCTCACCTGTGTTGTATACGCAGCTAGAAGAGTAGGGGTGAGCTGGTGCCAAACAACAACAAACAGTGGCGGCTGGTACCATGCTTCATGTTTGTACAATTTACAAATGGAAATACACTGTTGAATTAGTCACTGATTCTTTTTTATTGTTTGTTGTTTATTGTCTTTTGGATGCTTGGCAATGTTTCTTGCTCACAAGTTTGTCAATTTCAGGTTCCATCTCCGAAGAACACAGGCGTAACACTGACACTCAATGTCTGTCAGTAATATTAGTACGTCTGAGCGTTTTATTGTTATTCAATTTAGAGAAAAACTGTTCACAAATGTATGTCGACGCAAACATTGCCATCAAACGACGCGCAGATTAACGAAGATTGGGGAATTTAGTTTCAGGTAATGAAATATACAATATGACACCTAAATTTCCTGAATTGCGCAATGGTGTGTTGTTTTGCAAGTCAATTAATTCTAATTGCAAATCATGTGAGAAATCACGAGGATGGACATTGAAAGGGTTGTTGAAGAGTCTCCATTCGGGATCCATATTGTTAACTTCTCCAAATCTGTTCTTGAATTCCTTGAGTAGATCCTCTAACAATGCTTTGGAGTTTGGTATCAAATGCTTAGAGCCATCATTGAATACACTTTGCAAACAAGGAAAGTGATACACATCCCCATTATCAACTTGTGTTATCCACAATTCAAGCTTCTGCATAAATGCTTTCAAGTCGTCAAACATGCTGATTATGAACCTGTCCTTACCTTGTAATTTCAAATTAAGAGAATTGAGATAGGAAGTCAAATCCGCCAAGAACGCCAAATCACAAATCCAGTCTTCACTATAGAGTTCTGGAGTTTGTAAATTGTGAGTTTCTAAGAATATTTTTATTTCACTTCGAAGATTAAAGAACCTAGTCAGCATATTACCAAGACTAAGCCACCTTACTTGACAGTATTACGAAACGTCTGAAAAATCAGAATTCACATCTTCAAGAAATTGCTGGAACTGTCGATGACGTAAAGCATGTGAGCGAACAATATTGACTATTCTTACAACGGCCTTCATAACATTCTTTACAGTAACAGACTGAGCACAAAGATTTGCACGATGCATAAAACAACTAATGAATTTAACTTTGTCTGCATCGAGTTCTTCTTGAGTCAGAAATCTTCGTACTCTTCCTACAAGTCCTGTTTCTTGTCCCGTCATACAACGGGCGCCATCTGTTGCTATGCAAACTAATTTGTTCCATGGAAGTTTAAATTTAGCAATATTTTTTATTACACCATCAAAAATATCTTGTCCTAGAGTCCGATCTTTTAACGAAACAACATCGAGAAGATCTTCAAAAACATTGTAATCTAAATCGACGCCCCTAATGAATATAGCCAGTTGTGCCGTGTCTTTGCGGTCCGTACTCTCATCAAGAGCTAATGAATAACAAGTAAATGTGTTCATTCTTTCTATTAGTTGTTCCTCCAAGTTATCTCCCATTTCTGATATACGTTCCGCAACAGTATTACGAGACAGACTTATACATTGAAACGCATTAACAAGTTTCGGACATATTTCTTCTGCAGCAGTAGTAAGACAGCTTTTAACAAATTCTCCATCCGTGAATGGTTTTGAAGCAGACGCAATGTGTTTGCTGATTTTGTAGCTAACACGAACCAAACTTTTTCTACTAATGCCTGAAGATGATGATGGAATATTTTCGAAATTCACTCTTGACTGAAATTCCTCTATAGCCTTTTCACGAGAAACACCTGATAATTTGTTCGGGCCACAAATTGGAGCATGTTGAGAGTTAAAATGTCTTTTAATATTGTAATGACCTATATATCCAATTTCTGCTCTACATATTAAACAACGTGCTTTGCCGTCATTTAAAATAAACAAGTATTGATCAGTCCACTCACGTTGAAAACACCGTTCTCTGTCCATACTAACTGCCACAGTATATTTGTCAAAAAACCAGGTAGGGCACACCACTCAGACTGCGACTGAAGCAAGCACTCGCTCATTTCACAGCTTGGTAGCGCTGTTCGACATCCCTGTTACCTGAAACTACATTTCCCAATCTTCGTCAATCTGCGCGTCGTTTGATGGCAGTGTTTGCGTCGACATACATTTGTGAACAGTTGTTTTCTAAATTGAATAACAATAAAACGCTCAGACGTACTAATATTACTGACAGACATTTAGTGTCAGTGTTACGCCTGTGTTCTTCGGAGATGGAACCTGAAATTGACAAACTTGTGAGCAAGAAACATTGCCAAGCACCCAAAAGACAATAAACAACAAACAATAAAAAAGAATCAGTGACTAATTCAACAGTGTATTTCCATTTGTAAATTGTACAAACATGAAGCATGGTACCAGCCGCCACTGTTTGTTGTTGTTTGGCACCAGCTCACCCCTACTCTTCTAGCTGCGTATACAACACAGGTGAGACCGGTAGCAAGAGTCCACGCGCCACAAGTTCACAGTTTGGGAGTGCTGTTTGACATCCCTGACCTATTGGTTGTGGCATTATCACTTTGACTATATATCACCTCCTCTTTTACTTACGTTTCTGAGCATGCCAAGTATTCATGTGCAGTAAAAACATCTAGCGGGTCATTAAAAATGGTAGACAAAAGATTTGACCAATATTCCAGTGAGGATATTGGTATTTTAATTGAAGAGGCGAAGCCAAGCAACTATAATTTTAAATATAGCAGATTTACCTTTAATGAATAACCTGCTAACACAAATTCGTTCATTTATATTTATTATATGTGGAATTCCTCATTTCTCTGGAGCAGTGTAGTGTAATTGCATATACAAATGTAAGCTATAATACTTCCTGGAAAAAGTTATGTAAGTACATATACTATACTAGAATATTACATGAAGCAAAAGTTACAAATATTGTTAGGTGGCTTAGTTGAGATACGCGCATGTTAATTGATTTTTAGACAAGACCAGTAAGAATAATTCACATTAAAAACTGATAAGTTGCAGTCACCTGACTTTGTCTACTCAATTTTAAGCAAATTATTCTTTCAAAATATTATTCTTCCTTTACTTCTAGTTAATCCAGCTAAAATTTGAGGCAGTTATTTATAAAATAATTGCAAAAGATGTTCAGGTTCCTGCTAAGTATAACAAAAACAGAAGTTTAACGAAAGGACAAAGAAAACTGTATATGTATATTTATTTGTGCATAATGCATTCCAGTTATTAATATATTTAAGAGGTGGAATAAGGACTGAAAAATGCAATGCCATAGCCGGGATTTGAATCACGGATCTTCCGTTATCGAGTGATTGCTTTAACCACTATGCTACCATGGCCAACTTGCCAGTACGACACTAAATTCCCCAGCTGATTCGTACTTTTCCCGGTTAGACCACAAGGGAATCTCACATCAGAGATAAATACCGCAAGCGCGACTTACAATTGTAAGTACTTTATGTCCCGGGTTTAAGTAACCTTTAGATGGTAATTATTATTTATTATTTAATATCGTGCTGGCAAGTCGGCCATGGTAGCTTAGTGGTTAAAGTAGCCGCTCGATAAGCGGAAGATCCCTACTTCAAATCCCGGCTATGGCATTGAATTTTCTTGTCCTTATTCCACCCTTTAAACATTGCAAATACATGGCTCGTGTGTTTAAAAACACCAGCAGTAAGTCTGTTAGCATAAATAAATACTTATCAATATATTGTTCATTTAAAACGTCATTTATGCAATTAGCGTTTCTCTAAGCATTGCCATACCCAAATATGCAATATAATTGTGCTTTCCTTTGGACACAAAGTATCCTGAAATAAATAACATTGAATATACGTTAAAAATCTGATAAGTTGCACTCAAATGAGTTTCTCTATTGATGTACAAACTGTCCTTATAAACGTCGTCTATCTACTTCATGTTAATCGACGTAAACATTGCTAATATTCTTGCAGGTGCAAGGGGAAAATGGGAATACAGTAGGCCTTAAGTGATATGAAAATCTTTCAAATCTGGCCTCTATGGGACGACTAAAATCCGTTCTATCTGCTGGGCCAAAAGATAACAAATTAATAACGACTTCGCGTTTGAGGAAAGTATATAAGTATTTGAAAATTCAGGAAAATACCATGCAGTATCTCCGAATTGGTTCACTTCACTAAAAAGAAGATGTATTTCACATAAATAGTGTGTTTTAGCAAGACCTACATTTTTTGTATAGTAAGATTTCATCTATCTCTTGCTCTTTACCGGTTATGCAAAAGTCATCCAGAATGAAGAGGACCTTTGAATATATTCCCAGGAAATTTAAGCTATACATTTAATTTATCAGAGAAATATCTTGAACCTGTGGTATTATAATCAAAATCGTTAGAGCCATTTTTGATAAAATCATAATTTTGGAAAAATGCTCCGTGTAAAAGGTAGTCTGGGGTGGTGGGATTCCCTGAACATCTGTGTCGTATTCATGGACGTTTGCCAAGTTTAGCACTTAACCGAATTTTCATTTTTGAGTTATACTGTTCACTGACACACAGACACACACACACACAAACTTACGCACACGGACCTTTTTCTAAAAACGTTTTTTCTAGATTCTGCGTGTCCCAAAACAACGGTTTTTGATGAAATGTCTGTTTCACAATTTTGAGCGGCATGCAATATTACTCATATTTACTATACATGGTACGGAAAGTAATACGATTTAAATCAAATAATTTGCAAGTAATGACTTCCAGTGACAATAATGTGATAGAACATCAAGTGATTTATGTGGAACTGACACATTTCTTTCTCTCTTTCTTTCCTTCCTTCCTTCCTTCCTCCCTCCCTCACTGCCTCCCTCCCTCCTTCTTTCCTCCCTTCCCCCATCCATCCCTGCCTCCCTCCCTCCTTCCTTCCCTCCTTTCTTCCTTCCTTCCCTCCCTCACTCCCTTCCTCCCTCCCTCCCGTCCTCCCTCCCTTCCTCCCTCCCTCCCTTCCTCCCTCCCTTCCCTCGTTCCTCCCTCCCTCCCTCCCTCATTTCCTCCCTTCCTTCCTCTCTCCATCCCTCGCTGCCTCCCTCCCTCCTTTCTCCCTTCTTTCCTCCCTTCCTTTCTCCCTTCTTCCCTCCCTTCCTTCCTCCCTCCCTTCCTTCCTCCCCTCCTCCCTCCCTTCCTTCCTTCCTCCCTCCCTCCTTTGCTCACTCCCTCTCTCCCTTCCTCCCTCCCTACCGCCCCACCTCCCTTCTTTCCTTCCTGGCTCCCTCCCTTCTCTCCTACCTCTCTCCCTCCTTTCCTTCCTCCCTCCCTCCCTTCCTCTCTTCTTCCCTTCCTCCCTCCCTCCCTCCTCCCTCCCTTCCTCCCTCCCTTCCTCCCTCCCTTCCTCCCTCCGTCCCTTCCTTCCTCCCTCCCTTCCTCCCTACCTTCCTCCCTCCGTCCCTTCCTTCCTCCCTCCCTTCCTCCCTCCCTCCCTTCCTCCCTCCCTCCCTTCCTCCCTCCCTTCCTCCCTCCCTTCCTTCATTCCTTCCTTTTAAAACGAATGATTCTAGCCACGATTTGTTACATCTAACGCCAATGTAGAGTTTCTTTGGGGATTACTTATCTACAGAAAATGTTGAAAATGTCCTCCGTCCTGCATACAGCATAACTAAACACGTCGCACCATGTTACCGGGTACTCGGTGGACTTTTCAATAGGATGAATCTCCTGTATACCGTTGTGCATCAAATCATCCAGTGTCTAGGGACGTGTGGCGCACAGCTGCCTTTTAAGTATCCCCATAGAAAAAAGTCCGGTCTTGTCAAATCTGGAGATCTCGGCGTCCACAGGTTCTTGGAAATTATACGGCCATCAAAGAAACTTTCAATTAATTGCATGGATCCATTTGATGTATGACATGTAGCGCCGTCTTGTTGAAAATAACTTTGCCCCTGTTCTACACCAACCAGTTTCTCAGCACACTCCACAATAATCCACCGGTATTCTGCAGTATTAACGTGTACCTGGTCAAATCAAAAATTGATCCCACTATTGTCTGTGCGGATATTGTGCACCAAACTCTGACTTCAACACTTTAGCTGCTTCATGAATGACGTGGATTTTCGATGGCTTAATAGGGCGAGTTCTGTGAGTTCATATAGCCGCATAAATGGAATCATGCTTCATATGTGAACCATGTGATGGACAATATGACCAGGTTTTGCTCAATGAGCACCTGAAACCAACAACAATTATTCTACCTGGTTGCTGCAATTGCGGGCCGACCGTAACCTTATGTGGCTTTAGACCGGCGCTTTTCGCAGCTCTGGCACATTGCCTGGGTGTACCCGGTCTCCTACAAGAAACGTTTAATTACATTCGGGGTGTCCTCTCCAGTCGTGCCCTTGCGCCAACCGTGGGCAGCCTAGATGGACGATGTTTGTCTTCCCCACTCATCAGAGATCCAGTTGTTACCAATTTGTTTACCAGTCCTATTACTGTGGTTCTTTGAGAAGGATAGCAAACACCAAATACTCTCTCATATGCTCTTCGAGTAACTGCAATTAGCTTCGACCCCAGTATTACTTCACAAGGAAGAACCGTTGATCTAATATGTCTTCCGTTTTTAGTGACTAGAACAAACTGTCAAAAAGAGCCGCAAATAGAAAGATAAAGGTCAAATATAAGGAATAAAGAATAAAAATCTTCATATCTCGTTATAAAGAATAGAAACTTCTGAAAATTCTGTTTCATTTGAAATTAAAAACTGCTCAATAAGTGAATTTCCAGCGGAACAGCTAAGAAAGAAGTGTATCATTTGTCCGTAAATCAGTCTGTAGAACTCAAATGAATTGATATTAGCAAGTGCAATAAATAAAATCACAGTTTCATAGAGCTAACCGGAACAAACGCAATGCCAACCCATTGCCAACTCGCTTTATCGTTTCAGTAAAACTGGCATTAGTAATTGAAGTAAAAAAAGAAAAGAAAAGAAAGGTTCATATAGAGCTAATCTAGACAAATGCAATCCTAACCTCGCCTCCAACTCGTTTTATGAGTTAAGTATAATCGGTATTAGCAAAGAAAACTAAGAAAAATGCGATGTCATACGGTATCCGAAAATTCAAAGCAACAACAAAGAATATGTGGAAAATAGTTTATGTCACAACGTATTATTTGACATAAATTGTGTGGTTTAACGAAATGTACATTTTTGTGTAGCATGATTTTTCTATCTCTTACAACTTACCAGTTGTAAATATCATTCAGAATGACGAATCGCTCACAAGATACTCCCAGAGAATTCAAGATATGCATTACATTTGTCACGAAACAGCTAAAATATTTGCTATTTTAAACAAAATCGTTGAGATCATTTTGAAAAAGTCAAATAAATGGAGTGGACCATGAGAAATGTAGTCTGGAGTGAGGGATTTTCTTCAGAATCTTCGTGTCGCATCCTTGCAAGATGCTGAACTTAAATACCAAGTCTCATTTCGTTTTTGAGGTTTCCTGTTCACAGATACCGCACACACACACACACACACACACACACACACACGCACACACACACACACACACACACACACACACACACACACACACACACACAACCCCCCGCACACACACGTACTTTTTTCTAATAATGCATTTTTGCCTTAAGAGAGTTTCAAAACTTGTGTTTTTGGTAAAATATCGACACTGAATTTTTGAGTCGAACACAGTGCATCCTCTATTTACTCTATGTGCGTAGCAGAAAAAGTAAAAATGTTTATATGTCGAATCCAGCGTTATCAAGTTTCAAGCACTGAAGTGTGTAAATCAACCACATATACACATGCAGCAATGCTTCGTAAACAAAGTTACATTCAAAGACATTCAACACTGGCTAAACAAAATGTTAATACATGTAATTACTTACATATCAGTATTTTAAGTAAAGTATTCTTGTTTCTATCTCCATCCTTGGTGTTTCTTCTCTTGTATTTTGAATCCAAGCTTTTTGACTGATAAAGTGTGTAAAAGTTTGCAAAATCAACAATAAATTTATGTCTCTGTAAACTTCATATAGTGTACAATCGCTTAGCTTTTCTCTTTGTTCCACAGTGTTCTAAATATCTGTTTCACTGAAATGATGTGTGTCCAGTAGTGTCCTTAATACCACAAACGTTATACGTGTTAATATTAATTACTATTTAATATAATAGTGAATTAAAGGTAAATAATTTACAACTTACATTACATTGATACATTTTGATTAAGATTTATTTTCATAATTGGCCCTACGACTAATCCAATAATTTTTGAGAACAACGGCAATAATTTTAGCACTTAAAAAATGGCAACTTTTTGTGACTCATTAAACAAACGACGCCATCACTACAAAATGCTGTGAAAAAATGTAGTTTCTCATTTAGGATCAGGGTTGAAATTATTTTTTTGTGTAGAAGCCTTCTTTAAGAGTTTCCTTCCATAACCAAACGGCGTTGATATTAGTTATTAACCTGCAAATTACACCGCGGCAAGCGAGTTGGTTGTGCCTGCATGTGTTAGTAAACTCCGGCATGGTTCTCTCATTTTTCTTGAAGCATGAATACTGTGTCCGGCATAGCAGAAATGTTATTACTTATTGCGTCGGTTATTACCAAGGTTCTGGAATTTACCTGAGACGCTAAGCACACTCCAGCACGATTATTTTCATACTTACGGAAGACAGACGTATTTGTTTACTAGTTATCGCAGAGTAACTTCCAGGTATGATAGGACCTGCTCTGTTAAGCTTAGTCAAAATGGGGAAACTCTTATACTTGTCAACGAGTATAGATTGTAGGTATATTAAACCTGAGGCAAAGGCTGGTTTGTTTCAATTGTGCTGTGTTAAAACGTTGTGCAATGTAGCACATTCGCAAAGTGGTAGGGAAAATGCCAAACTGGTCCATAATGGAGAAGTTCACTAATTTTTAGTCCCGGAGATTATGTTACCTGAATGCAGTTTTTAGTTCGCCATGCTGAGTTTCCTGTCTTTGCTGCCTGGTTTACTTAAATTACTGCCTAAGACACAAAGAAACTCTTGAGACATTATGTCGATACATAGCACCACCAAAAATAAGGATTTCGCTCACCTCTGTGGTGTGCCTCATATTCAAGAATTTCGAAGTTCGAATCTCGGATAGAGTGAACTATATCCTCCGGATTTCCTATCCCTCCATTTCGTTACATTAATCATTTAATTTCACTCTTCATCCCGTTAGGTTTCTTTCAGGGTTAGAAGCGTCAGCGGGCGTCACGGCAGCAGCACGCCAGGGGGAACGAATGCGTTCTGTGACTCTCGTCCGCCGGATTGGAAGGTGAACCACTGGTTTCTGGGTCACCATGGGCTGGTACAACCCCGAGGGGGAGGGGAGCCGGTTCCCGAGTTCCGCGTCCCCTTGGGGAGTACGAAACCGTAGCGGTGGGAGAGGAATCGGGCTGAGCCAGCCTCCACCGGGGTGATTCTAACTGGGAAAACGTAGGGACCCTGCCCTCTGCTCTGTCGTGGCAACGTCCCGGCCACCCTTAGAATCCATTCGCCTCATCTATCCTCCTGGGGGCTACTCCGTCAGTCTCCCTCGCAAGTTACCATTGAATCATAGAGTCAACTCCAAGCTCTATGGGCTCCAGGCTCATTTGAGTATCATTTCACTCATTCATCGTCCTATATGACCTAACCAGTTAAAGGGCGCTAAAACTGAAAAGAATAACATTCCTTTCCTCAGAATACTCAGAATATTTGGTGTTGATCATCACTTCGGCAACAATGTGCAGTTTTTCTCTCCATAAGTTTATCAGGAAAAACCTACTTTTGATAAACATCTTACACGTAACTTGAGTCCATATTCTCTAATTTGGTTACCTTAAAGGGGATAGCTGACTCGCTCCAAACCGCTGTCCACTTTGTTCGAAAAGGTATCCAAATAAGGGATGATAAAATAGCTGTTATATCACTACATTACTTAAGACTGCTTTCTTCTATTTCTGAGCTTTACTTAAAAGCGTCCTGGTGTTGCTAACTCTGTCACCGCGTACAAGACAAATGCATTTGGTACAATGACATTTAGCTTTGACTGCTGCATTGATCTAATGATATACTGTTGGTGTTAGTTGTATACAACGCATAGTATTACAATGTTTATAGTGTGAATATTCATGCAGTGTTCCTCAATTATAGGATAATAGTGACAACAATAACATTTTGAATCAGACATCCGAAGATTAACTGTTAAGTAGCTGCTTTGACCCACCGCAGCTGTACTTTTGTGTACCAGTGGCTAGCGCTGCGGGTTTCCAAAAAACAGCTTTTGTGTTTGAATCCGCTTCTAACTGTAGGGTTTTACATCTGTAATACGTGCTGTAATTTACGTTTAAATCTATTTATAGAGCACTCACTCGTAACTAGAGTAACTATGGTTTGGTAGTTTTGGTAAAGTACTTAAATGAAGTAATAAATGGTAGAATCACAGGTAGCTTTGGTAAGGAAAGAAACATAATACGAAGTACAACGCATTAAGAATTTGAATGAGAAATTCAAACATAATGATCACCAACAACTGTGATAATATATTTGCTCACTGTGGTGAAAATAAAAATAACTGTACTTTTTGGTTCAAAGTAAGATTACTCGTAATCACTATCATTGTCTTTGATCTCAATTGTAGAAGCGTCCAAATGTTTTTGAAGACAGTGATCTTCCGTAGGTTAAGTGGCCTTTTATAAATTTCTCTTAGTTTCGACAACGTTCAAAATTCAACGCTTCCGGTTTCTAGAGCAGCGATGTCCAACGTTTACGAAACAGGGGAGGCTGAGTTTACCTCCTTCCACTTTATGCGGATTGTGCCACTCTTTTAGCACTCAATTATATTGCAGTGGCGGTTTGGTTATATGTATGTTGCGTTTGATTTACGAAAGCACTTTCAAATCTTATTCAATGAACATCTGTTCATTAGTGACTTCGTTGGCACTGCTTACGTTTAAGAAGTCTATCAATATTTAGTGACAAAGGTGAAATACACAGCTTCAGAAGATCCACTAAGTGATCGTCGCGTAACCTACTGCAATACAGACTTCTAGCATAGTTAAATTTGGAGATACTCTTTCGCAAATATATTTCGAGCTATACTTATTCTCAAACCGATGTTCCACGGTCCAACTTTTTGGTCCAAAGCATTGTGTACAACAAAAGTGCATCGTGGCATCGAGAGTTAAATGCAATTTTGTTGCATGCAATTTCCATCCTATTTTTTGTATGCAATCTGTTTGTATCCAAGGCAAGTGTACTGTATCTAGTTTTTTTTAATCCAACAACATGAAAATAGCCAATCAGCATCAGTAGCTAACAGTATGGCGGACTGGGCGTGCAACGTGTAGTCAGCTGTTGTATATTGCGTTTGTGGTTTTTACAGAGCCTGCAGCATTATTTAGAAAAATGAAAAACTGGACTCAGAAGGCCATGGTGTTGCTCACCGAAGCGCTTGAACCATTACTTATTTCGAGCTGTAATGGATTGTCTCATATTTATGTCTTGATATGTAATTTTGACTTCGACAAGATGCTAAAGGTGTAGAAATAAATCCTCGTCAATTTGTAGAAAACTGCGACAGTTTTCCCGGTCCTCCAACCTTCATTCGTTTTATGGTAGACCCAATATACCCCGGCTCTTGCCCTGTTCTTTTCTTTCAAACCATGACCGTGTCCAACCACGCCTTTTACTTCTAATACACATTTTCTTCCTTCTCAACGCTCGTGGAAATACATCCCATTTAGCAATCGCTAAATTAATATAATATTAACATAGTAATATTAATTATTTATCATGCTTGCTACGTGAGCTGTCATTTGTTTTGGAACAAAATACATCATAGTGTGACAGGCACTATTTCTTTTGTGTGCAATTCCATTGGATACCAGATGTATGGTCAAAAAACTTGGACCGTGGGACATCGGCATTATACACACTATTCCTGCAAATGCTTATTTCTCTATCTACTACATTTCAGAAATTATCTTATTGTTAATTTTCTTGTAGGTGCAAGGGGAATATAGGAACACAGTAAGCTTCATACGATAGTAAAATGTAAGAGGTGGTTGCTACGCGATGCGTTTGAAATTCATTTCCTTTACAATGTCAAGAGATAAAAACGAATAACATATTCCTATTTGAGAAAAATATAAGTATTGGCAAATTCAAACACATGATAAAGAATATCTCGGAAATGGTTCACTCAAAAGAAAAAAAGAGGCATTTGATATAAATTGTGTGTTGCTGCACTTGCCCTTCTTTCAGGTGAGTTAGGGAAAGAAGCAGGTTGGAAAACGTACTAAGCTCAATTAGAGCAAGACGTTAGATTCTGAATCAACTTATTAACCAATACGCCCGATGGAAAAGTGCGGATAACTAATGTGGTAGGGGAAGTGAGGCTTGCATGTAACAGAGCACAAGATTAGTAACAATGCGTATATTATAGATTAAACAAATACATTGAGTGAGTGAGTGAGTGGGTGAGTGAGTGAGTGAGTGAGTGAGTGAGTGAGTGAGTGAGTGAGTGAGTGAGTGAGTGAGTGAGTGAGTGTGTAGGGTTTAAGGGCCCGTCAACAACGAGGTCATTTGGGCACAAAATACATTGGTATACAACAAAAACAACAGCAATAATAATAATAATAATAATAATAATAATAATAATAATAATAATAATAATAATAATAATAATAATAATAATAATAATAATAATAATAATAATAATAATAATAATAATAATAATAATAATAATAATAATAATAATAATAATAATAATAATAATAATAATAATAATAATAATAATAATAATGAATACCTAAATTTCAATCTTAAACAGTTACTATAATACAACTGAATTTCCCATATTAACACATAACATGACATGGTTGAGCTTGAGAGAGAGAGAGAGAGAGAGAGAGAGAGAGAGAGAGAGAGAGAGAGAGAGAGAGAGTATTAATTATTTCCAAAGTATGTTCGAATTTAGAAAAAAACTACCATGAATTCTTGTGGACCCTAATGAGAGGTTCAGTTCTCTTACGGACACATTTCTGCCCGCGCAGCTGCTTTGAGGTATGTCTTGAAGATGTAGGCGCTCAGGCTCCTTCTGAAGTTCTTTTTGATCTGTCTCTTCACTGTGGTCAGGTCACGCCAGAGACGGGTAACCTTGAGTAGACCAATCACGGCTCGCCAAAGTGGAGGCGTGATTTCGTCACAACTTCGCCCGTCAGGTGCTACTCTCACCTACAGGGGCGGGCAATCACGGAACTACCTGCTCCATATGAATGACGAGCGCATATGTGATAACCATAAGTCTTACCGAGGTCTACATTTTTTATTTAGTAAGCTTTTCTCTGTCTTTTCTCATTCTGAATGAAGAAGTTTTCTGAGGACATTCCCAGAAAATTCAAGCTAAGACCTAGAAACTGTCATGGAATCGCCTGTTTGTGTCATCGCTGGATACTGACTGGTTGTGAGCCAATTCGCCCTCCGAGTGAAAGATGAGGTGGGGAATAGCAACTAATAACGCGAGCGTCACCAAAGAGACATGGTTGGACATCGTTGTTCTAGAGCAATATAGTAAAACATGATCAAAAAAGTCAACAACGTGATCGATATGAGGTAAAGTCTGACAGGTGGGCAACACAGCTAACATATGATAGTGTACGGAATCCTAGGGTAAGCCTACAGCCCTACTCTTATCTGATGAACATTAGCACCACTCTTGAAAGTCCTGTAACATACAACCACGTGCACAGTGCACAACTAGAGATATGACTTCAAGAAGTGGATGAGAACACCGTGGCTTTGTGTAAAGAAACTCGTGCAGGCATGTTTTGGTTTTGAACATTTTGATAAACCCCTGAATAAAGCACCACTTCCCAAAGCAGTTGGAATTATAGAATTAGCTTGGGTAGATAGAGATTTTGTCAAGTGGCTGCTCTGTTCTTCCCAATTCTTGGCTATTCGTCTCTATAACTAAGCTAATATTATATACTGCTAGGTAACGGACAATACCTAGGTTTTAAGCAGCTTGGGAGTTGTATAGAGACTTATGCATCGTCACTAAAACTTATTTCTTCTTTTCCAGGAAAGACTTTTCTGCCACCTCCACTCGGTAAGTAGCTTAACTTTTTTCTCTCTAATCTAAGGCTGCTACGCTCCTGCTTGTTTTTCAAAAGTTACCATAGAGACAAAAAGAAAATAAAACCTCGGCTCACTTTTTTATACCCAAGAGCGAGTTTTTCTTCAGTTAGTCGATATAAAAAGTTTCTAACAATTTTGTATGAAAGTCTCTTTCTTCGATTATTATCAAGTTTTCTTCTCGGTCTGAAAATTTCATTCTATCCAATAAAACGTGTTTTCATGACATCTGAACTATTTCTTACTTAATTTTAATGTGTTGTTAATTTTAGGAAAAGAAGATTAACGCCTCGATTCTAAGCACTTAAGTTTTAATTACTAAACATCTATTACAGCAAATATTGATTCCCTTTATTACTTCACTGAAGCCAATATTGATAACAAAGCCAAGATTCCTAATATAATTTAAAGTGATCTTTAAACAAACAACACCTTTCATCTCGATAAAAACTACATTGTTACACAAATGCAATAAGTGCATATGTGCATACTTTTTTTCGAGAATACTGAATAATGTAAATATTTACGTGAAAATAGAATCAATGACTACCAGGTGCAGCCTCTGTGAACTGATGTTCCATCTGGTAAAGTTTACCAAGTTAGTGAACACCTGAAGGTAACACCCCTGCTTGAACGAGAGAGTTATAATTTACACGCTGCATGACTTAAATCCTATGTAAATGTTAACAAATAAGGGGAAACAAGTACAGTAAGATTTAAATGGTAAAACTCACATATCATATGTAGGTATGTTGTCTGCCTGCAAAATAAATATACATATCAATATTTGGAGAAGCGAATGAATAAATTAATAAATCAACTATAAATAAATAGATTAACGAACGAATGAATGAACGAACGAACGAACGAACGAACGAACGAACGAATGAATGAATAAACGAATAAAGTGTGTGTGAAACGCAAAACGCATGAATTTCAATTTACTTTTTGAAAGCATGAGGGGAAAACACTTCAGGCACTTAAAATAACTCGGAGACTCTAACGCTAAGGAATTAATGGCACCAACTCGAAGGAAACTACTTCGATTTTATTGTTTTAAATTCTTTTTTCAAAATGTTATATCAGTTGCTAGGTGGGGAAAGCCTTGGCATGACTCTATGACTCTATGCCAACTTGAGATGGGGACTTATCACGTAGACCGAAAGGCGACGGGGCAGCCCCGGGAGGGTGGATGAGGCGAATGGATCCTAACGGCGCTCGGAACGTTGCCACGACAGAGCAGCCGACAGGGTCCCCATATTTTCCCAGTTAGTCACCTTGGTGGAGGTTAGCTCAGCGCGGTTGATCTCCCACCCCTTAGGGTTCGTACTCCCAAGGGAGCGCGGGACTCAGGAACCAGTTTCCCTCCCCCTCGGGCTTGTAACCTCCCATGGGGAGCCCTGAAACTACTAGGCTCGCCTTCCAATCCGGGGGACGAGATTGGGACGAAATGGAGGGACAGGAAATTCAGAGGATACGAAAATCCTTCTCAGCATCCGCCTGACAACACCAAGAAACCTCCTAAAAACACATACGTCAGGAAGGTCGGCCACGGGTATCAAACCTGCGACCTCCCGAATGCGAGCCACAGACGTTACTGGGTGAGTCATCCCGCTCGGTAAGCTATTGACATAATAGCACACATTTGAGGAAATTAATTTATATTTTGGAGAAAGTATTTTTAACTCATCAGTAGAGCCATAA
>CM060964.1:239336517-239341517 GCA_030765045.1 Tenodera sinensis
AAATATTATGCGCTTTGAAATTTTTGTGCAGTAAGGTTTTGTTTACCTACACGGTTTACCAGTTTATTATACAAGTGTGTTTCCCAATGAAGAGGACTTCACAGGCTATTCGCAGAAATTTCAAAATACATATTTCATTTGTAAATTAATATGTTAAACTATAGCGTTTTAATAAAAATGGTTAAATTCATCTTTGCGAAAATAAGATATAACGATTTTTTTCCACGTAAAAGTAGTTTGGGGTGGACATATACATACACACATACGCATACACGCATACAAACACACATACCTATACATATACACAAAACAAACCACAAACACACACATACACATACCCGGACTTTACATAAAAATCCTTTTTTATTCAGAGGGCCTCAAAAGATGTATTTTCTGTGCTATCCAGGTATCGAGTTTTTGGGTGAAATAAAATACTTTCTTACTTACTGTAGTTTAGTGCAGAAGGTAAAATGAATACAGTTAAAGTGTTAATGAAATGCTCTTGAACAGAATCCGGGGAAAGGAATATTAATTGAGGCATCTGAAATTTATTTTGTGAGAACAATAGCCGGAACTCTAGGGTGTATAAAGCATGCAATACGGACTGTGATATTAAAAGTTAGTTATAAAGCAGTATATAAAAAGCTGGATGAACAGGTAGGATGAGAGATAACCGCATCCCAGGAATGTTCTTAATACAATGGAGAAGGCAAAGTCAAAGGATCTTCTAGGTAGCAATTTATGGACGTCATATAAACTAGGAAGCAAAATGGATCATTAGATAATGACGTAGTAGGAAAGGGTATAACTGTCTACTCTCTACAAGTGCTAAATACTCTTGTTTAGATTTTCCAACGCTCTAAAAGGAATAAACCCTATAGTATGCTACAAGTTCATCAATATACCTTTTATTCCAAATATTCTTCTTCGTTCCTTTTGTAGGCACGTTAAAGGCAATGCATTGTTTCCTTAGAGTTCATACAGTGGTGTTTATTGTATGAAAGTAAATAGTTTGATTTAGAAGGTTTTCTGACTATATAAATATTGAACAAGAAAAGGGTTAATATATATTAATTAGGATAAATAAACTGAAATTATTTTTGGAATGATATTTCTCCGGAATTTGTATTATAACGATAGAGTAAAAACACTTCCTGGAACCACTGTAAAAAGCTCTTCAATGAGATTATATCTGAAATCGATATGTTTACTTTCGGAACATATTTAATACACGAATTTGTGCCATGACGAAGAAGCATCGATCACTGGTCTTGATTTGTATTCAGGGCCCAAGGCAAAGGCAATCGCCAGTTGTTTGCAATCACTGTCGGGATAATTGATGAAAAGCGTGACTGAATTTGGTGACATCTTAATGTGGACTGGGGTCAAAGGTGTCTGCGTCACGGTGATAAATATCTGTGAATTACTACCTACATACTCGTATGTAGCGGGAACAGAAGCTTTCACAAAGGTGAAGCTTGCTCATGTAATGTAGCAACCCAAGCAACTCTAATTCTAGACATAGCATCCAGCCTGTCAAGTCAATGTTAGATATTTACCTTATTATCTCTAATGCATCTTCTATGCAACAACCGAACAAGCTGTTCTTGAAAGTGGGATAATAAATAAACATCACCATCGCCAATGTGATGCAGTTATTAATACACTTAGCAGTTTGTCGAGTAGCAACAAGCATGCCTTTCCTGCTATGTCTGTTTACATGCGGTCAAACATATGAGCCTTTTTTGTGAATATGAGCTAATAACTTGCCTTCCTTGATCTAACACAGTGGGAAATACAGCGTTATTTTGTCTCCGGTGCACAATATAACCTGGAATAGTATAATTATTTAAATTGAAGAAACACTGTGCCAATTACTGGTAATGCAAACTACAAGTGTTCAATGTGGGATCCATTTGTGATACGGCATATCTCTTATTACAATTATTTTGGCATGTCGGGTATAACTGATTCTACTGCTGCAATACCGCCAGTCTGATCCACTGCTGATCCGAGAGACTTCTTGAGAGAGAACCATGTGGACGAGTGCCTCTCGATATGCTTCTGGAATTTACAGAGCAATAGTGCTCCTGCCTGTCCTTATCTCTTCAAACGCCATCCACGTGCAAAACTCTGGCCATAGCTGCTTCACAATATTCCTAATAAAATATTTGCCGAATGAGAATTCGACTTCTCCTGCTGTTCTTAGTAACAACTACTTTCAGCCTATTTCTTCTGAGCCTCTGAGAAAAAGTAAACCAATATACAATGGGACACTGAGAGCCACAGTGGTTAAAGAGCATCCATAATTTTTGAAATTGCTAGTTCTCGACTCGCCCACCGCACAGGCATTTCAACGACTGCGCGCGAAGGAAGTGACACTTCTACGGAGAGACATTTGCACGGAGCCTTTTCTCTACCTGAAAAGTCAGAAGTGGAATGTTGACACTTGTTCAGGCTGACCACTAACGACTGTTAATAACCGGTTTTGGAAAGAAAATTTGCAGGTATGCATAACACCTAGCTAAAATTAAACAAAAAATGGTTATAGCTGCAGAAGGTTAACTTAGGTATATACTTGCAGCAAATATTAATGATGTAATTTCTAAATAATGACACATTAGGGCATTATAAAGTAGTATCAAATTGCCTTGGATTACGTTAAGACGCCCGTTAAATATAACTAAAGGTTTTCCTTTCGTAGTTTCGCTGTACTTCATATCTCTAAAGTTACAGCACGCACACTACTTGACACTCGGATATGAACCGTAGCAATGAACCCTTCTTAGTCAGTGCCACTCCCAAATGATTATCTGCCAGCCATGCATTCCAACCCTTATAGCTCTCGAGTCAACGTTCTAAAAAATGCATTAGGACGGGAGTATACAGTCCATTCGTATTCTTTTTGCCCAGGGATTGAAGGAGGGGTAAGGGATTAGGCTACCCTGACCTTCCACGAGGTGGTCGTGTGCAGTTGAAACATGGACGTTCCAATATCGTCCTTATTATGCAACATGATCATGAACTTTGTTTGCAGCATCTGTTTGGCTGAAAATTGCTTCCACGTGACTGTAATTAAGAAACCTGAATCTAAACGCCGGAGAAGATATCAACCTACATATATGAAGAATAAATAAAAGAGTAAAATATACAGAATATATTATTGTACCAGTTACTCCAAGAAATTAATAAAACATTAATGGTCATTCTCTGAAGGTATATCGTCGCCTTCTAGATAGATTGCCAGGGGCTGGGTGTTTCCTATCACCTATATCTTGAAAGAAACGATATTTGCTTGCGTAGGTATAGTTAGATCAATGATTTCTGCTTTCAATTCCTTTATAGTATAATAATAAGTTTTTCTGGGGAAGGCCGCGTCTTGGTTGTGTTGTTGTTGCCAACGTTTCACCCTACTATGTAGAGCTTCTTCAGGGCTAATGCTTTCTTTGGCAGCACCACAGGAACTGTGCTGTCTACGACGACGAGCTACTGGCAGGCTGAGATTCAGCCCGACGGCTTTTGCTGCGTGCCTACCCCTGTTGGGGTTTAACCGCAGGTAGGAAATTAGGATAAGAGATTTTGTAGGGTGACTTGTTTTTATTTACGTTGGTGAGGGTTGGAAGGGAGCTATAAAGCCTCTTGACAGCTGTCCTGCAGGATGCAGCCATGTCTGCATTCTGACGTGTAAGAAAATAGTTTTTAAATTTTAAATTTTAAATTGGTGTTTTGTGAATTTTGAATTTTGAATTTTGAATTTTGATTGAGGTGAAATTTTGGAGATGATCAACTCTCTGTAGGGATCTAAGGAGTTCAGCTTTAGCTGCTGGTGGATGTTCTCCTAGGTTATGGGGCGTGCCCGCAAGCCATGCGGGGAACCCTATACGCCTTGAAGCGGCGTGTTGAGGGGTCGTAGTCCCCTAGAGACCTAACTAGGGCGCTTTGATGGTTGGGTAATTTGGCGTACAATTTTGCTGCCCGGCGCCTAATTTCATCCTCCACGTATGGAAGAGATGAGGCTTCGTGAAGTAGTCTCACGGGGAAGGGTAATGGGACAGAAAAGATGGACCGGAGTCCTCTGTTCTGAACCCTTTGGAGCCATAGGAGCCAACTACCTGCAGCCATGCCCCACACTTCACAAGCGTAAAGTATGAGGGGGACCACAAGAGCCCGGAAGAGGTGTAGCTTTAGGCGGACTGGCATCTCGGACCTCAGCATGGGGTACAGGGAGGCAACAGCCCCCTGGGTCCTTGCCGAGAGGTCTCTGATGTGACCGCGGAAAGTCAGACCTCTGTCCAGTTTGATTACTAGGTAGGTGATGGAATTTGTCCACTCGATCCTTCGGCCTCGAAGGTGAAAGGTGGGGCAGTCTGCGGGGGTGTGGCGCCTCGTGAAGAGGATGGCGTGGCTCTTGTCCGGATTAACGGACATTCGCCAACGCCGACACCACTGTTGGACTAGGCGGAGGTGTCTCTGTAAGGGGTTGAAGGCTCTGAGGATGTGTCGGTTGGTGCAGTATAGCAATACGTCATCTGCGTACTGAGCTATACTGACCTGTAGTTCTGTGGGGAAGTCAGCCATATAAACGCTAAACAGAGTAGGGGACAGAACAGAGCCTTCGGGAAAACTGTCCTGTCTCTTCAACTTCTCGCTTATTTATATCTTGGCCATAGAGGTTAGAGCCGGCCCTCTCGCCCCTTTATAGTATTTTAAACTAAGGCTCGAATTCCAGTAACAGTTTCTTCTTCCGAAGACATTATTGGCTGCTATGTTTTCAGTTCTGACCATATGTATTCTAAGCGGGTGGGTTTCAAAGCACAATGATACGGAAGCACTCTAACAACTACATGACCATGCTAGTTTATCAATAGTGTGCATTTGCTGTTTATTGCACATTTATTTTATAACTTTTTGAGCTGTAGTGGTGGGCTCTTTTACCATGCACTTGTAACAGAGATAGAACGTTCAACGCCGCCTGCAGTGTTTACATAGTTGTTGTTTGT
>CM060964.1:239344017-239526517 GCA_030765045.1 Tenodera sinensis
AAAATATAAGTTTAAAACCCTTATAATCGTTTATATACACTGTTTAAATATGATGTTCTTGTACGTTATTGTTTTCTTTTGAAGTACATATCATAATGAGGTGACTGTAAAACTAAAAGTCTTCTAGGGATTTTTATTTTGCAATCACCTGCAAAATCTGGTTAAGAAGCTGAGTATCGAAGTTGTTGTTATTGTCACACTTAATTTTATTGTCTCTGTTACATATATTAGTAAGCAGGGGAAATTTTGTTCTCTGCTCAAAAGCTCGACGTCGAGATTTTACCGTAAATATATGTTTTGTGACCCCTGGACACAAAGAATGCATTCTTAGAAATAAAGTGTGTGTATGTGTGTATGTGTCTGTGTATGTCTGTGCGTGTGTGTTTGCGTGTGTATCTGCATAACTCAAACAGGAAAAGTCCTTGAAACGCCAAATTTGGTATTTAAGCTCAGCATCTATCAAGGACGCGAGATGAGGATTTTAAAGAAAATTCGCTCACCCCAGACTACACTTAACATGAAATATTTTAGAACTTTTTATTTTTTCAAAAGTGGCTCAGATTTCCGCTAAAATACAATATTTTCAAGTTGTTTTCATAACAAATGAAAGTGTTTGTGTGTGCGTGTGTGTTTGTGTATGTGTGTGTGTTCTGTCGGTCATGCAAACAGAACGTAATTTCAAAACCATTCCATGGTGACCAGCTCTTAAATAATTTGAGTGTCGCTTAAAGCCTAAATCCGTTGCTCCTGCAAGTAAATGTTCAATAAACAATTCCTGTACACATTTTTCTCAGTTAATATGAAGTATGTAGGAGGAGAAACGTTTTTAAGAATAGTTTGTACAAGAATGAATAGAGAGCGACCTGTGAGTGCAACACATCAGATTTTTTTTCGTTACTTACTAATCGCAAAATACTTATTGTATTTCTGAATATGAAGTTTCCCTTCCTTCTGTGTGCACTACTTAACGATTCATCACTACTATGTGAGCTGAAGTTTGAAAACATGCAATACTTCAAATGCTTATAGGTCACTGTCAGTGATCTGGGTGACAGTGACGTCAGAGCGCTTGTGTGATTTGAGATTGCAATTACAGAGCTGCAGCTACCCTTTTCCACTACCGCTTCCTTTGACAGTAAGAACTGTGCGACTATAGCCATTGCAAAAGGAAGTGCATAAATTAACCACCCCTTTCATGTTGCACAATGAAGGAAAGACCTGTTGAATTGAAAGATATGCCCATCAATATGTTGTTGAATAAAGTGATGTGAAACTTTCGTACAAGATGAGCTTCTTCATTTCCCGTAGTGACGAAGCGGTTCACTGAAACTAAAGGGCAGAAATTTTCAAATGAGGAACCTCATCCAAATTGAAGAACCCTGTTCCACCCACAGACATACAAGTTGTAAATATATCAGTTACTTGTGACAGGTGTACTCGAACTAAGGTATTTCTGATTATTGAAGAAGTGGGAAAACATAGTAGTAGTGATATATATTATGGATTTAAGATTACATTAATAGTGTAACACAGCTACATGTGGCAGAATGGTATCTGCTCTCTTGAAAATACCTCATTTGGTAATCGCAAGTACACCTGTTTTATATGCACTATACTGTAAACATACCTACAAAATAAAATGAAAAATTTGACATATTGCACTCACATGACTTTCTCTTCTCTTGTACTAACCATTCTTACAAACTCTTATATCTCTATCTTCTTTGTGTTAGTTAAGATAAGCAGTTGTAGAAATTATCTTATTGCTTATTTCCTTGTAGGTGAAAGGGAAATATTAGAATACAGTAGGCTTTGAGCGATAGTCAAATCTTTTAAAGCTTTGAGGTCCCGTTCTCTTTGCATGCTTAACATATAAAAAAATTAGCAACAATGTTTCATTTCACGAAAGTTTCAAATTTTCTGAATCTGACACAAATAACAAGGAATATCTCCAAAATGGTTCACTCTACAAGAAGATTTATTCTGACATAAATTGTGTATTTTAGTGAGATCTACATTTTTGTACACTAAAAATTTGTCTATCACTTACGGCGTACGAGTTATTCAAAAGTCATCTAGAGTAAACAGGACTACGTAGGCTATAGTCAGAAAATGCGAAATATGCATTTTATTTGTCATACAAATATCTTAAGCATATGACATTTTAATTAATATCGTTAGAGGCATTTTCAAGAAAATCGAAATTTTCCAAATATTTTCCATGTAAAGGGTAGTTTGGGATGGGGTTATTTACTTCAAAATCTTCGTGTCGCAACCTTGAAAGACATTAAACTTAAATATCAACTTTTGTTTTTAATCGACTTTTCGTTTTTGAGTTATGCTGTCCACAGACTGACAGACAGACAGACAGACAGACAGACAGATAGACAGACAGACAGACAGACACACACACACACACACACACACACACAGAGACACACACACGGACCTTTTTCTAAAAAGCTGATGTGTTGCACTCACATGACTTTCTCTACTCTTGTACTAACCATTCTTATAAACTTTGTCCTATACCTTCTTCGTGTTAGCCAAAATAAACATTTGTACAAATTATCTTATTGCTTATTTCCTTGTAGGTGCAAGGGGAATATTAGAATTCAGTAGGCTTTGTGCGATAGTCAAATCTTTTAAGGCTTTGAGATTCCGTTCTCTTTGCACACTTAACGTATAAAAAAATGAACAGCGATGTTCCATTGCACGAAAGTTTTAAGTTTTCCGAAACTCACACACATAACAAGGAGTATCTCCGAAATGGTTCACCCTAGAAGAAAATTTATTCAGACATAAATTATGTATTTAATAAGATCTACATTTTTTGTACAGCAAGAATTGGCCTATCTCTAAAGATTTACCAGTAAGGCAAAACTCGTCCAGAGTAAATGCTACTGCAGGCATTATAGCCAGAAAATTCAAGATATGCATTTCATTTGTCATAAAAATGTCTCAAACATATGACATTTTAATCAAAATCATTATAGCCATTTTCAAGAAAATCAAAATTTTCGAAACATTTTCCATGTAAACGGTAGTTTAGGGGGGGGGGTTATTTTCTTTAAAATCTTCGTGTCGCACCCTTAAAAGACATTAAACTTAAATATCAACTTTGGTTTTTAACCTACTTTTCGTTTTTTAGTTATGCTGTCTGCTAATATTACTATTCGCTCGTAATCTTTCTGATCTTCTTTCTGGTATTACTCTGTTATAGCTTTGCTGCATTAGTTTTTTTGTGTTATTTTTATCTGCTGTGCTGCTGTGGTAATTTTATTTGCCAAGGATTCAAGATATGTGCAGAGTTCCTTACTACGTAAAGTATGGTTAATTTAATAGCCTTGTAATTCTTTTCTTCCATCGTGTTATTTAAGTGTTTCTTGCATTCGAGAAGTGCATACTTAGGTGCATCTTGATTGTTGCATTTGTCACATTGGTCATCTGGTAATTTATTAATTTTTCGCCAATATGTGTCATAGGGACCATGGCCGGAAAGGTAGTGAATATACCTTTAATATTATTTCAATGTTTTAGGGTGAACCTTTCACTATTGCTTCTAAAAATAAGTACACACGCCTTCCCGCCTTCATGGTATCCCATTCTTGTGATACCTACAACAGAAAATATTCGATTCACAGACCCAATCGCCAATAAACATACACCCTTTTACACACATACAAGTTGAAGTACCCAATATGACTAAACAGTATTTACGTAAACAGTTTATTTCAAGTGTACCTACTTTATTAAATATCTACTCAATCTTGGCCAGTTTTGGTTGTTTCGGATCAAGTCTCTGCATGCTGTCCTCCGTCTGTGCGTATGCTGCCAAAATATTAGCGCAGACTTCCTCCTGCTCGCATAATGGGCAAATCCTCCAACCAAAATCGTCAATAATATTAAGACATTTTCATTCCACCCTCCCAGCCTAAGCCATGATATTCCACCTTTCGTCTTACATCCAATTCCAAAATATGTTTCCCTATACCACCCAGCTTTTGTTTCATCTTGCAGCTCAAATGACGGCCTTTGTCCAAAATACTTGAATATATTTCAAAATGGGAAAATACTAAGAAAGATCTTTGGGCCTGTAAAGGATAAAGAGGAATGGATAATAAGCTACATCTATGAGGTAAATGAACTCATAAATAAGCAAAATAATGTGAAGTTTAAGAAGGCACAAAGAATAACCTGGTTAGGACATATTGAGAGAATGACAGAAGATAAAATCCCATAAAGAATATTAAAAGGAAAGTAGTTCTCTAGAAGAAGCACAAAACAAGATGGTTAGACAATGCAACAAGATTTAAGAAAGATTGGAATTAGGGGGCGGAAAAATAAAATGGAAGATAGGGGTTTGTGGATGAGGATTCTGCAGGAGGCCAAAGTTCATGAACGGCTGTGGAGCCAGAAGAGAAGAAGAGGAAGAAGAAGAAGAAGAAGAAGAAGAAGAAGAAGAAGAAGAAGATGAAGATGATGATGATGATGAAAATATTCAAAGTATGACCACTAACATTATAGACTGACTCTTACAAAACAGCAAATTACATCAATTTTCTTCTTCCTATTTGCCTATTTGCCTATACAAGAGCATGGTCCATGCTTGAAACACAGCCTTCCCAATAGGTATATATTACACCTTGAAGGGGGTCACCTCATGCACTACGACCTACATAGATCTATTGTGGTTATCACCCCAAGAGGAAAGAATGAGGTGAAAGAACCACGCGAGATTGCAGGCAGACAAATCACAGAGACGCGCCGAAGTTCCTAACAATATCAGATTATAGGAGCTGCTAAAGAGAGCGGTGATCGACCCTCGGACCATAAAGTCGTCTGGTATTCATAGGGAATATTCTTTCTTTGGAACAAGAGTCAACAGTTCGCCTTAAACCACATAACTTGGAGGCACAATGGGACGTACGGAAATGGAATAAAAGGGAAATGTGGGAAAAGAAATTGTGGTAGTGACCAATAAGTTGTAAAGAAAGACACAATTCGTACTGTTTGCTGAAGTTCACAATACGTTTAAATTCTGGGAACAAATACTCTAGTGCTATCACACACAACTGGCATGTACTATCTTTCATAAATGTGTTCGTCTATATCTAGTCTTTTCTCATTTATGCAAAACTAAATAGCTATTAATAGCTAACTAAAAATTCAGGACTTTCTACGGTTAATTACCATGTCAATATCTAAAGCATATATAAATTAAAAGGATTATAGTTATAAGGTAATAAATAACCAAAGGGGTGTCTCTCTCTTTCTTTCTCTCTCTCCCTCCCTCTCTCTCTCTCTCTTTCTAGTAGTTTTATTTTTGGAATAAGGCTTTTAAAAATGAATTATTGAGGCGAATAAGTACACATCCTGTATTTAGCGATACGAAGGTAATATTTTCTCTATAACATTCAAATTCGAGGTAAGTTTCATAAGTCAGCACATATTTTGTTTTTCATAATATTGCATAGTAAGAATAGGAAAGAAACAATGTTTTCTCCTAAGGCAAATGATTTGTTGAATAGTACTCCAATAATTTATCCCGTGCAATTAAAATATGCCCGGAAAACCTAAAGAGAATGGCCTTTTGTTTGCACACAAGAGAAAGCGTTCTGCGATAGTTGATAAGAATTGTGTAAAACGTTTCTATGACTTCGGGAATTTAATTACTGCATGAATATTATTAGACAATAGTGTTACAGTTATATCTTTCAATATATACATACACCAAAAAGAGAAAAGAAAACAGAATTGAAATGAAAAGTCTAGTGATTACATACAAATTGCTTTCTCGACCCAATGTGGCTTACCTTTTACTCTCTTCTGCAAACTACTCTTACAGAAGCGTACTTTTGAATTATATTCAGGATTCAGAAGCCTGAAGCGGATCACTATATGTTGGCTTTGAAATACCATGATTTTTACATGACAACACAAGAGTTAAAAGAATTCTGCCTTAGCACTTAAAAACTGTCGAATTTATTTGATAGAAGTTGTCTTTTAATCATTTCTACATGTTTTAGTCATGCTTTACTCTATTGCTTGTGGTTTATTGGTAATACACAATTATACACATTCAAAATGAATGTTGTCTTCTCCGGTATTCAGTGAATATCGGGCTGCGATTAGTGACTGATCCGAGCACCAATACGGGAATAGCGAGATCATCACTCCACTGGTTCCGGAAAAGTCTAGTTTAGTAAAAAGGGTTTAAGTAATTACTCCACAGAGCTACCTTCTAACAGCAGTTTTAAAGATAGCTATACACAGATTTTATATAGAGGATGTTCACAAAAAGGTGAATATTGCAGTTTGTGGTTTTGGAGCTTGTATCATTGTTCGTAATAGCAGTCCAGTTGAGGATTCATATTTTACCCATTTAAGCATCTTAACCGTACAGTGTTCTAATCAGAATCCTAATAGATAAAAAGAAGGAATTTTCAAAGTAAAGGATAGTCCCTTTTTTTCTTTTTTTTTTAACCTGATTATCCTTCCTTATGTTGGACTTAGATTCCTAGGACTTACATTCCTAGGACTTACCATCCACTCCCTAGGATCAGACGCCTGTCGGGGAGCGAGGAACCTATGGAACGGACAGAGTGAAGACCTGGAAGCGAGTGGTCAGCCAAGCACCAAGCATGAGAGTGGGGAAGAGAGTGATATGAAATGCAGGCGAAATCGATGAATGTAGAGGTGATAATGGAGCAATTGGTGGAATGAGTGGCGGTGGGCACCGGAGAAACCAGAGAAAACCCACCCAGACGCCGCTTCGTCCACCACGATTACCACATACGGATCCTTGGGATAGAACTCGGGTCGCCTAGGTGGTAGGTGAACGCTAATGGATAGTCTAACATTTTGTGTCGCATTCTTGGATGATGCTGAACTGAAATACCAGGTTTGGTATTTATCCGACATTTTGTTTCTGGGCTATGCCTTTCATAAACAATATTCATAGACAAACTCAAATATTTTGGGTGGAATACGGTACATTCTCTACCTACATTGTGTAGATGGTAGAGAAAGCTACGCTCATCCCACAAGAACTGTGCTTAAGAACATGTAAACGTGTAACGGTAAGGCTACATTCCTTACATATAGAACAAGAGAATATGTTACATGGACATAGTTCAGGAGACGTTTTGTTTCCATGTTTACAGCTCTTCAAGAGAGAATAATGATGGGAAACACACAGGAACAGAATGTACCAGCATATCACATAAAGTTCTTTCTTGCATTAAATGTTCAGACGCATTCTCCCGCCATCACATTGAATCCCAGATACGCTGATGTATCCCTGGAGAATTACGTATTGTTTTGCAGCCCCAAAAGGGGCACGAAGATTTTCTGCATCTTGCACTGCAGTTCGCCACAGAGCTATCGGATGCTCCCACACTGGCGGAGAACCTAGGGACTACAACTTAAACAAACATAACTAAGAGGGAATATTGAACATGTAAAAAAGTGCTAAATCCAAAAAGCGTTTCCGGGCCCATGTCCATCTAACACATTTTTTCCTGTGTGGAGAATATGCCCTGAAATTTTGGCTGTACTTTATTGTTACAACCGCCGGTACATCCCTTGAAGGGATTAAAGTTCCTCGCAACATTTCTTAGTTCCTAAGGGGCAAGTTTATGAAAAATAACATCATAAAGTATCAATTTCCTCTGGAGTATATTCACATAGTTTTCAGAAAGGACCATGAACCTGTCGCGCTGCTGTGAAATTCTTTCACAGTCATCGCTTTCCGCTTGCGATTCTCAATCATCGGTTTTATCAATGGTTCTGTTAAAAGCAAAGCTACAAAATTTCCTTTCATGAACATAATTTGTGACTGCAGAAGGACCAGAAGGAGAAAAACCCTTCAGTTTTTAGCATCCAATGATAAAAGCACATATCAAAAATATTTTTCTTATTTTGCATATCTTAAATGGAATTGGTACTTGAGAAATAAAAGAAATACTTCACTACACTATTAAGACTTGTTTAGAAAATGATACACGAACTGAAATAAAGAAGTGTGCAAGAAGGTAATTTTGGCAAGCGGGTAAGTTTTGCAAGATGGCAGGTTTGGTGTGAGGAAACGTAGAGGACGGTGAAAAAATCTAATAAAATATGTTTTCATTACTCGTAATTGAGGTACTTAATATCGAGCCCTTTATCAATTACGTTTTCTGCTGAAGGATCCGTACATCACAGCAATCCTAATATCCCCCATTCTTTCTTCTCCGACTTTCCCCTTTGTCTCTATGTGTAAATTATCTACTTGAAACTGGTAGTTTTTTCTCCTAAAAATATTTTCCCGTCAACCATTTCCCAATTTATTGCTTCGCAAGCATTACCTTGGGCGGCGCCGTGGTGGAGTGGTTAGAGCGTTCGCCTACCACCTTGGTGGCTCGAGTTCGATCCAGGGACTCGCATGTGGTATTCGTGAGGGACGAAGCGGTGTCAGGGAGTTTTTCTTCAGGCTCTCCGGTTTCTCCCACCACTTATTCTACCAAAGACTCCATCATCATCTTTCCATTCATCGATTTCACCTGCATTTCATATCATCCTCTTCCTCAATCTCATACCTGGTGCTTGACTGACCAACCGCTTCCATCCAGTCCATAGGTTCCTCTGCTCCCTGGCAGGCGTCTAACCCTGTACACAGGCTTGTAAGTCCTACGGGTGTAAGTCCTACATAAGGGGAGGGTAGTCAGGAAAAGGAGAGGAAGGAAGCAATACCGTTCGTCCAATATGTCAACCGATTTCTTTGGCTCTATATTGTTCTTCCTTTCCCACTCTTCCCGAAACAGTGTTATTGTTCGAATGAAGCTCTTCTGGCGACATGTTTTTATATCAAGTGGCGCAAAATGTGCAGTCAGCAGTCATATATTAGTTAAGTCTCTCAAAGCTTTGTGAATGACACTATTCTCGTCTAACAGCGTTGTGCATGGTATCGATCACAGGCTTTGAAATACAGTTTGCATATGCAATGATTCGTCTTGCAAATGAAATTTCCCGCTGCTGCAAAATTTATGGTGAAAGCTGTGAGTTGCATATCTTGTTATCGTAAATCTTACTTTATGGTTCGCGTTCTTCCTTTCTGGGTACAGCGTACCATTGTTGTAGTAAAAGTATCCAGATTTCTTCTTTCTTGCTCTTCAATTGCTGTGTTAAATTCTTGTATGCTTCTGTAGACACTAGTAGAAGCTGGTGCAATTGTTTTTCTCTCGAGTATGGTTCTCCATTGAGCTCATAATTAAGTCCTGATGGTGTATATTTCGATAATACAAGTTGCTCTTTAACTCCCTACCGTGCTTTGTGTTGCAGTGGCGGGTTGGTGTCATGTACGTTGCGTTTGATTTAGGAAAGCACTTTTTAATCTTATACGATAAACATCTGTTCATTAGCGATTTCTTTGGTACTGTTTACGTTTCAGAAGTCTATCAATATTTGGCGTAGCCTTAGAAGATCATCGCGTAACAATTCCGATACAGACTTGTAGTATACTTCAATTTGGAGAAATTTTATTCAAAAATATATGGAGAGTTATACTCATTCTTGTACACACTATTCTTGCAAATGCTTACTTCTCTATATACTACCTTTTAATCGACATAAACATTTTCAGAAATTACCTTATTGTGAATTTTCTTGTAGGTGTAAGGGGAATATGGGAATACGGAAGGCTTTAAGTGATAGTGAAATGTTTTAAGAGCTGGTAGCACGCGATGCCTTTGAGATTCCGTTCTCTTTGCAAGGCCAAGTAACGGAAAAACGAATAAGATGTTCCTATTTAAAAAAAAGTATACGTATTGGCAAGTTGCAACAATTAAGAAAGAATATCTCGTAAATAGTTTACTGAAAACAAAACGGAGTATTTGACATAAATTTAGTGTTTTAGAGAAATCCACATTTTTTATTGAGTAAGCTTCCGTCTGTCTCTTATTGTTTACCATTTATGCAAAACTCTTTCAGAATAAAGAGGTCTTCTGAGAACATTCCCACAAAATTCAAGGTATTACTTCGAAACTTCCATGGAATCGCCTGTTTGTGTCCGTCAGTTGTAGCAGTTTTTCTGTATAGCGCTTATGATATACAGAATATATCAAAGTTACAAAATCCATTAATAGCAAAGGGTTAAGAATATGTACCACAGGTGAAGGGATGCTAAAAAGGCACTACCAAGGGTCATTAGCGGACGTCCCAAACATTAACGTAAACGAGATACAATTAGTTTGGCAAGGTCTTCAACATAAAGAAAAAGAGCCTGCTATTGTATTTTTACCAAGTATCGGAAACCCGAGGGGTTTCGCCAGAGGGCAAAGTCTTGACTTAATGAAGCGAGGGCCATTATGGATGTTTGGGAAGCTAAAAAGGATAATGACTGAGGGACAGTAGGAGACAGGCATCGTTACGAGAGAGATACATGTAAGCAACACGGTGAAAGTTCGTTCCAGCGGTTACGTTAAACTGCATATTTTATTCTATTTAAAATTGTTCAGCAAAGCTTAAACGTGTAAAAATAAAACAAATAAAGTGTTCTAAAAAAACTACAATGTCGCTCTCTGTAACCACCACGGATACCCGAGATTAAGACTCATGTGTGAGCAGCCGTAGGCACCCATAATAAGAAGCAGTCAATCGAGTGATATAAATGCTGCAAATTGGCGCTCCAACGTGTGGCGTGAACTTCAGAGAACTTCAGGAATGCTGAGCGTGAACTTCAGAGAACTTCAGGAATGCTGAGCGTGAACTTCAGAGAATTTCAGGAATGCTGAGCGTGAACTTCAGAGAATTTCAGGAATGCTGAGCGTGAACTTCAGAGAATTTCAGGAATGCTGAGCGAGAACTTCAGAGTACTTCAGGGAAGCAGAATAAGGTATGCGGAGAACTTCAGGGAGCTGAACAACAAAGGTCGTGAACTCCAGGGAAGGTGACCCAGGACACAGCAGGAACGAGAGGATCCACATCGAATAGCAGTGCAGCAAGCTGATTAAGGTACTGAGTGAGAATTTTATCTACGTGTTGTAGTATATAGTCAATGTATTTAAGGAACGGGAAAATGATCGAGCAATTAGATATAAATATGGAAGTGCAGGAGGGTGATGAGAGAGTGGGAGAAGGTGTATATAGTAATGTAGATAATGCAAGGGACAGAGTAGCTGATACGAATATACAAAATCAGGGAGAAGAAACAGGGGGAAGCATGGAGACTAATGAAATATTAAAATCACTTATGTCAATGATGACGGGGTTAACAGAAAAGGTAGATCAGAGTCAGAAAGATTTAACGGGGTTAACAGAAAAGGTAGATCAGAGTCAGAAAGATTTAACGGGGTTAACAGAAAAGGTAGATCAGAGTCAGAGAGATTTAACGGGTTTAACAGAGAGTCAGAAAGAGATTAAGGAAAAGGTAGAAAAGAGTCAGAAAGATTTAACGGGTTTAACAGAAAGTCAGAAAGAGATTAAGGAAAAGGTAGAAAAAAGTCAGAAAGATTTAACGGGGTTAACAGAAACGGTAGAAAATACGAGGGAGAACTTAACAGCTGACTTAGTCAAAATAGGAAATAAGATTGAGAAACAACAGAAGTTTTTAGAAAATTTCAAGGAGGAAGTTAGAAATGAAATAGAAAATGTAAGAAGTGAGGTTAGAAATAATCAGGAAGAGGTTAAAATTGAAATTGAAAATGTGCGAATTGAAATGAGGGAAAGTCAGGAACAGGTTAGGGAAGAGATTAAAACAGTTAATAAAAATGTAGAGAAAGAAAATAGAAAATTAAGGGAGGAAATAACTACTGAATTAGCTAAGGAAAGGGAAATTAATTGCAAGGAATTAGAAATCTGTAGGAAAAGATTAGAGCAATCAGAGAGGGAAACTAGGAGATTAGCTGTGAATGTAGATGAGGTAAATGACAAACTGAAAGAAAGATTAAATAACATATGTATGTCTGACAATGTTAGTGACTCTGTGAGTAGTAATACTATTACGGTAGCAGCACGGGACGAAGCGATGCATAATGCGTCAGCGGACATTCCGATGTTAAACTTAAATGCTGGTACATCAGGTAATAGTAATACCAATGTCAATGTTAATGCACGCAATAGTCCACATTTGCAATGGCCCAACCATGTTTTGAATGAAATTTCACCACCAACCTTTGAAAACGAAGAATTTGATGACCCCAAGGCTTTTATAAATAGCATGCAAGAGTATTTTCTTGTAAAAGGTATTCCCGAGGAATATAAGATGACGGTTGTCAGAAAATGTTTTAAAGGCAACGCTTCAAACTGGTTAGAGTTATCAGTAGGATTAAGTAATGATTATCGGACATTTAAGGAAATTTTTTTAAATAGATATTGGGGAGCTAGCAGGCAAGCAAATATAAGACTGGAACTGAGTAATGGGAAATATAACCCGCATAAAGATCAATGCATGGTTAATTATTTTATGGCTATAGCTAGAAAATGTAAGATGCTTGACCCTCCGATGGGAGAAATAGAATTAATTAATTTAATAACCACACATTTTCCGGAAACAATTCAACACTATCTGATTATTGCGAAGCCGATAACAATAGCGGCAATGATTGACTTGTTAATCGCACTAGAAAGAAATAAGAGCCAAAACGAGGCAAGTAATGAGAGACCTTTTGGAAATAACCGATCTCCAACAAAAATTTTCGGGCAGGGGGCAGGTTCAGGTGATGTCAGGAATTTTGATGCTCGGCAACGGTATCATGGCCCAGTCCCTAAAAACAATAATTACCACCGGAAAAATAATTTTGAGCCTCAGGATAGGAGACATAATTTTGAGCCTCAGGATAGAAGAAATAATTTTGAGCCTCAGGATAATAGAAGAAGGGTTGAGAATTATCCACGGGAAAGAAACCCTCAAATTAATTACGTACAGGCAAATAGATATTACGGAGATAGAAGGGGGAGGTACACTAGGAATCGATTTCCTTCGGGAAATAATTATCACCATGATAATAATTGGTACAGACCGAATTCCCCTAGGCAAGAAGCAAGAAATGGGAATAGCAGAATTTCTCCAAATCCGGAAGAAAGGGTAGACGCTATAAACGCGGTAAAAAGATTGGAAGAAACAAATTTTCACCAGGATTCAAACCCGGGACCTTCATATAATGGGAATGGGACAGGAGCCATTAGTAAGCTTTCGGAAAACTCCAAACCCAGTCAACTTCGCCTTCAGTGAAGATTGGGAATGATGAATGTTCTTATTATGGGAAGTACTTCGAAAATAAGGGACAGAGAAGGCAATGTTTGATCGAAAAACATAAAGAAAATACAGAGAATGAAATTTTAATTGATCCGCCAAGAATAAATATTGGTATTAACGGGAAATTATTTCAGGCTATTATTGATACAGGCGCCAATACTACTGTGTGTTCCCAAATTTTTTTTGAAAATTTAGTGAGTAGTGGTGTAAAATTATTATCTTTGCCAGTTTATGGGATATATTGCTCTGTAGCGGTAGGTAAAAGGAAAGAAAGGGTAAAATTTCAAGTGATGGTAAAGATCGAGATCGCACATAAATGCATTGAAATATTATTTTTGGTTGTACCCAGGCTTGTTTTTGACGTAATAATCGGTTGCGATAGTCTTTATGCTTGGAATTCCATCATAGATTTTGAAAATAGAAGTTTTAAGTTTGAAACAGGACCTGACACCATAATTGTACCATTTTTAGACCATACTTTGAGGTTAATTGTACGGGATCAGGTAGAGGAAGAAATGGAGGGGGAAACATTCTTTGTCGAGGTAATAAATATTGGAGCGATGGAATTAGCAGAATTAAAAGTTGGGAACTACGATGAAATAGAGGAACAAAATATTGTGAGTAGAGGTAATTATTTCTGTGATTTTGACGAAGAAAAGAAACCCCGAGAAAACCCAAAATTTAACTTGAAGAATAGTAGTATAAATGAGTACGACGAAAGAAAGGACTGTGTCAAGATAGAAAATTTAATAGAGTCTAAGGTGAACCAAGCTGAGAGACTAAATGAGGAACAAAAAGGAAAATTACGGGAACTTTTAATAGAAAACAGGGAGGTATTCTCGGAAAAGCCTGGAAGATGTAACTGTTACACACATTCGTTTGAACTAGCGAATATTAAACCATATTCCCATAAAGCTAGAG
This sequence comes from Tenodera sinensis, assembly GCA_030765045.1. Classification (NCBI taxonomy): domain Eukaryota; kingdom Metazoa; phylum Arthropoda; class Insecta; order Mantodea; family Mantidae; genus Tenodera; species Tenodera sinensis. The sequence goes on from CM060964.1 coordinate 239,358,173, forward strand.
CAATCCCATGTACAATTAGAGAGGAAGTTGATCAGGTCATTAAAACCATGTTAGATGATGATATAATTGAAGTGTCCAACTCCGAGTATATAAATCCATTATGTATCGTTTATAAAAGTGATGGCAAAGTTAGAGTAACATTAGACGCTAGAAAGTTAAACGCTTATTGTAAGCCAGATCGCTTTAGACCCGAAAGTGTTGAGATCATTTTAAATAAATTGCGAAGAGGAAAATTCTTTTCGGCGTTGGATCTGACGTCATCTTTTTGGCAAATACCGTTAAGAAAGGACTTAAGAAAATATACTTCGTTTTTACACGGGGGCATATTATATAATTTCACAGTGTGCGCATTCGGTATGAACACAAGCAGTAGTGCACTATTAAGAGCGCTGTATAATATTTTTGGCGAGACGATAAAGAAATTTGTGGCACAATATGTTGATGATTTTCTCATATTCTCCGAAAGCATTGAAGAACATATGGATCATTTGCGGTACGTCTTAGGTAAATTAAAAGAGGCAGGCATGACAGTTAAGCCTAACAAAACAGCTTTCTTTGTCCAGAAAACAGAATTTTTAGGATATATTATTTCAGAAGAAGGAATCAGGCCAAATCCCGTTAGAATCGAAAGTATCAATAAGATTCCCGCACCGAAAAACATAAAACAATTAAGAAGATTTTTGGGTATCTTGAACTACCAATCTAGATTTATCATTGATTTTGCTTCGGTAGTAGCTCCATTAAGAGAACTATTAAGAAAGGAAACAAAATGGAGATGGGGAACAGAAGAAGAAATGGCTTTTGAGAAAGTTAAAAGATTATTCGCAACCTCTATTTTATTAGAGAAACCCCGCGAAGATCTTCCATATATTATATTTACTGATGCTTCCAGCCAAGGATACGGAGCTATTTTAGTCCAGATAGACCAATCAGGAAATAAGCATTTGATTACAGTTGCATCACGTGGTCTCTCTAGAACGGAATCCCAAGCTTGCACCACAGAAAAGGAAATAGCCGCCATTCATTTCGCCTTAATAAAATTTCGAGAATATGTATTTAACCGCCAGATAATAGTATATACTGATCATGTAAGTTTAGCCTTTATAAATTCTTGCAAACTGACGAATACCCGAATCTCAAGATACATTCACGAGATAACATCTCACAAGATCGAGATAAGACATATACCGGGTAAAGAAAATACCTTTAGTGATTTGTTATCCAGAATGAAGGAAAACTGGCCCATACCAGATACTCTAAATGACAGTAAACATGACGTCACACTTTTGTACCTGGACACTGCAGAAGGACAAAGGTTATCGAAACAATTAATTAAGATAGCTGAGCTGCAAACTGAAGATGAAGAAATTCAGAAATTAAAGAAAAATGCAAAACCTGTCGTAGAAAACATGCCCGATACTGTGGGAATATATAATGGTAAATTGTATAAGTTGCATGGTAGGTTTGAGCCAAAATGGAAAATCATGGTTCCAAAGTCTATACAGAAAATGTTAATCCTAGCATATCACAAAGCACTGGCCCACACAGGAAGTGAGCGGTTAACGTTAATCATAAGTGAAAATTTCTATATAAAGCAACTTGCCCGAAAAGTGAGAATAGTATGTTCAACTTGTGAATTATGCCAAAAGGCCAAGCACTTCAATGTGAAATATCATATAGAACCGCAGGCAATTATTAGAGACCGAAAGAATGCCTTAGTGACGGCCGACGCACACGGGGAGATGCCCCGGGGACAATACGGGTGTAGATACATATTTGTACTATATGATGTCTTCTCAAAGTTCGTAAAAATTTATCCCGTTAGGAATATAACAAGCAAAACTTGTGTAGGCAAGATCATAAATGAGTACATTCCAAAATATGGGCAAATAGAAGCCGTGTTAACCGATAATGCTACAGTACATCGTAGCAAAATTTTCAGAGAAACTCTAAGTAGCCACCAGATAAAACTATATCATTGCTCTTATTATTTTCCTTCAGGGAATCCGACAGAGCGGATATTAAGAGAAATAGGGACTTATTTTCGAGTGCTTACTCATAATAATCATCGAAACTGGGTAAAGTATTGTCCCATCATAGAGAAAATTATTAATAATACTGTAAATACTACAACTGGTTTTGCACCGATACAGATAATGCAAGGAATTGACCCTGAACCCATTTTTAAAAATACTCCAAGAACGATTGAGAGAAGTCAGCCATTATCAGAGGAACAAAGGGCTAAGATCGTTTTTGACAGATTGCAAGAAAAAGCGGAAAAGAGGAAATCAAAAATCAAGAAACGTAAAAATAAATGGGATCCTCAGGTAGGAGATCTAGTCCTCGCCAGGGATTATAAGTTATCCAATGCGTTAAGGGGGAGAAGTCATAGATTAGAACTATTATATAAAGGTCCGGTAATGATTACTGAGAAATTCGGAGAGCATACTTATGAATTAGTGGACTTAAAAACAAACAAATCGATTGGGAGATGGCATAAGCAGCTAATAAGACCGTATAGAAATTCCTCAAATAGTATCGAAAAGTAAGAAAAGAAATGGTGAGAAGTAGTTGAAAGAATGGTTGGATCATAAAAATGAGGGCCTAATTGTTTCTATGTAAACTTGTAAATAACTGTAAGAATAACGTAATTAATATTAAGCAAAGTGAATATATCGAAAAAAAAAAAACAGTGAAGTGGATAATGTGCGTGTGAAAAAAAGAAAAAAAAAACAAGTTAAAAGTGAAACCAGCAGAACAATCCATAACCATAAAAGACTTTTGATAAAAATAATTATATAGAATCAGAAGATCAATGTAAGAAGAAACATGTAAAATAATATTAAATCACTATGTAGTATTAAAAATATAACCCTATGTGTGTTGAGTGCTGATTTGTGTAATGTAAATATATGAAGGGTATTCTATGTACAAGCTATGTCTTTAAGAATTTGAGTGTAAACCCTTTTAAATATTTGTATGTAATTGACGAAAGATTTGCTGAACAATCGCGAAATTTTAACAAGAAAATGATTTTCGGGCAAGACATATACCTTATCATATTCTTACATAATATGATAATGTATATGGGGGGCATTTGTAGCAGTTTTTCTGTATAGCGCTTATGATATACAGAATATATCAAAGTTACAAAATCCATTAATAGCAAAGGGTTAAGAATATGTACCACAGGTGAAGGGATGCTAAAAAGGCACTACCAAGGGTCATTAGCGGACGTCCCAAACATTAACGTAAACGAGATACAATTAGTTTGGCAAGGTCTTCAACATAAAGAAAAAGAGCCTGCTATTGTATTTTTACCAAGTATCGGAAACCCGAGGGGTTTCGCCAGAGGGCAAAGTCTTGACTTAATGAAGTGAGGGCCATTATGGATGTTTGGGAAGCTAAAAAGGATAATGACTGAGGGACAGTAGGAGACAGGCATCGTTACGAGAGAGATACATGTAAGCAACACGGTGAAAGTTCGTTCCAGCGGTTACGTTAAACTGCATATTTTATTCTATTTAAAATTGTTCAGCAAAGCTTAAACGTGTAAAAATAAAACAAATAAAGTGTTCTAAAAAAACTACAATGTCGCTCTCTGTAACCACCACGGATACCCGAGATTAAGACTCATGTGTGAGCAGCCGTAGGCACCCATAATAAGAAGCAGTCAATCGAGTGATATAAATGCTTCACAGTGCATATTGACTGTCTGTCCCTCCGACTGAGGAGTGGACTGAGGCATTGTCGTTCACTGCGTAAAGTTCTCCAAAGAGAGAAGGTTGGACACCACTGGTATAGACTATCCGTTTTGCTTCCACAAGTTCAAACTTGAAGGCGTTACCTGTTGGTCTAGACACTGTGGGATCAATGGCCTTGCTGAGAGTATTCGAAATCCGATCCGATACAACATTCGTTACCACGAGGCCTGCCCACTATGGGTTACGCTTTTCTCCCCAAACTCTCTGGAGAAAATAATCACTTATGGATTGTGTGTTTTACGCCTACTTGGAAGTACCAATCAACCTGTAAAATACTACTCTCAATAAGTAAAATGATCAGTCCGTAAATGAAGCAAATAATGATGTATTATCGTTCATTACACTCTGCTCAATCACTATGAAAATGTCTGCAATTAGACCCATAGCAGCTTGTATATAATGTTCGTTTGGTTTTAACAATAAAGTTCTAATACTCACAAGAACTCCCAATTATAACATCTCTTTTCCCATTACGTAAAATCGAAGAGGAGTAGAGAGAACAAAGATAATCCCTGCTCAACATCCTAGTATGAATCTTCCATCCACATTCCTACTCTCATAATGTTTTTGGGATAGCACAAAAGAATAAGTAATTATGAAAGTTTTACTCATCAGATCATTGCTGTAGTTTGAAGTAAGTTTAAAAAAGACCAAAATGTGAATTTGTCTGATTTAACATAGCATTCCCTCACTTGTGTCGCCGGCACTTGTGTTTCGTCGACCACTCGATTGCTTTTGTCTCTCTTCTCTCGTCCGCAAGAATGGGACTACCTGCTAACTTGTGTGTCTGTGTGTTTTGTGTTTTCAGATGTTTTGGCTAATTAATTTTGTAGGATAAATAATTAACTGAAAACATATATTTGAGTTTAATGCTGAACAAGATTATTATCTGTAGATTCTGAGTGTAGATTAACGTTGTTCTACACTTGTGAACCATGTTCCACAGTTCCATGGGTCGAAAATTATATAAGTTCAGCATCTTGTTTAAGGAGATCAGGGCAATTTTATCCCGAATATTTCAAACGAACTTGAAAAAAAGTCCTGTGTCCACGAAACATTCATATGAAACCAAGTAGCAGCGGAAAAAAACAGCATACTAAAACTTTATAGCGTCTGTGCTTTCCCAACATGTTGAAGAAAATACGGTTTCACTAAATTTCTGTTTGGGTTATAAAGATAAATGTTTTGAACAAAGTTCTCCAAAGTTCTGCCACTGAAGACAACTGAATATTGTTAGCCTTTTGAGATGTACTCTTTTACTTAAAAAAAATTACTCCTTCGGTTTCTTTTATTCAATTTCCTTTATTCTTTGTTTCTCTACTTATATTTGTCTGTGGCCTCAATCACGAAATTCACGTATACACACTCAAAAACCCCATTTTCACAAATTTCACATCCAGGATTTAAAAAAATGGGTAGATATTACTGCAATACTTGCTGTCAGTCACGGAACACAAAACACCGATAATGCTTCCCGCACGGAAGCTCGGCGTTTAGGTTGTACAGACGTTCTGTACCAACGCCACAATATGCTTTACATGACGAAGATTATTAATTTTTGAAGACTAAAATGTGAAGTAACACAAGTCTTCTTTTTTAAATCTGGACACCAAAATAGAGCTCTATTTTTACATAATGCTTGGCAGAAGGCAGGTTATAATATAAAAGCTTAGCTTTCAATACACAACTACTCAAGTTTATATGTAATAAGTGTGAAAAAAGTAGCTTTAGTCAGATGTCGCTAGTCTTCAGTTCGACTTTGTTTTGAGCATTCCAAGAAATTCCTACAGCTATGCTTACGATCACACTGCCATTTTCAAATTGAATGACAACCAGTAATACACAATAAGCAAATTCATTCAGTCCTTATAAACAAATGGGACATAAAACGTGTTGTTTCAAGGAAACAATATATTAGGGTCGACTTCAGCATTTAAAACGGTCTGGCACAGACAAGTGAAAGAGCACTACGATGACACAGTAAGATATCCTAAAGTCTCACATCGCGTGCGTGTGGTGTTTAGAAGCTGGCAATGCATGGAGAAAAAAATTCAAGATTCTGCCTCTAAGCATGCATCGCAAGCATAAACTTTGGAGTCTGTAATCTCTTGCGTTACGTGGCAAGTTACGCCGCTCACTGTGAAAAAGTCCACGAAGAACAGATTAAAGTCTTACGTTTCAGCTGCGTCTGCGCATACATTTCATTAATACGACTTAACACCTTATCCATACTTCAATGTTCTAAGTAGAAGGTTGGGAAAATTAACCTAAGGAGAGAAACGGGTGGTTTGAAACTAATGCGCTTCTGTATTGATATTTCTTGTGCCTAAATGAGGACAAGAAAAGGTGGGGTTGGGGGAAGGGTAGATATACCTGGCCTGCTGGAAGAGTCATGTGTTAATTTTGTTTAGATTTATCTCCAACTTCTTAATGCCTATTATAGAAAACGAAATGTTGCTTGAAATGAGCAGCATATTGGGTTTAGATCATGTGTTATAAGAAAAGTTTTAACTTTGTCCTCAGAGTTACAAATCATTACTTTGAAGGGTTACAGTAAACATAATGCAATATTTTATTGAAAAATATAAAAACGTCTAGATCTTCTAAACATTCTGCTTATATTTATCCTGGAATTAGAATTTGTATCGGAATAGCTTTAAACATGTTTGTCTATTACGTTGTATTATAACACAGCTTCTGCTTTTGAATGAAAGGTTTTCTCCTCATACCTATGCAATTAGCCGCATTTCTTGGTTGGCATTATAATTTAATTACATTTCTGTGAATTTGAACAATTTCTGAAATTTGCTGAACGGCCCTACCAACTTGCAATAGACCAATGATCTGGCCATGTGTAGTTTGTGATGTGTAGGGCATGCTGTGAATAAAACAACAGTTGAGCTACGATTTAAGTGAGCCACCAGAAATAATCAATTGTTCCCTTTCAGGCCGATGTGTCATTGGTTATACATTTATAGCTGTGTCCAGCCAGTAGCATGAACAGTGCCATCATTGGGGAGGGGTAAAGAGAGGGAAAGAAGGGAAACTACGAAGGGCTCGTTAAATAATTATGATACACTTGCATTAAAAAAAATAGTTTTCTGTAACATCATTTGAAAGTAGTTGACCCAGAATCCTCTCCCGCTGCAGGTCAAAGACGTCGCCTTTAAGATGTAGAAGATCTTGTCGCCAGGTATCTCCTATTCTGTGTTTGGTGTCCCAGTATCTAACTAGCTCTAGCACGAGGTCCTGACCTGCAAGGTATGCGTGGTAGGAATGGAACCAAACGAAGAATTAACAAACATTTGACTTTATTTGCAAATTTACAGCTTTGTAGAGAACTGCCGACGATATCTAAATAGAATATAACTTTCTAACTTAAACTCCAACGTTATAATACTTTAGCGACCGCCGAATGATATGTACGCCAGTTTACGTACAGGAATTGCATGTATACTGGCTGCGCGATTCCAGACGAATGTGAGTTGCCTTGCACGTGATCGCGTGGGTGACGCGAAGGAAGCGATTTTCATTGGTCAACTTTTGAGCACGTCATGGTAAGATATGAGTCAACCCGCTGAGCTCGCCAGGCTTTGCTCGCAAAACAATTTTAACCTTATTACTCATCTAATCTGCCTAGGCTTCCATTCTTGAGACTTTAATATATTCAGCTTTATTAACAATGTTCTCCCCTAAACTATTGATTACAATCTCCTTTTAATTCTTTCTATTATTAATTACTTATATTCACGTTATAATTTCGGTTTCACTGTACGTGGTGACCGGCTCTTAAAGCATACCAATGATTGTCACGTGCACTGCACTGTATTCCCCTAATCATTGTACAATTAAAAACAACTCTTCCAATGTTTATCTTCATTAATATGAAGCAGAAAGAAGAATAAACATTTGTGGCAGAGTGTGTAGACATTTATGAAAGTGCGGCATAGGTGTTCTTTTCTTTCTTCTGTTTTGCGTGAACCGTAAGTATATCTTCTGCAGACGCTTGCTTAACTTCAGATACAGGTGTTAGTTTGAGTATGAAGGGCATTGTAATGTAATAATGAACCAACAGTGAGTAAGCATATCCATTATCTAGTTGGCGTAATGAGATCTAACGTCCAACAGGTATGCGCACTTGCATAGCGGATCTTACTCTACACTGAATACAAGCTATGACATTAAAGGCAGAGTGGGTATAATTTAGCCCATATCTTGCCCCAACTACTAAACAGTTAACTGGAGTTATGTGCCATATACCATAAATGACAATGGTGTACTAACAACTCATGAATAATTAAGTAGAAATGGAAGGCAAACCAATATCTAAAAGCACTTTCTGGATAACGTTTCTTTCTTTCTTTCTTTCTTTTTTTTTTTTTTTTTTTTTTTTTGGCGGGGGGTGTATCAACAGTAATGTGTATACTGACGCTGAACCTCACAGTTTAAGAGGCGCTTTGTAATTATACTCTGGTTCTTTATAATTGTACCATATTTTAGTACACTAATCCTGATTTACTGCTTTCTATATGCGTTGATATATTTGCCTCGTTTTAGTACAAAAGTCAACTTAAAGATCGCCATTCCTACAATTTTCGTGCCCTAATGACCTAGTTGTCGACGGGCCCTTAAACCCCACCATTCACTCACTCACTACCTCCCTCCCTCATTACTCACTCACTCACTCACTCACTCACTCACTCACTCACTCACTCACTCACTCACTCCCTCACTACTCACTCACTCACTCACTCCCTCACGCACGCACTCACTCGTTCATCACTCACTCACTCACTCACTCACTCACTCACTCACTCACTCACTCACTCTTCTATAACTTTCACTTCATAAAGGGATCATAACTGCTATAATATATATTTTTTACAGTATACATGAAATGTATGCATATGCGTACAGTTTATATTAAACACTTTTCTTCATTCATAAATGTTGCCAGAAATGCCTAATTCATTTTTATTTTCTCTGTGTGTGTGCGCGTGTGCACTTTATATTTATGGCTGACGCAAAATTTAATGGCGGGTGGCTGAATACAAAATACATTTGGAGACTTGCCACACCTTGCGGTGTTGTATACCTAAACACGCTGTGAAATCGCGCTCTAAAGCCGATGACGTAAATATTTGCGCCCACAAAATTTTTTTGTACAACAGAAAATAGAATAGTAATGGTCAGCTATTAGCCGCCATTAAATTTGCGTCTGCCATAAGTTCGGTGTGTTCCAAGGATGTGACGCCAAGATTAAAAAATATTCCCCTTTCCAAACCACCCTCTACAAAGAATTTTTTTTCTTTTCAAATATTTTGATTTTTTCCAACATGCTTCTATTACATTATCATATGATTGGGACATTTTCATGATAAACGAGATTTATAATATCTCGAGTTTTCTGGATATAGTCTCTGATGTGATCTTCATTTTTAATGATTTTTGAATAAGCGATAAACCGTAAGAGTTTTATGACACAAAAAATATACCTATAGATCTCGTTAGAGCACACAATTTATGTAAAATAAATTATTTTAGTAAGATAACCATTTTCGAGGTATTCTTTGTATTGGTTTGACTTTTCAAAACCTTACACCTCTATGAAATTAGAAGTGGTTATTCATTTGTTTCCTCCTGTAGCTTCAAAGAGAACGGAATTTGAAAGCTATTAGTTCGCGAACAGCTCTTAAAGATTTAGTTATCGCTTAAGCCTACTGTATCCTCCTATTCCCACAGTAGCTACAGCGAAATGTCAAATAAAATCGGTTCTATAAATGTTTATCTCGATTGACATGAACTAAACAGATATACATATAAAGGTTCTTGGAATAGTTTGTTGAAAAATGTGCAGAGAAGTTCTCGTGAATGTAACACATCGGCTATTGTTTTTATATTCCATGAGTTATGGACCATGACTACAGGTTTCATTGGTAAACGCGAATGCTGTCACGAATTTTGAGTTAAGGTAAATATTGGAAATACAGAATTGTTTGCATGTACACATTTATTGCATTTGCCGCATTGTTACCGTAACATTGCATTAAATTCTCCATTGCTTCAATGGCTACTGCACTTACTTAAAGAAAATGACAATCAAACAAGCGTTTCGAATCCTGGATTTTACAATTGGTGTGTTTTGTAAACTATGGTGTGGAAAAACAAACCCATTCAGATAATCCTGCCATGCATTGAATCAAGTCTTATCCAAATTATTCTGCATACTATCCCATCTTAATGTGAATCGAAATCACATCATAGTAACACTTTTCCCAATATTAATACTTCATCTAATGTAATAAAATTGGTCTAAAATGCAGTTTTATCCTAGGTATGTAATAAATTATGGAGGGTGGGTGGAAATAAGGATGAAATCATATTGTAAGGCATGTCTACAGAGAGAAAATTAAGAATATTGCGAGCTAAGAGATCGACTGAGGGAAAACGTTCTGTTGTGTTGCACTCACATGGATTTTTCTACTCATGCTTGTATAATTTATGCTAATTCACTATTTTTCTATTTCCTTCATGTTGATCGAAATAAACCTTTGCATAAATTGCTTTTATTGCATATTTCCTTCCTACGGAAACAGAGGGTTACGTAAGCTTAACCGATATGCAAATCTTTCTAGAACCATAGGAGAAAGTTGTCAGTATTTTAACATGCAAACCAACAACAGCGAAAATCTTGGAAATGGTTAACCCTACAAAAAAGGAGATATTTCACAAGCTGTGTGCTTTAGCTAGATCTACATTTTTTATTTAGTAAAATTTTGTCTTTTTTTGCGGTGCACCAATCATACAAGAGTCATTCAAATTGACGAGGACTGCAGAGACTTTTCATTCTCAGAAATTCAAGAAATTTCATTTGTGATAAAAATATCTTATACGTATGATACTTGAATCAAAATCATTAGAGCCTGACATGGGAATTGTTGACTTGCAAGATTATTAATTTTGTGAAGAAATCATTGGAACATGTATAAATAATACAATAAACAATTGCCATGTATTAGTTAATGATTATGTAAGAAGCGCGAGTTACAACTCTAGTAGTGCATAATAAGTCATTAGCTAGGCAAATTAGGTGTTGAGACAAAACAGTTAGAAGTCAGAGAAGTTAAGGCAATTAGAAGTTCGAACGGGCTTGGTCAACAAGAAACCCATTAGTTTAAGGTTCACGTAATTAGAACTGGGTACGTTCAGAAATCAGAGAATTGGTTGTAAAAGCACCTAAACCAGTTCTAAAAATTTAAAAGTGCAAGAATTTTTAGAATTGTATAAAGCGTAAAAGAACTGTCTTAGATGCGAATAAGAAGCTTAGGTTTTGGCAACGTACATATAAGTAGGAACTTCGGTAGGGTAGTCATGAAACAGGTGGGAATTATGATGATAAAAGAGCGTGTATTTATAAAATTCGGATTCTACAGTATTTTACATTTGACAGAAGCTTTTTACTGTGATAGATTATCGGCAGTGTATATTGGCTAAAGACCGCGCTCGGTTATCACATATTGGCGGATCCGCAAGGGGTTTATGGAGTAAATATAAACATTAAAAGATAAACAGAGTATGAAGCAAAATAATGTGTCTGAAGTTCATAGCTTTAGGCTTTTGTATGGAAAACAACATTAGCGAAGCTTTGCCTAACTCCGCTGTTTTATTTCATTCAACGCAATTTGCAGGTCGTATTAGCGGCTGCATATATGAAACAAACACACTAGGTAGTGTTTGTTTCATAAATGATGAGCTTTGGTTTTGCACCCATACCACTTTAGTCCCATTAAGAGACATTTGACATTTTTGCATCATAGAGTGAACAGAGGAATGCACTTACATAGCAGTGCCTGATAAGCCCAAGTACTTTATTACCTAGACTTCCACGGCCTTTGTCCAATTCTTTCTTAGCTTCCGGTACGAGCCGCGTCCTGTTGGCTTTTTACAAATTAAAAATTATGCCGACATTTTGCCGTAAAGTATATTCGGCTTCCTCTTTGGGCGACTGCAAACCTCATCCAACTAGTCACTGCGACACTTTAGAATATGTAGTCCGTAATGTTAGATAATAACAGCGCAAACAGGAGTGAGTTTATTCCCTCCAAAATAAAGATCTGTAACTAAAGTGGAAACACTAAGACCTTTACGGTTGTTTACGCTGTTATTGTATTATGCAGAGACAAATTTTAAAATGTAGTTTAAGGATAAAATCAGCACAAATAGGGTTATAATAAATCAAGGAGCGAGACAAGGATGTCCTTTATCTGTTGTAATTCTTTATTTATATCTTCACCTCGTCATAACAAAATGGCAAGGACAGATTAGTTCCTACTGAACTTATAGTATAACGACACTGCTATTTGCAGACAACAGGATGGCTTCTGCATATAATTTAAATAAATCTGCTTTTAAAACAAAATGTTTGGCATTTAAAGAAAAATTGCCCCTAAGAGCAAAGATAACTATAAACAACATAATTGTTTAGGCTACGAAATAGGCAATTTCAGGCAAAATGACATTCCAAGGAGGATACACAAATTTAATATACACGTGGTAAAATGAAACGAACTCTATTTAAAAAAAAAAAAAAAAAAAAAAAAAAAAAAAAAAAAAAAAAAAGAAAAAATACTATACTAAAATTTTATAAAGTATCAGCGCATCCTTGTATCTTGCATGGATGTGAAAGTTCGACAGTAAGAAGAAAATAAGTCAAACAGTTACATACAACTGCAGAGATGGAATTTTTAAGAAAGATGCTGACTATAGGAACAGATAAAAAGAAAACTGAAGGCATGAGAAAAGATCTATATACGAAATGAACAAATCAAAGAACATCAAATTAGCTACTTCTAGCATGTACAAAATATGGAACACCACCGGATTCCAAAGGAGCTACTTAAGAATAGACCTACCGGAGAAGATCTCGAGATCCACCAACCAAATTGAGGCAGGGACAGGCCAATAGGACTAAACTATGAAATGATGATGACGACAACTGTGATGATTAAACAATAAAAGCAACTTTTGGGATGGGTGAAGTTCCTTGAAAACCTTCCTGTCACCTCTTTGGGAGATACAGAATTTAAACACTTGTACCCCAGATTCGCGAATCGTGTAATGACTCCAGCATGTAACAGTGTTTTCATTCTCCTGGTAAAAGTCACACCCAACCTACTGCACTATTTACATCTTATCGGCCCGTCATATGTTCCATAAAGCTGCGTGCCAATATCAGAGCCACATACACATTTCACATCAATGCCCTAGTGTTGTTCTAATTCTGAATTAACTTAGCTATCTATTTGGTTAACATAATATTTCGATCAGTGTATTAATGACAAAATCGCTGTGTGTGAGGGGAGGGGGGGGGGTGGAGTGTGTGTGAGTGTGTGTGTCTGTGTGTGCAGATTTGGCAGCAAAGACGGCAACTACAGAACCCAGTATTACCATCTCACGTGTTACTTCGGAAGACTTTAGCCTTGAAGTGAAGAGAGCGGTGCTGTCGTCCTGGCACGAAGAGTTGTTAGCTCTCCGCGGTAATAAGCTTAAAGAAGTGAAAGAACTTCCAATGAACTGGATAACTTCCTGTCACACATCTCGTCGCGAGGAGGTTAGCTTGGCTTGATTAAGAATAGGGCACTGCAATTTTTCGCATGGTTACCTATTTAAAAGGGATCCTGCGCCTCTATGTCCGCTGTATGACAACCTTTTGTCAGTCCGTCACGTCCTGGTAGACTGTTCTTCTCTAGCGCACCTTCGAGATTCTCTGCAGCTGCCTCCCAGGCTTGCAGAGGTCTTAGCGGACGACAAAACAGCGGTTAATAGAGATTTTAAGTTTTTAGCGGATTGTAATATCAATTTGAGCATTTAGAATTTTAGATATTTGTTTATGCTTTTTGACATATCTATTACCTTGTTTTGTATCTGACTATTGCCACTGTTTCTTACTCTTATGTAAATATTTTCTTTGTTACTAGTGATTTTATTTTTGATTCAAATTTACATCTGGCTATTGCCATTAATTTTTTAAGGACGCTGATGACCTAGAAGTTGAGCGCCCTTAAACCAAACCTAAACTAAACTAAACTAAACTGTCTCTGTACGTGTGTGTATCTGTGTGCGTGTGTGTGTCTCTGTGTGCATGTGTGTGTCTGTGCGTGTGTGTATTTGTGTAAGTGTGTGTCTGTGTGTGCGTGTGTGTATGTGTGTGCGAGCGCGCGTGCGTGTGTGTATTTGTGTAAGTGTGTGTCTGTGTGTGTATGTGTGTGCGAGCGCGCGTGCGTGTGTGCGTGCGCGCGCATTTTATGCTGGTTCGGTTAGCAAGCGATGCGGCTTAGCTTAAAGTGAGCTGAACTACTGGTTTTACGTTTGGCGATTTATTCTTCTGTATTTTCACCGCGTTGGATAGTGTCAACATGAAGAGTTTTTGTCACAAGGGTCTTTTATAATCATTTGAATAACTGCTTTTGGCTCTAATTGGCACTCCATCTCGCCATGACAATACTGGAAGCTCTGCGAGCTATTTAATTTTCAACTAAAGCGTATTATACACGTGTTAGATTTTCTAGGAAAAGATATTTTGATCCTTAAAATACAGCAGTTATAAAAGGCACTACTAATGATGTACATTACCAGGTGCCATTACAAAGTAACTTTTGACTTTTGAGTGGGAATATATGTTGCATTATTGGAGGAGTAGGCAGTTATGTAAATGATACAATAACTAATAATGAATACAGCACGTGTACTGAAAATGGGGGTTCACAGGAAAACAGACTATAGAAAAATTATGCTGAAATAATCATTTGCGTAGGCTATAGGATACAAAAATAGTCTGTTAACAAACACTTAGTACTTATTTATACAATAAGTATAGAAAGCAGCACATTTTTGAACGTGCGAGATAAAAAAGGGACTTTCTATAAAAGTTGCCTACATAATAATTATTGTTTCCACTGCCTATCTCAAAATCATCATTGTGTATCATTGTGTCCGTGATTTTTCATTTTAGAAATGTAGAGGATGCAATATGAATTGATGGTCAAACTCTCCCAGTAATTAGCAGTTGTTAACAAGAATCGATTTAGTAAATGCTGTGTTACCAGAGGCCTTTGCCATGGAGATACCCGTAAATAAAGTTCTCTGGTCGCCATTATACTATTATTGTAATACACGGCTTCCTTAAATTAAAGTTTGAGTAACATTAGCTCGAAAAGGAACACCGGTGTTATTCCACGTGAAAAAACACAATTCAGTAGCTAATTTGATTTTCGAGCTTCTGCTTGAAAAGTGCAGAGTTTAATATGGAAAAGAATGTAATAAATTTGTAAAATGGTTGGAAGAGAAAGGGAAAAAAGACATCTGAAACAGTTCTTCCGGCTTATATGACTGAAAAATTGAACGTTTACACTACGTTGAATAACATACTGTAAATTAGTTTCTTTTCTTTTATAATTAATATGCAAAAATGTTTAATTTTTACACTGCGTAGAAATCAACACTTTCCACCCTACATAGATAACACGAAACCTTTGATATCGAGGAGCAAAAACAGTTCATTATGACCTTCTTGTCGACTTGCAAATGTTTATGAAGTATCATATAAATATTTTAACTGTACAAATACGCAGCGTTCGTCGTAAGCAGCGAATATTCTGCTATATTTATTTTAAAAACAAACCTTTCCTCGGCACTGACGCACGTCTAATGACGTTATTGTTTTGCTTTTCATGTGCTTTTTATTTATTTTCTAAGTTAATCCGAAAGATAATCCACATGCAGTGTCAAATGGAAACAGTTGTTCAGTTGACAAATTCGATTTTGTGGTGTTTTTATTTATCTTTCTTCCGATTTGTCAGTGATGTTTGATGTTTGAAAAGTATCTAACTCTGTTTATCCCCTTAAAAGCTAATTTTTATCTGCAGACCGCAATAAAAATGTTGCAAGGAAATCTCAAAGGACCCCAAAATATTTGTGCCACAAGTTGGGGTGCTATGAACAGAGAAGTTTCGGATTGAGTATTAGCTTTTTCCCCAAAACAAATTCCTTTTCCTCGGTATAAATCGAATGTATGTTCAAAATAAATGTACTTTAAGAGAATAGTTTAACCTGAAAGTAAGGTATTTGCTTTCTCGTGATAACGAATGATGTATAGGAACCGAGTTCCGATGCTTTCTGCATGACCATACATTACCTAGTCCAGTGGGTAGTTCATGGTAAAGCAGACAGGGATGGAATCGGATGTATTGATACAGAGACTTCAAACCCGGGATCAAAAAACCTTTAATGGTAGATCCGATTGCATGATTTGAGTCACATTAGCTTTAAAAAGAAAAAAAAACTTACGAAATTCTTCTAAGAACCAACAGCACGTTATCATAACAATTCACAAGGATTAAGTATATTAAAACCCGGGTCAAGTCATTTGTGCTAGGGGAACCATTAGCAAGTACTTCATTTCCTTGCGTAAATACTTATGTAATAACTGATCTCTGGAAAACAGCTGCCAAATCCATTAAACAGTCCAAGTGTGTTGAAAATCAACAGTTCTAATACTAATATTCTGTTTAATAATGCCCTTATAATGATGATGATAATAAAAATAAAGCTTTATATAATCGTCTAGGAAATTAATGCACCTTGTAGTATAAATTAAATATACTCGATATAAATGTCAATCCAAAATCCATGAATCCCTTAAACCGCTTTTAACATTGTTTTGAACTCTCTCGTATACAAATATTTCAACATGTTATCAGCAGACGATGAATACGGACGCTTTTTTAGGTTTTAGAAGTTAAAAATTAGTTAGAAAATACTTGATTTACTTGATGTGCATATAATATCTGAGTGACCACTTATAACAGCTCAAATAAACGAAAGGTGTTATTTTTTATTTCTATATTAGTTGGCACGGGGTGCACTTAGCCTCACGTCCCGGAGGGGCCAGTTGAGGAGTACTTGATAAAGAAGTAACGACCCCAGGTCACAACTGGCTGGGAGGGCTCGGGGCGTTGACCACGTACCACCGTCCAGTTCTACACCTAAACCATGACGCCTTTAGTGGACAGAGGTGGGGGACGCAGCTGTCGGGCGGTAAACCTTGGCCCGCGAAGGGTGGTAGCGCAAGGGGCTATAGTTAGTTGAAAGGAAGAGAATAAAAGGCGTTTAGTATTGGGTGTTCCCTTTTGGCAACATGCTTGTAAATGTGACATTTTCTCTCATTTTTTCTTTCTCTTTCACCTAGTTATAATAGGCAAGAGGAAGTATTGCATGCTAACCAAAAATTCGATAAAACTCGGTGTCGAGATTTCACCGGAAATGAAGCCCCTTGAATCGAAATAAGCATTTTTGGAAGTCATGTCTCTGTGTGTTTGAGTGTGTCTGTGAAGTCCATAAGTCAAAAACGAGAAATGGGGTAAATACCAAAGCTGGTGTTTAAGTTCAATATCTTCCAAAGATGCCACACGAATATTTTCATAAAATCCCACCCCATGGTACGCTTTCTATGAAACACGATTCATAATTTTTCTTTTCTATAGGTTGGCTGTAAAGATTTTGATTACTAGGGCTCGGAAGTTCATGCCCTAAAAACACTGAAATATGCATGCAAATATGCTCTTAAAAAATTGAAAATATGCCAAGAAATATGCACTATTTAATTAAAACAATGCCCCTTTGCAGTAGACAAGACGAGTTAGTATAATATAAATAAGTAAAGTTACCTTATTCCTTAGAGGTTGAAGGAGAAGTGTTCCTGCTGCTAGTATTAACTGCTAAATTGCAGTTCACAGCCAACGCTTTGCACAAATTTTCAATTGTAAAACATCGTCTGTTGTCTCGCAAAATACTTTTGTAACGTGAAAAACTTCTCTTCATGTCACAAGATGTTATCGGGGCATATTTAAATGATGTTAACTGCTTCACAGAGAGAGTCAAGTCTCTTGGTGTGACAGATGGTTTTCTTTCGAGGATGTCTCGAATATCGCACATCTGTTCATAACCAGAATTTTTTGAAATTACATAATTCACTTTCTTTTCCACTTTTTGTCCTATGCTACCAGGAACCGAACTTAGATCACATATTGTTTTTTCAAAGACAGTAAGTGATTCATGCAAAGGGGATCCTACAGCTTCCAATGCCGGTATGGCTGTTGGTAAGAAAGAAAAATGGGCAGATATGAAACTAAGATCCTCTTTTAAACCAGTGCCTGACAGAATATTTTGCACAGCTTCTATTGATGAAGCACCTTTCGAGTCCAATGAATTAACAACCTCTTCGACTATTTCTATGTGCCCAGCATAATATAAAACTGCATCGACCCATGTTCGCCATCGAGTTAACAGTGGTGCAGGAGGAAGTCGGATATTAGGTTCTGTTGATCTAAACAACTTGACTCTTTTAGGAAATTTAACAAAAATTCTCTTTGTACTGGACACAAATCTATCTACCAATAGGAAATAATCACGTATTGCCTCAGAAATGTGATGAAGAGCGTGTGGCAAAGAAGTTATATGAAATAAGTTAGGAAAAATACCTTTCCGAGTTTGTCCTGATTTTACCGTATAAGGACCTGCATCAGTAACAAAAGTAACCGGTCGTATTTGATTCCACATGGCCATAGTAATTTCAAAGAGTCCATCACAAACTGGGTCACAGTTACATTGTCACAATTCGCACACATTAAGAAGATAAGGTGTAGTCTTTTGTTCATTATTTAAAACACCCACGATTATATTAGCAATAGAACGGCGCTCAGAATCAGGGATTTCATCAACAGGACAACAACACAAACTGATCCGCTAATTCATTTTGTATATTTGACAATACGCTATTGTACCAATGCCCTACATAAGTCTTACGCAGTGTACTTTCTCCAGGCACATATTGTCAAGTGCACTAAAATGCACTAGCTAAAAATGCTTGGCACAGGTCATAGGAAAATTCAGTAACCCTA
Source organism: Tenodera sinensis (assembly GCA_030765045.1). Taxonomy (NCBI): domain Eukaryota; kingdom Metazoa; phylum Arthropoda; class Insecta; order Mantodea; family Mantidae; genus Tenodera; species Tenodera sinensis. The sequence goes on from CM060964.1 coordinate 239,376,894, forward strand.
CTTCCTAAACACTCTACTGTTTTTGAACAAGTTCTTTGTTTGCGAGTTTTCTGATTAAATTCTCCTTGTGTTTTGCTGTGTTTGTGTGCTGAACTATTTGAAATCTTTTCTCACTCCCTACATTTTTCTCACACGCTCAACAAAACAGTACCCTATTATCTGCAGATATTAAATCACCCGAAAACTCTTTCTCTAAATTAATTAATGTAGCACTCGGAGTTGGTTTTATTTTCGGCATTTGAAGAGCTTTTTAACATTTTATACGCCTAATTTAATTTGGTGGGAACCAGTTCACAACACTGTTACGTTTGAAGACCACGACGGAACTACTGGTGGGCAGGCAAGAGGTGCTATAATCGTGCTGCTCAAAACGTTGCCCTGCATTTTATCTTTGGTAATATAAACCTCTCAGATAACGTACAAACATATAATGAAAGGATGCAAACAGGAAATTCACTGCATGACAGCATGACTCAGCATTAGTTCTCGTCACCTCGTGAGTTGCAACTATCAATATGAAAAATATAATCCAGATGGAAAAAAATAAAATAAAAAAGCATAATCATTAAAATATGCAACATAGGGGCTATAATATTGAAATAATATGCATTTATCAAAAATCAAGAAAATATGCAGTTATATGCACCATAAAATCATGTCCAAATAACTGAAAATTCCATAATTCGTGCACATAATGTAAAAGCATACATTTTTAGCCCCTATGAAAAAACATGCAAATGCATGAACTTCCTAGCCCTATTAATTACAATTCCAGGTATAACATACTTACATGAAAAGCAAAATGTATGGCTTAATATCCTGAGAAAAGCCTTCATTCTCAAGAAATTTTGTATAGTCCTGTATAACTTATTGCTCGTAAGATATAGGTAAATCGTGGTGCCCAAAGTATGTAGATATCTTTGAAACACACAATTTATTGCAAATTACTTTTGTGTGGCATGTAATTTTCGAGACATCCGTTTTTATTGGTTTGATTTGTTTTACTCTTTGTACCATATACATAGTAGATAAAGTATTGTATTCTATCCAAAAATTCCATTCCAAGATTTCACTGGTAATACCCGTTTCGAAATTCCTTGACTCCAAAATAGCATTTTTAGAAAAATGTGTACGTGGGCGCACGTATGTCCTTCAGCTGCCTAACTCAAGAACGAAAACTGGTTAAATACTAAACTTGGTACCTAAGTTTTGCATCTTCCAAGAATGGGACAGAAAGATTTTCAAAAATGTCATTCCACTCCAAAATAGCCATTAAATGGAAAGTTTTCCGAACATCTCAAAATCGCAAGAAATAGCTGTAACGATCTTGATTAAATTATATGTTTAAGATACTTTCATGACAAAGGAAATGTTTATCTTTGATTTTCTGGGAGCAGCCTCTAAAGTCCCCTTCATTTTGAATTACTTTTGTATCACTTGTATAAACCATTAGAGATAGACAGCATTTTACTTCACAAAATATGTAGATGTCGACGAAGCATTTCAAGACACTTACTTTCTTTGTGGAGTTAATTATTTTCGAGATATTCTTACTATGGGTATAAATGTTCCAGTAATAATACTTTTCTCAAATGGGAAGTCATTTTTGTTCTCCTAATCGTGCAAAGGAAATGAATTTCAAAGCCATCATATAGCGATCAGCTCTTAAGAGATTTGACTATGGCTTAAAATCCATTGTATTCCCATATTCCCACTGTATCTACAAGGAAATATGTAATAAACCCATTTCTACAAAGGTTTACCTCGATTAGCATGAAGTAGATAAAAACAGAACCGTATGTAGGGAACATTAGATTGTACGGGAGTGAGTAGACACAGTCATGTGAGTGCAACACTCAGATATGTTGAAGTGGTGTAGATAGTCATTTATTTCTTGGGATGTCATGAAAATGCTGAGCGACGCACAATTAAACAATTGATTTATTATTATTATTATCATCATCATCATCATCATCATCATCATCATCATCATCATTATTACTATTACTATTATTATTATTATTATTATTATTATTATTATTATTATTATTATTATTATTATTATTATTATTATTATTATTATTATTATTATTATTATTATTATTATTATTATTATTATTATTATTATTATTATTATTATTATTATTATTATTATTATTATTATTATTATTATTATTATTATTATTATTATTATTATTATTATTATTATTATTATTATTATTATTATTATTATTATTATTATTATTATTATTATTATTATTATTATTATTATTATTATTATTATTATTATTATTATTATTATTATTATTATTATTATTATTATTAATATCAGTATCATCATCACTTTATACCTACTGGAATTATTCACTGAAATGCTTATCACAATGAACTTGCAGAAAGATAAAAGCATAAGATTTTGCAATAACAATTTGTAAAGGCATTAGCCAGAGGATGTTTTAATGTTTTTACAATAAGGTCTTTCATTGTAGGGTTGAAATTCGTTTTACAGAGGTGCACTGACCCCTGAGGATACTGTGCCAGCCGTAATGACTGTCATCATCATCATCATCATCATCATCATCATCATCATCATCATCATCATCATCATCATCATCATCAAGTTAATGGATTAAGCCTCTAGGTATTGTTCAGGTCTCATGTTGTAATATAGCTTCCGTGATCGGCCAATGGCTTCCCAGCTGTGGAATAACCTACTGTGCTGTGTATAGCCAATGTCCATCTATTCAATATAAACATGGACCTTGGCTGCCAATTCCTTCAGTCCTAAACAGTACATTTCTGTGTACTGTGTAATGTTTTCTACCTTAAGTTTACATCGTCAGGCAATGCTTTTATTTAATATTTTTTTAATAACTGCATCCATAAACTTAAAAGCCTACTTTATTGAGATTGCAGGACTACAATCGTTCTTTCGATTATTGCTGCTTTGCTACGTACTTACGGTAGGTAAGCAAATATTTATTCTAATAATTCTAACTATACAAATATACTCTTGGTCTACTACAACACTTGGAGTAGGTTATTTTTATTGCTTCCCCTTGTATTTAATATATATATATATATATATATATATATATATATATATATATATATATATATAATGGGGAAGTTTATTATAACCACTATTTACTTTTACCCTTCATGACCCTTTTCTATTTTTTGTATTTGCTCATACCTTTTTTCAACCACTTTAATCTTATTTTTCCGAAATATTTCCCTGCTTTCTCCATAGATTTACCTGATCTTGAATTAAAAATTTGCCAAACTTTTAACTGTAGTGGTAAATCTTCTCATTTTTGGGGTACTGAGTTCTTTATCCCTTTTTCTATATCATTACATTCCAAAATATAGAGCTAAATTTCACATAATCTACCACATTTCGTGCATCTTTCCCCCCTTTCCATCCCTACCATGCCACTTAGATTCATTTCCCCCATCCTAGTGTATGCATACCCCATTCTGGACTCTTTATTACATACTTCAATGTATTTTTCTCTCCGCTATTCATGTTTAAAAAGCGATAATTTATTAATGACCTTCTTTTATTAAAGCTACTTACAATTTCTTGTTTTTTGATATCCTCCACTCTTGTTCTAATTTCTCTACAGAAACCCTCACTTTCATTGTTTCTTTCTGCTCATGTTTTCCTTATTTCTATTTCCTCCAATATTATTTGTATTCTGTGTATCCAAGTTTGGTTTTCCCAATTTTCTCCTGTAAAACCATTAATTGTTTTAATTTTAATGTTAAAATTATTGCTTTAGTTAATTTAATTGTATCATTTTCCTCAAATAAATTTATTATAAATCAGTATTTAACGGCCCTTTCTACCATTTTACCTTTCTCTCATACTCTCCTAGTTCTGTCGGGCTACTTCATTTGGTGAACTCCTTGGTAACCCCAACTATGCTTCACACGGAACATTTTCTTTGTGATTTGCGATTTTCTCAAATAGCTCTAACAATTTTGAGTAAAGTACCACATGTTTAATTTAGTTTCGTCACAAATAAAATGCATATTTCGCATTTTCTGGGAATAGGCTGTAAGGCCTTTTTCAACCTGAATGACTTCTATAATTGGAAAATCTTAAGAAATGTATAAAATCTTAATACGGAAAGATGTGTATCTCGTTAAAGCAAACACGTTGAAATTTATATTTTGGAGTTAAAGGTATTTCCGAGATATACCTTGTTATTGGCTTGAATTTTAAAATTCTAACGTCTTTCTCAACTGGAAAGTCTTTCGCTTACTTTTTTCTTCTCTCTTGCTGCCAAGCAAAGAACGTAGCATTTTAAAACCATCATATAATGACAGGTTTTTAAAAAGTTCACTACCATTTTACCCACTAAATCGTACGAGGAAATACGTACATGTGAATTGAATATTAAACTGAACTTACCAGAAGTAGATAGAATTAGAAGCTTTTGTAAGATGTGATTACAAAAAGCCATGAGCTACTTTTTATGGCGTAATGAACAGTTATATGTTTCAGACCTTCCAGTTTCATGCAGTAACTGGATTTCTGTGTAAATAATTATAAAAATCACTACCTGTATATTGCTTTAAGCATGTTAAGAGCTGGTGACTCAGCTTTCCGTTTTTCTCTCCACTGCAGTGGCATGTAACAAAATACTCCTTTTGCAAATGTAATCTTCCTTTTTCAATTATTTTCAGTGTTGCATTAAAACTTGAACTACAAAGATCATATCGCCAACCTTTTACCTTTAGAATATATTGCCATATGGGCAACATGTTAATTCGTATTCAGCAGTTTGACTTTGGGTTTTGTAAATTAGATCACACACAGAACATTCACACTCTAGGGTGGACAGGAAATATGTTGGCTAGAGTAACATTCCCCCTCGCCATCAGGGAATCGAACCCGGGACCACTCGCCCTGCTAAGAGGTGCTCTACCGAAGTGACTAGCGCTTTTTAAAAAGTGTTTAGTTAAAAATAAATGCATTTGTGATGCTTCCGCAGATTTAAAGTACCAAATATTTTAAAATTTGCTCTTGATTAATAGAGGCTAGCACAAACAGTGAAGAAATCATGAGGATAAGGCGCATTTAAAATTAATATTCAGTATTCCCAACAGACTGGTGATAAATAGAGACAGGCAAACATTATTTTTTTTTACTTTTTTGTTTAACGACACTGTCAGTTGCCAGGATCACATCAGAAGTGCCGGTGTGCCGGAACTTCGTCCCGCAGGACTTTTTTTACATGATAATAACTTTACTGACATGGATCTGTCGTTTTTAAGCACACTTAAAAGCCACCGATCTGGGCCGGATTTGAACCGACAACCTTGGGATTAGTATGCTAGCGTCTAACCAACTGAGCTACCCAGAGCGATGGCAAACTTGAAGAAGAAATTGCACAAATATTAAATGTCTCCGCCAAAGTAAGAAAATAGAAGAAATAAATCCCTAAATATAATGAAATGTACATTTTAAAGCCTAATAATTTGAGGCTTCAGAGTAAGTTCAGTTTATTTGCTTTAAAAAATTGGCATTTTATATTTCTCGCCATGTTTAATAACAAAATATCATATGAAATACAATAAACGACATCAGGTTGATGATGTGAAATACTGAACTCTCGAAACATGTCCCATTTTATAACTATGTAAGTGATCTAACGTGGATAGACCACCTCATATATGTTAACTTTAAATTGTATGGAATTATAACAGTGGTAAACAAATTACAACCTTAAAAATATGGTAGAGATGAAAGAAGACAAATCCTAATGAATTTAATGAGCTGAAATCGAAATTGCAATCAGCTTTTCCGTATCACCCTCAGATCTATCATGATAAACTGTAATTCAGCATCTTTTTTGTTCTTTTTTTTAAATTTTTTTATCTTTTTTATTTTTTTTTTTAAATTTAATACCGAGATTTCGCCACAAAAACATGTTGTTTTAATTTTTTTTAGCTTTGTCAGTAAAAGTTTTTTTATTAACAACAACAACACATAGAAGAATTTGCAATATTAAATGGATTCAACCCAGCCACCGTGTTTTTTTTTTTTTTACTTTTTTTTTTTTTTTTTTGAATTAGGTAAGGGTCGTCATCAGACGTTTTTTTTACTAAGTTTTTCATTTTATTTATTTTTTTAAATTATATATATATATATTATTTTGATTATAGTTGCATTGTCGTATTTAAAGTGCAAGGCGTGTTATGTACGGCTGCATTGATTTGCTAAGACCAGAAGTTATCAGTTGCCAGCGTGCCTGTCTCAGAAAACTGACCCAATCCTTCCTCTGCGCCACTGGGCCATTATTCTGTTTAAGGATCCAGTACAATGTTCCCATTACCAGCCAAACTACACAGCGTTGGAGTGCAGTCTTCTGAAAATGAAATTCCAAACGCTGGAGCTTCTCAAGGCATGGTGGAGCTTGCGGTAGGCACCATTTGGCGATGTAAGTCCGGAGCTCGACCCAGATGACTTCAACCTGCTTACAGGAAGCAATCCGGTGGTCCAATGTGTCAACGGCGGCACAAGATGGACATTGGTTTGACTGTGCCCTTCCATGTCGCCAGAGTTTATCCGCTGTCGGTATAGTCTCATTTAATACTTCATAGGTGGTTTCCTGCCAATCACTGGGCACATGTTTGCAAAATAAATTCTGCCAGATCACTTTCCACTCCCTGGTATATTTCTCTGTCACTCTGGGAACCAGATGAACTGTCGTGAGCATACGATAGTGGTTCCGGGTGCATTCGAAGGCCGTAATGTCATCGTTGTTGTCCAGAATTCGTTTTAGGTGAAGGACAGTGGGTTTAAATCCGTTGAGTGCCACCTGAGGGTTATGAAGCTGTTCCTTCCAGAAATTTTGGTCAATTGATGAGCCAGATCCGCGCAATGATTGTGTGGCGGTTTTCCCCAATAAGGCCATGCATTTCTTGGCAATGTCCACTAAGCCGCAACCACCTTTGGATGGAGGGAAACGTAGTTGAGGCCGGCTCACCTTATATGCTTTTCCAGTCCACAAAAAGTAACCAAGGAGTTGTTCCAATTTCTGTGCGTCACGTTTTGCAATCGGCAGAATCTGTGCCACATACCAAATTTTGCTTAGACCATAAGTATGCAGGTACCAGATGCGTTGTAGCAAATTCAGGTTCCGGATCCTCTCCATGGATAAGGAATGGCGTAAAATATTAATTTTTTCCCTCCAGTTAACTGCAATAGTATCTTCTATATTTGCCATAAAGCATATACCAAGTATCCTTGTAGTAGTGACACATTGCATCCCCAAGGTCTGTGGCGGTTCCGGCCAATTTCCTAATATTAGGATCTCCGATTTCTCAGCATTTAACACTGCACCGGACATCGTTGTGTACTGCTCCAATCCCTGTTGCATGGTCGTCATATCTTCATTATCTGCAGCCACCACAGTCACATCATCAGCATAGGCTGTAAGTGTGAACCGTTCATTGTATACACTGACTCCTCGCATGGTTTGTTGCAACCTCTGGTGTAAAGGGTTCAATGCCAATGAGAACAATCCCATTGATAGCGGGCAGCCTAGACGTACTGATCGTTTTATTCGTACCGGCCTGGAAAACCATCCGTTCCATAAGACTCGAGACTGTGCCGTGCCGTAGAGTCCCTGAATAAGATTGATTACCGGCACTGGAAATTTCGCAGCCGTTAAGCAGTTCCACAGATACGAATGGCGCACTCTATCAAAAGCCTGTTGAAAGTCGAGATTGATCAAAGCCACCGCTTTATTTTCTCTGCGTAGATGGATCAGCGTGTCACGCAGTTCCGCCAGTGTGACAAGAATGTTCTTTTTCGATATTGCCGCTTGGTTACAATGCATGATTTCTGCATATGCACCTTTTAATCGGTTAGCCAGAACTTTCGCAAATAACTTATAATCGGCGTTTAGCAGCGTTATTGGACGATAATCCTTCATGGTGGCGGTTTACTGTTTCTTGGGCACCAGGGTGATAACACCATCCGCGAAGGTTGCGGGAAACGCTGCTGTCTCCCACAATTCCGCATATACTTCTATCACTTCATTCTTGATTATTGGCCAGAACTTTCTATAGAATTCATAGGTGAGCCCATCAGGATCTGGTGATGTGTGTCGACTGGCTTGTTGAGTGGCGACCAAAACCTCCCGCTCCGTGATAGGGCTGGTAAGTATTTTTGCGGATTCCTGGGTGATGCCGGTGTCAAACAGTTCATGTTCCACACGCCTATAAGGGGTGTCTGCTTCTGGCGCTTCTTGAAATAAAGCTTGAAAACGATCCGCTATAAGCTGGAGCTGGGCGCGCGTTCCAACATGGGCAGTTCCAGTGTGCGCGTCCCGTATTGTTTGAGGATATCTTCCAGGTCCCTTCTGCCGCTCCTTTGCGAAATAATAAAATGAGTTCTGTTCCGCTTCATGCATGGATTTCACTTTGGCTCGAGCTTTGTGTCCTTCCAACTGGTGTAAGTGTTTTAATTTGATGATTTCTTTTACTTTTTTATCTCCGTCTGCACCTCATAGCCCTCCCTTTGCTTCAGATGCAGCCCCCACAGCGCCTCATTGTAAAAATGTAGTAACTGCTTCTTGGCCTGTGCGCTCACAATACCCATGAATTTAAAAAGGGAACGAATCGCTGGTTTTGCCGTGTTCACCCACCAAAAACTTTTCCGAGTTGAATTTCTAAAGGCGGACTGTAACTGAACCCATTTGATCTGAAATTGTTCCCTAATGTCTGTGTCCTCCAGCATAGAATTATTGAGTTTCCAGTAGCCACGGCCGGCCGCCTCAAGCCTTATTTCATTTATTTGCAATTGACATAGCACTGCATGATGGTCGCTAAAAGCCACCGGAATGACCCAAATTCGACGGACATTTGGAGCCATTCCGGGAGATAGATACTGTCGATCGATGCGTGAGGCACAAGTGTTGTGGATAAAAGTGAATTCCACTTCATTCCCATGCTTGATCTCCCATGCGTCAAGCAGTTGCAGCTGTGACACTAGGTGTTGTAGCATGATGCTAAAATTCGTAGCACCTTTTTGGTCCTTCGCCTGCATCGTGCAATTGAAGTCGCCTGCTAGCAGAAGTTCCTTGCCTTGTAGCAAATGCGGGGTTACATCGGTTTGAAAGAAACACTCTCTCTCTTGTCTATTCTGTGTCCCAGTTGGAGCATATACGTTAACCAGGACGGTCTCTTCCAAAGTAGCGGAGAGGACCAGGCCGTTGGGATCCATCTGAAAATTCTGCAGGGTAAGTCCTTTCCTGTACACTATTGCCGTTCCTCTGCCGTTTAAACCTAGGTTAACTTTATAGTCGTAATTTTAAAGAGCATCCAAGTTGTAAGTATTTACTTCTTGGAGAAAGCATATGTCAATGTTGTTCACCTGGAGTAAACTATTGAGCAGTTTTTGGGTTACTAGATTTCTGCACCCATTCACATTCACTGTTGCCACCGTTCGTAGATAGATCATGATGAAAGCGACTGTCGCAAAGATAGTGTAACTCGGGCGTCTACGTTCTTGGCCTTGTGCATTGCTACTAGTGTGCTACTGTTCGGTCTCTGGATGTCTATCTGGGGTTATCTCTGCCGGAGGATTTCCCCTAAGCCTTGGGTGACATAAGGACACCTGGGGCTTCCGTGTCACCTGAAGTAGGATCGACGACTCCGCTTCTGTAGCCCTCGCATCAGATAGAGAGGGATGGGATCCACCAGCCATCTCTGCACGGCGATAAATTGCGACTGCTTCAGCTGACCTAGGTTGGTCCTCTTGGGATCTGTGTGGCCGTTCGAGTACTTTTGGTCGAGAATCACTCGCAGATGGTCGCGCCGCTACGGTGGTGCCGGGGGTGTCCTCCCGGTAATGGGAGTCAGCTGCTATCTCCACCGCTGGGCACCTCACACTTTGTTGTAACTGTGCTGCTTCGCAATCACTCTGGGGAATGTTTCCCGCGTCCCTCCTTGCAGGTAGAACCTCACAGGTGTTCCTGTCACCTCCCTCCTCCAGGATACTGCTGCCAATCAATGCTGAGGCAGGCTCCTGTGTCAGTACTCCAGCCGTATCTGCTGTGTCTGTGGACGGGACTTGTAATTGACGTGCCTCCTCATGGGCTCCTTCCACAGCTTCCTCCAGCTCCATTTGGTTATTCCAGAATGGTTCTTCCTTATGGGCTTTGCTTGTCTTCCCCCGCTTGGCCCGTTTCGTCTCGGTGGGGCGTTTCTCTTCTGCTGCAGCTGTCTCAGTCACAAGTGGACCCACCTCGGGTGGTATTATCTCCTCCGGATTGGCCAAATGTACTCGTTTCTCAGTGTTATCTCGAACTATGGAGGCATACTCCGTTTGCGGTGTAGACCTTGCTGCTTCCTGTTGACTGTCATTCACCAGGGACGTTTGCCTGTTTTCATCCGTAGGACGCGCTCCCTCACTCTGCGTGTCCACTACCACCTTCGTCGGTTCTGTGTCGTTTCTCCGTCCAGTCGCCACTGGGCGTATTGCGGTCGGACGGTGGGGGCAAAATTCCTTTAGATGTGCCGTGCTACTGCAAACGTAGCAGGATCTGGGTTGGCCGGCGTAGGACAGAGATAATCTGTAGCTGCCAATGACGATAAAACTAGGGATGTTCATCTTCAGTTGCATCATGCAAGCCAGGAAAAGATCCGTCATCTCCAGAGAGCTATAGGCCCATCAGCTTACTTCCCGTTCTGAGCAAGCTCTTTGAGAACGTGGTACAGAGTACAGGAGTACCTTAGACAGGCCCAACGTAATTAGTCCCGAACAGTTCGGCTCCAGAACATCACACTCAACTGTTCACCAACTTCTGCGGCTGGTGGATGAGATATACACAGCTTTTAACAGACGTCATTACGTCTCAGCCCTATTGTTGGACGTAACTAGGGCTTTCGACAGCGTGTGGCATGAGGGACCTATTTCTCGCCTCCTCACATATCAAGTTCCATCATATCTCATCCATCTACTGAACTCTTATCTTCAAAACAGATTTTTCGCTGTAGCTTATGAAGATGCTACTTCCACCTCTCATCCTATACGTACCGGCGTACCCCAAGGCAGTGTACTGGGACCCACACTGTTTCTCCTGTACATAAATACTCTTCCTACACTACCACGGTGCTCACTCTACCTTTTTGCGGATGATACCGCCGTTACCTCAACATCTTCAAAAAATTATATGTCAGCTAGGCGCATTCAACAATATGCTGATCTACTGACCCTCTGGTTCAATCGATGGCGGTTACGTATCCACCCACAGAAAAGCCAAGCTATAACCTTTGGCCGTCGCCCGATGGTTGACGTGGCACTCATCCGCTTGGCAGGGGAAGATGTGCCGTGGTCTAATTGTGTCAAATACCTAGGAGTTACCCTAGACGTTAAACTTACTTGGAAGACACACCTGGAAGACGTCAGCAATAGGGTTAACAAAAGAATGGCAATGCTGTACCCGCTTTACAACAGGAGATCTCACCTGTCCTTGGACAACAAACTGCTATTGTATAAGCAAGTTCTTAGACCAGCCTTTACATATGCCTGCCAGATCTGGGGAGTAGCAGCTCAAACACACCTGAGACAGCTAGAAGTTCTTCAGTCAAGATATTTAAGAACGGCTGCAAACTCTCCATGGTATATACCAAATGCTACCATTCAGAAGGATCTTCACTTTCCCTCAGTGAAGCAATACATCAACATACTTTCACAACCCTTCTTTGTTTGACAAGCTCCCTTCCAGTTTCAACCAACTAATACGGGGACTAGGCGAGTATGACTTGGACCCTGGAGAGCGCTATAAACGCCCTCGACTTGTCCTTGGCAACGCATAAAAAAAAATTATGACATAACTTCCTTACGTGACATAACCTACTAACATCCTTTTCACATCCTAAAGGATACAAAGACATACTTTAATTATAATAATAAAAAAAAAAACATACACCAACAAACCAACCTTATTACCGTCTCTTATGTAAGACATCTTACACGGCCAGTAGAGGGTTGATACCCTGACCTAGCAATAACCTGAGGGCGGTCTGCAAGATCTTCTGCAACCACCACCCTCCAGTGTTTTTCGCAGCGTCGTCGTCAGTTGCACCTTTACCGCTCGTATCCCATTAAACACCGGGACGCGATATTGTCGGCTCCATTGTTCCTTCCGGACGTCATATACCGTTCCGTAACGCTGCAACGCTGCTTTTAAGACCTCTGCCGGTAGCTCGGGGGGTACATCAAACACTCGTACATAGACAGCATTACCGGTCACGTGTTCGATAAGCACTTTAGTCATCTCACCATTCATGTATGTGAAAAGTGTTTCCGCCGAGAAGGTATTGAGGGTTTTCTCCAGCAAGAGTGATATTAATTTAACATAAATTGCCCGTTCACTTGCGATTAACTTTATTGTATCCACTTGTTCCGCATTTAACCGTAATGTATCTACTATGAAATCATGCACTTCATATGCCGACGGTCGCGTTGCACTTAAAGCAAACTTGATCCGGAGGGTATTTTTTCTCGCGTACATTTCCATTTCTTTTCACTGTTAAATTTAGCTGATCTACTCACTTTAAGTTCCTACACTTGGTGATAGACAATATCACTCACAGTGTGGTATATGTCTTTCTTGCTCTCACTCACTGTCACGCCACACACGCTGTAGACAAAACAACCGGTTCTCCTGGTACGTCCGCTCTGTCCGAGCGCTCGGGCTTGGAGCATTAACTCAGTGGTTTGAAGAATGTGTATTCTAATAAAGAAAGCGGTAAAAGACCTCACATTTGGTTAATGTGGCTATTTATCGTAGTCGAAAACAGAAATTAAGATAAAATGTCTATTCACATTTGTGCGGTTGAACGGAATGATGTCCTCATAGGTTTCTGTTTAATGTGTTGTCTCATCCTATCTTACTAGGAACCAGCAGTAGTCCTTCAACTCCCTTTGTAACGTTGTTCCACTTGCAAAACGTCTGGTGAAAACGTTTACGTTTTTCGTCACTTACTGAACCTAAATGTTCGGGGGAAAGCCGAAGTAGGAATGTAGGAAGTGAATTTTGAGAGATATCCCTCACCCTAATTTCTGGTATGTCTCAAGATGGTTCTGTGCTCCATTTTGGTTACCAAGAAAACCATAAACAACACCTCCAAACGATCGTCACGCTGCAACATTCTTTACATTTACTTTTGTTTCAATATAATTCTTCAATAGTTCTTCATCAGCCCTAATTTAATGTATAAGGGTGGAAGAAACACATTCTACGGTTAACAAATGGCTTAAATGTTACCCCGGGGTGAATTTGTCTACCTATCCATTTTTGAAGTTTTTAGTGTTTTTTCTGTATCACGACTGTCCCATACACACAGTAAACACGGACATTTAGTAAGTCCACTTTGCAATCCAAGTAAAAGACCACTCAGTTTAAGGTCTTCGCAAGTACACCAGTACACTCTTCGCATTTTATGGCTTGAAGAATGTGGCACATAGCTTCGAAAGTTTCTTTCATTACCACAGCATATGCAGAGTTACAGAGGGCGGTTCAGTGCCATTGTGTAATAAACCAACTTGTAATCTTATTTTAGAACTGTCCATAAATAAACGCCACCCTTCAGCTTTATGTGTAACACCTAAGTTCAACATTAGCCTACTTACATCACTGCATACACAGAGGCCACTTGTATACGTAGTTGTGAAATACTGTAAGAAATCCATATTCCTGTTTCTGAACCTTGTCAGCCTTTATCTAACACCTTCCACTTTTGAAGATCAGATCCGAGAAGTTTAGGCAACACTTAGGTAGATATAGGTATGTGAATCAATAGTAGATAGTGGAGTTCCATCTGCTTCTTCCTCTGAAATATAAGCAGCATCCATGGATCTGTTGGTTGTATTGTTTCATCAGATGAGGATATGTCGCATTCAGATAGCTCTTGCCAAATTGAAGGGGGGTGGGACCGGGATTAGTAGAGCATCTCCATACGGGGACTGGTCTTGTAGCCGAAGGGAGATGGTCGGGGTATTTAATTGCTCTTTTGTTTTCCGAAGAAAATTCTGTTGGATTTGTTAAGGAACAGTAACAATCACCTACATGAGTTCCTGTTTGACGCCATATCATGGGTAAACCAAAAGTTAAGTGCACTTTCTTACCCTATGACTTATAAAGCGTAAAGGGTACAGACACAGAGGGGAACACCTGGCTCACTTCGACCTACACAGATATATTGTGGCTACCACCCCCCAGAAGGCAAGAATGAAATGAGGGAACCGAAGTTACTACACAGGGTCGCAGCTAGACAGGCCACGGAGACGCGCGGAAGTCCCTAACAAGTGCTAAGATGTCTTCATCCCGGCGCCAGGCCCCGCCAAGCAGCCATCACACCACAAGTCCGGTGTCGCACTCAATGCTACCCCCCCTCCCGACGGAGGACAAGGGCCAACCGAACGCCACCTAGCGATGAGAACAGCAGTCATCTACGCCAGCTGCCCGGCACTGCCCACACTACACGCCTGGAACTACACTTGAAAGATAATAAGGAAATGGAATGAAAGAAAATGATGGAAAGGAAACCGTGGTATAAAATAATGCACCCCAACATTCGCCTAAGTGACATAGCAAATCCTCGGAATTACCCAGGTCAGAGAGCGCGGCCACAGTGCTCGAACCCGCGACCGTTACCGCCTGAACCATCCCGCTCTGTTATAACCACTAAGTAAGTCTTACATTACATGTCTTATAAGTCACTTGAGGTGCCCAACTTCGGTCCTTGTTACCTAATGGACAACCAAAATAATGTCTATACGCAGTTTAATTTGGAGATTTAGCAAAAAATTCTCCGCATATGCAACAAAATATGTTTGGAACCTTTTTGCAGCCACATCTTTGTTTCTTCATGCGGCTTCACTGCTTGACTCACAAAAGGATACAAATTGTGATTTTGTGTTCACTACCACGCAATGTAACACTCTCTCCTGTCTAGAAAAACAAACAAGCGGTAAGAGGGTGGCACCGAGATCACAGAAGACGTTTAATGCGTGCAAATCCAAGAGCGTGGGGTTTAGATATAATGGTTATATGAGATCCTTGAATAATTGCAAAATAATACGAGATAGAAAAAGTCTAAACCTATTTTTGCAAAGAGTGCATCAGACTTTTGTAATTCAATATTCCTCTTGTCTGTAGAATTTTGTTTATCAGTGTAGTAAGTGTGGGCCCTCTAAACTTATCAGAAAAAAGTTGGTTCCTTTATCCTTGCTTAACAGTATTACGATAGTCCACCGAGGTAAATGGTTTGAAAAATGTTCAAGAATAGAAGGTATTTAATTTTGCACGTGGCGTCATCTCGAGGAAATGCTACATTTTGTTAATTGTACCTGACTTTCGGAAAGAGTGGTGCGGAGTTTTATAGAGAAAGGTATATCACCCTCTCCAAAAATTCTATATCGAGGTTTCAGTAGAAGTACACAATTTCAGGTGCTTTGAATCCAAAAAAGCATTATCAGAAGAAGGTCCGCGCGTGTGTGTGTGTCCGTATGTTTAGGTCCGTGTGTTTCTGAACACCATAACTCAAAAATGAAAAGTCAGTTAAACACCAAACTTAGTAATTAAACTCAGCATTTTTCCAAGGTTGGCAAGATTTTCACAAAATCCCACCCAACCAAAATCTATCCTATACATAGAATACTTTTCGAAATGGAACATTTGAAAACTGTAACGATTTTGATTAAAATATCACATGATTAAGATATTCACTAGACAATGTATATCTTGCATTTTTTTGGAAATAGCCTCTGAAGTCCGTTTCATTCTGGATTACCTTTTTTATAAATGATAACTATGTAAGAGATATACAAAGTATTACTACACAAAAACGTAGATCTGCTAAAGTGCCATACAAAATGTGTCAAGTAAACTGTTTTGTGAAGTTTACCATTTTCGAGATATTCCTTATTATTGGTTTGAATTGTGAAATGTTTCTCTCAATTAGGGAGACATTCGCTTTTTATGCCCTAGTCATACAAAGAGCTAAGTATTTCAAAGGCATCACATAGCGACCAGGTTTAAAAGGTTTCACTATCACTTAAAGCCTGCGGTATCCGCATATTCCTCTTTTACCTACAAGAAAATTAGCAATAAGATAATCTATGCAAATGTTTATCTCGATTAACATGAAATAGAGGAATAAGGGTTTGTATAAATAGTTTGTACAAGAGTAGAGAAAATCATGTGAGTGCAGTACATCAGATATTTCCATTTTCTGGAAATATTGCCTTACATTCGAAGAAAACTGCCCAAAGAGAGTATCTCCAAACTTATGAACCTTACAAATGAAAAATAACATTTCTAAATGTGAAGTATACACTAAACTCTTATGAAATATGAGAGCCTTTCCCACATGAACTAAAGATGTAAAAGTATGTGTTTCCATAATGATAGCAAGCATGCTTTAGAATATAAAATTTAATATTTTGCCTGTCTTTAGTGATAGTGATAAAAGTCCTTATACAGCTTTCTTACACACACAGTTAGATGGCTTCTAGTCTGTAGTGAAATCCCTGTGAGCATCTTTGATATTAAATTGAAATAAAGTTGTCGGTACATCAAAAGATTAAGCATAAATGAGATTAAACAAACAATATTAATAACAGAAAAAACTGGGCAAACGAACGAGGCAGAGAAATACGAAAGCAACACCAAGCATAATAATAATAATAATAATAATAATAATAATAATAATAATAATAATAATAATAATAATAATAATAATAATAATAATAATAATAATAATAATAATAATAATAATAATAATAATAATAATAATAATAATAATAATAATAATAATAATAATAATAATAATAATAATAATAATAATAATAATAATAATAATAATAATAATAATAATAATAATAATAATAATAATAATAATAATAATAATAATAATAATAATAATAATAATAATAATAATAATAATAATAATAATAATAATAATAATAATAATAATAATAACAATAACAATAACAATAACAATAACAATAACAATAACAATAACAATAACAATAACAATAACAATAACAATAACAATAACAATAACAATAACAATAACAATAACAATAACAATAACAATAACAATAACAATAACAATAACAATAACAATAACAATAACAATAACAATAACAATAACAATAACAATAACAATAACAATAACAATAACAATAACAATAACAATAACAATAACAATAACAATAACAATAATAATAATAATAATAATAATAATAATAATAATAATAATAATAATAATAATAATAATAATAATAATAATAATAATAATAATAATAATAATAATAATAATAATAATAATAATAATAATAATAATAATAATAATAATAATAATAATAATAATAATAATAATAATAATAATAAAACACTAATAGAAATAATAAATAAGAATTAACAGTAATAAACTAACAATATCAATAATAACAATAACTAATAATAGCTAATAAATACAGCACTAACATTAATAAGAAACGAAGAAATGCCAATGACACATTACGTGCCCACATGCTTGCTCTTTGCAATCTCTAATTCAAATGTTAGACAATAGCAGCTTATACAGGAGTGAGTTTATTCCCTGGAAAATAAAGATCCTGAAAGTAGAATGAGACTTTCTCGGTTGTTTACACTGTTATTGTCTATTATCACGAAGTACACTTGCTGGTTCAGTTAGCTCTCACCTCACGTCCCGCTGAGAGGCGGCAACGCCACTGGCCTCTCTTCCGCCGTGAACTGCTGCAAGTCTTTTAACGCACGAAGGGTTATCTACTTACGGTGGGGCCGACTATGGAGGGCCACCTGGTACATAAAATACACATATATTTGGTTATAATCGTTTCTAAGATATTCTTTCTTAATGGTTTGCGTTTTTAAATACTTATAATTTTATCTCGTAGGAAGTCGTTATTCCTCTCCCCCCCCCCCCCCCCCCATTTTTAGCCATGTAAGGCGAACCGACTTTGAAAGTCAGCGACCAGCTCTCAAAAGATTTGACCATCAATTTAAACCTGCTCTATTCGTTATTCCTATTGTAGCTACAAGGAAATAGGCAATAAGGTATTTTCTGCCAATTTGTATCCGGATAAAGATGAAGATAAAGGAAGCCGTAGTTTGTACCAGAGTAGAGAAAGTCATATAAGTGTAACACATCATGCTGCGGCTTCTATGAAAAGTCATTGCTATGGAAATCGAAATTCTAATTTGGTTCAACAATGGATATTACTTCTACAATGCTTTCAGGTTAATAAGAAACCTTTAATTTTCCCCATTCATTTGCTGAGAAAAATTGAAACCCTGTTCCTTATAAGCTTTCCACGCTGATAGCAGTATTCCCGTTGCGTTTCCATCCCCTTTCCCATGATTGGCTAATGCATGTCTTCGATTTATGACAAACAAGTCGTGCGCAATGCAAGCATAGGTGATAAATGGGATATAAACACTCTTATCCTGATAGATGAATGTGCTTTCATCTTCCAGGGAGGCAGGTTTAAACCAAATGTTCCTCCCATCTATTTGTTGATACATTCCAGGTGTATTAACTCCATTACGTAATACATTTAACGTTATTATAATTAAATCTAACAGTTTTCATTGAAACTATTAATATAAATTATGATGTCAAACAAGGAACAATTACGAGATACGAGGGAAAGTTATATGGAACAGACTTTGGTTATGAGTGATGTGGAGTAAGAATGTGAATTTCCAGTAGCTGTTCTCGGAAAAGCAATAATAAAACAGATGTGGAAGTAACGGGGCATTTAATATACAAGGGGAAATTGAATTTTACGAGGCTTAAACTTGGAGATACGCGTTTGATCAGAGTATGTGATGCAGCAAGCCCGAGGATGCAAGACTACGCTTGTTAGACATGTTCATAATTGCCTGGTTTGTGACGCCTTCCGGCAATTGATGAAATCTTGTCGATTTCTCCCTGACTGAATTGAGCCACCTGTGGCGTTATAATGGAAAACTGTGTCTTCTGCTTCGCGGGGTGAAAGGCGTACAACCCGTTCCGACAATATTAGCTACCTCATTCATGGGCGTTCCTTAAATTGTTCTTCTTCCGGAACAGTGATTCCTAAACTAGAGGTCGTAACAGATTTACAGAGTTGAGGACATGTCACTTATTCAGAGCAAAATCAGTAATGTGGTTTAATAAATACAATTTCCTTTTCAGATTGAGTATCAAATTGTCCTTTTACTAATAAAATTGTTGTTACACCGGCCATACGTTAGCCAGGTATTCTACATGACGTGTGTAACAAATATGTCCAATACAATTATTGTCAATAAAGAATCTTTTCGCCGAAAAAAATAATTTGTGTAAAATATTTGTTGCCATCTAGCTTCTTAACGAATGGCTATAAATGGCTTATTATTTCACTAACTGTCGCGCAAACATTGTATGAACAATACTGTAATGCATTTCTACCTTAATTCGAATGAATTTAGTCATAATGTAATGTTAACGTGACGCTGACAAACCTCAATTAAATTTTGCATGACATTTTAACATTAATTGTGGCAATTCATTCGAATTAGGTTAAAAATGCATTACAGCATTGTTCACACAATGTTTGTGTGATAGTTAAATTATAGACCACTTCATCAAGAAGCTAGATGGCTCCAAATATTTGACACAAATTTTATTCTTTATTTCGGCGAAACGGTCCTTTATTGACAATTGTGTTGGACACATTTGTTACACTCATAATGTAGAATCCCGGGTTAACCTATGCTGAAGCAGTACGTTCCACATGGTATAGAAACATTTCAGCAATGTTATTAAGAAAATACGTCGATCCTAAAAAATCGAATCTATTACAGTGACATGACTTGCTCTACTCACTCTTGTATGACCTATTCCTACATACGCTTATGGTTTACTTATCTACTTCATATTAATCGAGAAAGACATTTGTAGAAATGGTTGTCATATGACCCCGTAGCGCAGTTGGTAGAGCACCTGCCTGCTGTGCAAGGAGTCCCGGGTTCGATTCTCGGCAGGGGGAAGGAATTTTTCTCCAGCCAAGATTATTCCTCATCCTTCCCTGAGCCTGGCTGAGTGGTTAGACCGCTCGCCTGGGCGGATTTTCTCCGGGTTCTCCAGTTTCCCCCGCTGTTCATTCCATCAATTGCTCCTTTATCACCCTTCCAATCATCCATTTCGCCTGCATTTCATTTTATCCTCTTCCTCACTATCATACCTGGTTCTTGGCTGACTGCTCCCCGACAGGCGTCTGACCCTAGGCACTGGCTTGTAAGCCCTAGGGGGTGTAAGTCCTAATAAGGGGAGGGTAATCAGGGAAAGAAAGGTTGTGTCATGTATTTACTTGTAGATATAATGTGAATAGCGAAATACATTAGGCTTAAGTAATAGCCAAATGCTTTAAGAGCTGGTTGCTAAGTGATAGCTCTGAAATTTCATTTACTTGCATAATCGGGAGGAAGAAATAGAAATAATGATTTCCCATTTGAGAAAAGTACAAGTATCTTTCTTCTTAATCTTCATCTTCTTCTTCTTTTTCTATTTTCTTAATGTCAAGATCGATCAATCGATCAATCTACTTCCTCCAATCAGTTCTATCCTGCTCATCCTCTTCATTTCCACCATTGTTGTTCCATACTTTCATCCAATCCTTATCTTCCCACGTTATACGGGGTCTTCCTCGCTCATTTCTTCCTTCTACTTGAATTTCAAAGAGCTACTTTGTCTTCCTTTCCTCATTCAATATGCTTACATGTCCGTAGCACTTGAGCTGACGTTCCTCTGCCATTCTCACTATTGCTTTCGTTTACCCAACTTCTTCTCTTGTCCTCTTATTCCGTATTCTATCCCTTCTTTACCAACCAGCCACCCTTCTCATATATTTCATTTCTATTGCTGTGGAATTATTTAAATGTTTTTCTTGTAGTATCAAACTCCACTCCATATAGTGTTATTGGTACATTATTTAACTATAAAATTGCAATTTTGCTCTATTACTATAAAATAGTGTGTGTTTTTCCTACATTTGCATTATTCATACCAAAACATGCTGTGGTTGCCATTTTAATTCTTTGGCTTTTTAGTAGTTTTTGCTCGATTTTTCCGCCACTGCTTAATATTCTATCTAGGTATTCATAAGCTTCTGTTTTCTCCAATATTTTCCCATCACATGTAATATTAAGTTCATTATTATTTCTATCTTCTTTTGATACTCAGATTACCTTGTTTTTCTCAATATCCACTATCATTCCTTTCCTTTTTACTTTATCTGCTACTAAATAGGGGAAGTATTGTATTCCACCCAAAATTCGATATCGAGATTTCAGCGAAAATATGTTTTGAGGATCCCTGAATCCAAAAAAAGAGCATTTTTTGAAAAAGAACCGTGGGTGTGCCTCTTTGTCTGTGTGTGTATCTGTGTGTGTGTGTGTGTGTGTGTGTGTGTGTGTGTGTGTGTGTGTGTGTGTGTGTGTGAGAGAGAGAGAGAGAGAGTCTGTCTGTCAGTCTGTGGACAGTATAGCTCAAAAAGGAAAAGTCGCTTAAAAACGAAAGTTGGTATTTAAGTTTAATGTCTTTCAAGAATGCGACTTGAAGATTTTGAACAAAATTGTTTGACCCTAAACCACCCTTTACATGGAACATTTTTCAAAAATTTTGATTTTCTTGAAAACAGCTCTAACGATTTTGATTAAAATGTCATATTTTTGAGATATTTTTATGACAACTGAAATGTATATCTTGAGTTTTCTGGCTATAGCCCCTTAGTCATATTTACTCTGGATAACTTTAGCATAAGTGGTAAACCGTGGTAAACCAAATCTTACTATAGAAAAATATAGATCTTGCTAAAATATACAATTTATGTGCATCTTTTACGGCTTGCCAGTTACCTTCTGCAATAGGGTTTTCATTGTTCACGGAGCTTGCCTTGGCTATGACTCTGATCTGGTCGGTGACTCGCGCGGTTCGGTTGTGAAATAATCAACACTGAAGTTATTCTCTTATTATCCTGTGAACTTTTATTTTCCTTGTCACATTAACAATGATATTTACAGTTGGATTTTCTCTCTAGCAACCATATACCTCCGTGTATTTCCGCTTACTCGCGAAACTGACATTCCCAATTGTTGCTCCTTTGTATATATGAATTTAACATGTTGAACGTCCTATATATGAGCGAATCGTGTTTATGAGAGCCGCTTCGACGCGTATTTTAGATTTGTTTGAAACATCCCCCACCCATTATTTTCCACCTCCTATTGACATTTTTGTGATTCTTATTGGTGGACATCTATACTAATTCCGTAATTCGCAGATGTCCACCAATGGGGTACCTCTTGTCTCAAAATACGTCCTTCAGGGGATTCACGCTGAGTGAACACGCGTCCCTATTAAGATGAACAAAAGATTCTAAAGACTTCGGATGTGCCTTTGTCCTTATTGTTTGGCGATCTTGCGTGGATAGCTGTATTTCCCTGAACATTACAAGCGCTGCAAGCTTTTCTCTACCTTTTAGATAAATGGTTTTGATGAGTATTACTGACAAAAATGGTTCTTCACATTAATATATCACCATCATGATGATGCTTATTGTTATTATTTTCTATTATTAACACCATCAATATTATTATTTATTATTATTAAGCTATTTCATCCCGTCGAACTACACAAGTCTTTAGAACGAATACTTAAGTGGCTATTCCCAGAAAGTATAAGACACAGAGCTCATTTGTCAGAAAAATGTGTTAAAATACCCTAATTGAAACAAAATCACTATAGAAATTCTTGACAAATTAAACATTGTTAAAAATTTTCAATGGAATGACTGGTTTAGAATTGGATTCTATTTTGGAAAATCTTCCTTAGGAACGTGTGAAAAACGTTGATCCTAAATACTAAGTTTGGTATTTAACCCCTCCTTGCTTTTGAATTATGCTGTTCACAAGTGCGTGCGCGCGCGCACACACACACACACACACACACACACACACACACACACACACACACACACACACAACGTTTTCCAAAAATGCCTCATTTCTGGAGTCGGAAAGTCTAAAAGCAGGTATTTCCGTTGAAATCTCGGCATCGAATTTTGGGTGGAACAATAATTTCACTGTTTACTGTAGATATATGCAGTAGAGAGGGGACAAAACAAAACCTAGTCAATTTCCAAAACAATGAAGTTTCGTACACGGATTTCTCTACGCTAGCAGAAAAGTCAGAATCTATTTTGGGTAACATTAATATACTAGGTGGCCCACCAGAGCCGGTCCCACCGTAAGCAGATAACCCTTCTTGCATTAAAAGAGTTTCAGAAGTTCACGGCGGAAGAGGGGCCAGTGGCGTTGCTGGTTCTTAGCGGGACGTGAGGTGAGAGGCAGTTGAATGAGCGTGTGTACTTCGTGATAGCAGTATAATAGTATAATCTACCGAGAAACTCCATTCTTCTTACAGGATCTTTAACAATAACAACAATAACGACAATAACGACAGCGACAGCGACAACAATAAAAACAACAACAATAATACTAATAATAATAATAATAATAATAATAATAATAATAATAATAATAATAATAATAATAATAATAATAATAATAATAATAATAATAATAATAATAATAATAATAATAGTAATAATAATACTAATAATACTAATAATAATAATAATAATAATAATAATAATAATAATAATAATAATAATAATAATAATAATAATAATAATAATAATAATAATAATAATAATAATAATAATAATAATAATAATAATAATAATAATAATAATAATTAGGGCTCGGAAGTTCATGCCCTAAAAAACCTGAAATATGCATGCAAATATGCTCTTAAAAACTTGAAAATATGCCAAGAAATATGCACTATTTAATTAAAACAATTAATGTCCCTTTGCAGTAGACAAGACGAGTTAGTATAAGTAATAAATAAAGTTACCTTATTCCTTAGACGTTGAAGCAGAAGTGGTCCCACTGCTAGTATTAACTGCTAAATTG
This sequence comes from Tenodera sinensis, assembly GCA_030765045.1. NCBI lineage: Eukaryota > Metazoa > Arthropoda > Insecta > Mantodea > Mantidae > Tenodera > Tenodera sinensis. The sequence continues at coordinate 239,400,956 of CM060964.1, forward strand.
CAGTTCACAACCAACACTTTGCACAAATTTTCAACTGTAAAACATCGTATGTTGTCTCACAAAACACTTTTGTAACGTGAAAAACTTCTTTACACGTCACAAGATGTCATCGTTGCATATTTAAATGATGTTAACTGTTTTACAGAGAGAGTCAAGTCTCTTGGTGTGACAGATGGTTTTCCTTCGGGGATGTCTCGAATATCACATATCTGTTTATAACCAGAATCTTTTGTAATTACATAACTCACTTTCTATTTCACTTTTTGTACTATACTACCAGGAACCGAACTTAGATCACATATTGTTTTTTCAAAGACAGTAAGTGATTCATGCAAAGGAGATCCTACAGCTTCCAATGCCGTTATGGCTGTTGGTAAGAAAGAAGAGTGGGTAGATATGAAACTAAGATCCTCTTTTAACTCAGTGCCTGACAGAATATTTTGCACAGTTTCTATTGATGAAGTATCTTTCGAGTCCAATGAATTAACAACCTTTTCGGTTATTTCTATGTGCTCAGCATGATATAAAACTGCATCGACCGATGTTCCCCATCGAGTTAACGCTAGTGCAGGAGGAAGACGGATATTAGGTGCAGTTGATCTAAACAACTTAACTCTTTTAGGAGATTTAACAAAAATTATCTTCGAACTGGACACAAACCTATCTACCAGTGGGAAAGAATCATTGTCTCAGAAATGCTACAAATATGAAAAATATTATACAGATGAAATAATAAAAAAGCATAAAAATCATTAAAATATGCAATATAGGGGCAATAATATTGAAATCTTCCTGAGTTGCATTATCATGTGCAATACTGCCAATTTGAAACATATTATCCAGATAGAAAAAAGTAATGAAACATCATAAAAAATCATTAAAATATGCAATATACGGGCTATAATATTGAAATAATATGCATTTATCAAAAATCAAGAAAATATGCGGTTATATGCAGCATAAAATCATGTCCAAATAACTGAACATTCCATAATTCGTGCACATAATGTAAAAGCATACATTTTTAACCCCTATGAAAAAACATGCAAATGCATGAACTTCCTAGCCCTAATAATAATAATAACAATAACAATAACAATAACAATAACAATAATAATACTAATATTAATACTCATAATACTAATACTAATACTAATACTAATAATACTAATAATAATAATAATAGTAATAATAATAGTAATAATAATAGTAATAATAATAATAATAATAATAATAATAATAATAATAATAATAATAATAATAATAATAATAATAATAATAATAATAATAATAATAATAATAATAATAATAATAATAATAATAATAATAATAATAATAATAATAATAATAATAATAATAATAATAATAATAATAATAATAATAATAATAATAATAATAATAATAATAATAATAATAATAATAATAATAATAATAATAATAATAATAATAATAATAATAATAATAATAATAATAATAATAATAATAATAATAATAATAATAATAATAATAATAATAATAAAATAGAACAACATTAATGAGAAATGAATAAGTGCCAATGAACCATTACGTGCCCTCATGTTTCCATGTATTTTGTTACGGCAATAATCCGTAATCTTAGATAATATACAGGAGTGAGCTTATTCTCTGGAAAGTAAAGTCCCTGTAAGTAAAGTGCAAAACATTATAAGAACTTTTCGGTTCTTTATAGCCTATTATGACGGACTACACACAATAGCTCAACCTGTCAACTATCAAATCTTGTCTTCGCTAAGAGGCAGAAGCGAGTTCGCTCACGCCGCTGTCGTCACTACGACTGGATTTGTCCCTGTGTGTTCTGCACCTTTTTGAACGCAGGAGGGGTTATCTGCTTACCCCGATTCCGGATGAGCTGAACCACCTGGTGTATTGAAGCTTATATACATTTCCTGCTTGTTGTGTCTCTCTCATGTTTCTCATCTGCTGATAACCACTGTTATATAAATTGTAAGATATGCACTACCTTATGTACATTCTCTTCCTTTAATGCAACTTTAATTGCGGTACTTTCTTTTGTTGTTGTTTTAAGCGAGCTTATGTTTAACCCATTGCCTTGTGGCCTATTTTGTTACATATACTGCTCATTCTTTTTATTCCTAAATTGGTGTTTGTAAATGTTTTACAGGAAGTTATAGGTAAACACAGATTTTGTAAAAGGAATATACAATTGTATTAAAATAAGTTAATATATAAATATGCTACTTTATATCATATATATCTTTATATAAAATAACTATAGACTTCTGTTTTACTGTTCAAGATCAGTGCAGTATAAAAATAACAAAAAACTACGTTCTAAACATTTTCTAGAAATGTTCCCTTTAATTTGGACGTCTATTCACGTCCGTGTGGGGAAAGAGATTACGTGATACACGCACCCACTAATCCTCCCACTCAGCCATGCGCGTACGCATGCACACCCACACACAAACCCACCCACATCTCACATACACAAACTTTCTACAAGATACTTTTGGGTCCAGAAACCTCAAATATGTGTATGTAGTGAAATTTCAATATTAAAATTTGGATGAAATACAACACTTTCTCTGGTCGTAAATGCGTAGGTACTAGAGAAAGTACCAAGCTTTTTGACGCGTTAATATAACTTAGGGGTGGTTTCTACCCCATCACATATCATGGTGCGTGTGCTGCGGATTCCTAGAGTTGTGGGCATAATCTATGATAATCGCAAAAGATATGCACAATCCAGCAACACAAACGAAACATGTGAGGAATATTTGCTATTTAGTTACCTGAACTGTAAGACTCCACCCAATGTTTTTATAGAACACGAAAGCGTAAAAAATGTTCTATACCCACACATGGTGACATCAGGGATTCATCTACAGTGACTAAGCTTGCTAGGGGAGATGTCTCCAGTCTGTCTGTCTTCCGAGTTATTTTCTGTATGACTGCACAACAGGGCAGATTGACATCGCTCAGTTGGTTCAAAAGGACAGCACAGCTTTTGTCTCGCAACTTATTCAATACAACTTTAAAACAATATAGATGTGAATCATATCTTAATAAAGCATTGTAATATATTTATTGGAATTCCATAAATAGAGAACTGTAGTTGAAAATTGCATTCTAGAATTTCCGAATCAATTTCCCATGGAGAATCTTTAACAAACTATCTTAAATAATGGGAAATGGGAATAACACAACAAAAGAAGGTCGGACTCGAGTTTTCTACACCCTCTACAAGCTTCTAACATCTAAGTCTCCTCCAACAACTTCTCTGGGTATTATAAGTAAGCCAATCTGGAAAATCTTAGGTTATACCCAGCCCATAATTTAGAAATAATCTAAAAGCTAGGAAACTGCCCGCACTGAAAAGGGAAAGACAGCAGCAACAGCGAAAGCCCGGAAAGTTAAGAAGCTTGCCTATGAGAAAGAGAATGTCTACAAGGAATGCCAACAGTGTTACAAGGAAGGGGAGAACCGGGTACAATGTCTCAATTCTGCAAATTGGTACCATGTTAAGTGTGTCATAGTTGCGCGAGTGAGCACACTAACTAAATGTTTTAGTGTCCGTTTGACCACATAGGATGAGGTAAACCAACATTTAACAAGCTTCAACGAACTATTTTCTTATTTCAGAAGAAGAAATTTTAATTCTTTGAAATGAATTCTCAATGCTTCTGTTAAAACGCCTAGTTAAACTTTCACCGAGAGTCATTCCCAACTCGCTAGAAGAACAGTCCTCCTCTGCCAGAAACCACCAGAAGCGCACCAGAAATGTACCTGCATAACCCGCTCCTTCGCTCCTCGAGACTTACTTCATTAGGCTTTTACACTGTCAGATTAACTCACTCTCGAACACCGCAACACTTGGCTCGCTTCCCGAAAGCGCTCACTTGTAGATATATCCGTAGGCACTTTCCAGAACCTCCGAGATATCTAAAAATCCAGAAGATTCTAGTTCTCCGGTGATAGTGCTTATCGTGTTTACGCTAGGCGAGCGAGCGGTTTATGCTGCTTATGGTTCCGACTGCCCGGTGTAGACCTACCAGTAACCTTGACTGCAGCCACTGCGTAACAACATAAAGAATCCGTAAAAATTAGAGTAAGACAAAACACGTAGGATCCAAGTAATTTGTATTTTTAACAAAGACTAAAATATTAACATGCTAAATTTTAAAAGCGTTCAGTCTACCCTAACGCGAAAAGTATTATATCAGTATTATGTGGTCTTATTGATACTTGAGTATAATCACATGAACCATTATTCCATTCTCTAATTGTGTTTTCTGTTTCTTTTCTTTTCTTCTTTTTTACATATTTTATTGCCCAGTTTTTAATTTTAGCATTTCGTTTATGCCTGGTTGATTCATTTTCTTGTAGTTTGTACTGATCACACCCAGAACGAGTCGCTAGGGAAATGTAAACTTTATGTAGAATCTATATAAGTACTATCTTTCATAAAAGTAAATACCCGAATTCCGGCAATGTTCTTAAAATTAGTTGTGTAGTTGCTTACCTGTAGGTTTAAGTCTGGGTCATGATGATTGAATACCCAATCCGGTGTTTGCCTGATAAGTGAAGGAAACTAATTACACCGAGTGCACAACTAACGCATTTTCCTTGGTGACAGGCGGTCCCTTATGCTTTCACTTGTATGACAGGTATCCCTAGTCCTTTTTGCGCAACTGGCTGATTTTGCGAATAATTGGGAAGCTTCATCCCAGCAATTATGTACTCGTTTCAAGAGGGAGGTTTGTGATCGAGCATAAAACTCTGTTTGCTTGTCACAAACACTTACACATTTATTACAGTCTACTTTCGAGACGGTCTGTAATTGCAATTGTCGATAGTGTTTGGATATTACATAGCACTTGAAACCGCCCATTCCCGAATTAGAAGCACATATGTAAAGTGCCTGAGCTCAATTTGCTCAGTATTTTCATGTTATGTCTTCTCAAACGAATCACCCTATGATTTTGGAATAGTTGGTTGTTGCTATCAAGGGGATTGACGTGCACTTTTCGCTTACATAGATAAATGAAACATATGCGCAAAGGTAACAATACTTCACGTTTTTATCAACTTTCCTGTTGAAATTAATGGAATCATAGAATCTATCTGATCTGGGACGGTAGTTATCGCATTGTTCTGTGCTTTATGAAAGCATGGTTTTGCAGCTCAGATAACACATGGAATAATTACAATACAAATAACGGTGCTCTTAGCTTTAAATCTGAACACAATCACATACAGAAGCGTTCTAGTGTTGAAGCATTTAAGTTGTATTTAGTCATTAGTGGGCATCTTAATTACTAGCATTAATCGCAAACCTTTCCATTTTATATCTTCAGTAATGTTAAAATTAATTCAATTATTTCAAAATTTCGTCGTCTCCTCCTTACCAAGCAGGGGGACCCTGTTCGATTGCCGGTACCGTCGCGGGGATTTTCTCCTGCTGGCGGACCTAGTTCGGGGTGCACTTAGCCTTGTTAGATCCCTGATGGGCCAATTAAGGAACTACTCGATTGATAATTAGCGGCCCCTGGTCAAGAACACCGCATAACCGGTCGGCAGGTGACGGGACGCTGTCCACGTCCCACCTCTAGAACTGCACCTCACTCACGACGCCTGTGGTGGGCAGAGGTGGGGGACGCAATGGTCGGGTAGTAGGCATTGGTTCGAATGGGCTGTTGTGCCACGGGGTAATGGGGTTATTTTAAATAAGAAAACAATTAATGAAAAACTGTATCATAAAATTGTGGTAGAAAAACACTACTAAAAGCTACGTATAACAGTGATGCAAACGAAAACCAAGTAAATTAGCAACGAGCTCACGGATGAGTGTGCCAAGTTTCATGTGCTGACAAAACCTTTCGTCGTTTGCTTCGGTTCAAGATATGACTATCCAAGGCATTAAGCTAAAGTTCATCCTACAGACTGATGCAAATATGACTAGAACTAAAATGGGAAAGTGACTATGCGTGTGACTGTGCGTTGCATAGCAGCTTACTTAAGCAGGAGATAATGAAGACCAACTTACTTAAATTGTAAAGAAAGCCGAGAATACAGTTAAAGCCAAGATACCTCAGCTATAAAGGAACGCGACTACAGAATTCTGTTTGCCTTGTACCTATTATGTGTGTCAAAACTCACATAACAGGAGTCCTTTCAGTTGAATCAAAACATCAATAATTGGCATAGGAAGTCGACTTCATAATTCAGGTCATGCAAGAGCCAATTCATCAATTAAATGTCACAGGAAGATGACTCCAAGACTAAGGTCATCTGTCTTATTTGTCTAACTTGGATATTTCTAAATGTAGTGGTAGACTTTTAAAGTTAAAACGCCGTTAACATGAAAATGTCATTTTGTTTTTCATTCCAGGGATTCAGGCCTTTAGCCTGTTCCGTTTTATCATTCCCATCTCTTCCATGGGCGCTAAGCTTTTTTTTTTTTTTTTTTTTTTTTTTTTTTTTTTTTTTTTTTTTTTTTCCCTACCTTGCGGTGTATGACTATATGCAATCCTATGTATTCTCTCTTCGTGTCTTTCTTCCAGCTATTTTTTCTTTCTTCAACCTCCTTATCTAAATCACATATATTTGATTCCTCACGTATATGCACTCATAAAAAGCCTCATTTCAGTGCTTTATATCTTACTTCTATACCTCTGTTTTAAGATCCACGATTCGCTTCCACATAATAAAGCTGGTACTATCATTGTATAATAAACTTTCAGCTTTGTTTCCTTTGGTGTCTTAACTTTCAACATTTTATTTATTGTTATACAAATTTGTTAGAATGTATCTCCTTGTTCAACATCACTATTTCGATCTATACTAATGTCGCACCTTATGTAACATTTAAGCTGGGAAACCTGCTCCAATGATTTTCCTTCTATGTTTATATTTGAGCGGACAAGATATTTCCCATGATGTGCCATTATTTTGGTTTTATCTTGTGTTATTCTTAAATTACATTCTTTCCTCATTGTGTGACATATTTGTAGATTTCTTTTACCATTCTGCACAATCATCAATAGAGCAAGGTATTTATCAGGTTGATTTCCCTAATTCTATCTCGAAAACTAATTTCTTGTTCTCTGCTCTTGACAAAATCCTCTAAATATATGGTAAGAATTGATCATGTAACAAATTCCACTCCTGACACCAAAGTGACAAAATGACAACAGAGTGCAATTACTTTTACTGTCACTTTATATATATATATATATATATATATATATATATATATATATATAAATTGCCGTGCATTAGTCTAGCAAAAACTGAAAAATTGCTCAACCTAATTCAATAATTTCCTTTTTGTTTTATTTGCCTCAATACTGCAAAGAAAAAAAAAAAAAAACATTGGGAAAAACTAAAGTAACCGCCGAAAAATCGAAAAAATCATATGGCAATTGGCACTTCGGATTACTTTCAGTATATGACGTTTGTGTTGGATCTATCGTTTGACAGCTGCATCTATTACATTTAAAACCGTTTTTTTTTTTCATAAAAAATAAGGTAGTGCATTTTGAGGACAGATTTAATTTGAATTTAGTTATATTTTACGAGCATTCATTTTGATCAGCCATTCCATTAAGGTAAATTGACTTGACAGGCTTATAAATAAACAAAAATTTCATTCATTTTGTTTTAGCGAGACTCGAATTAGGGCAGGATTACACATAACCATAAAATGTGTTTTAGCGAAACTCGAGGCATTAGTTGGAAAGCTGCATTTCTGTGAAGTTCTCAATGTGAGTTCAACAAATTTGACAGACTGTAAAAATAATTCCCTGTCGATTTACAGTGTTCGTTACAATGGCAAAGAGAGGATGAGCTCATATAGGACCATGATTCCAACGGACTTGCCATTCAATTTCAAACGGCTGCAATTCTCCGTGCGTCTGACCACCAATAAATCAGAAGGCCAGTCGTTGGAGGTTTGCGAAATTAGCTTGGAATTTCCGCAAAGCTTTGCATTGAATGTTGACTGCATTTATCTTTCATGAAAATAAAATACATTAAATGCATTTGAACTACAAACGAGTTTCATTTAATAACCAAACAACACTCAAATCGTACATGATGCATCTAATATTATTGAGCTCTATGAATTGGAGTTGGAAAAGTTGATTAGAATTCATAATCACTTATGAAGAGTTACAATCAAGAGTTACAAATTATTTTTATTATTATTATTATTATTATTATTATTATTATTATTATTATTATTATTATTATTATTATTATTATTATTATTATTATTATTATTATTATTATTATTATTATTATTATTATTATTATTATTATTATTATTATTATTATTATTATTATTATTATTATTATTATTATTATTATTATTATTATTATTATTATTATTATTATTATTATTGTTATTGTTATTGTTATTGTTATTGTTATTGTTATTGTTATTGTTATTGTTATTATTATTATTATTATTATTATTATTATTATTATTATTATTATTATTATTATTATTATTATTATTATTATTATTATTATTATTATTATTATTATTATTATTATTATTATTATTATTATTATTATTATTATTATTATTGTTGTTGTTGTTGTTGTTGTTGTCACAATTATGTATACACTAAGCAAAATTGCCGGTTAAAAAATCTACTGTTTTCTCTTGCTTTTTTTCAAACGAAATCTTCAGCTTTTACTTCGGCAGACATGTCAACGCTGGTTGTGTGGAACCAGTGAAGGCAAAGGATACAAGCTTTTGTATTATTTTTGTTTGATGTTTGGTGATAACGGTGAAGATTCTTGGCACAAAACGGGTGTAATTACAATGAAAAGTTTGAAAATAAGGCCAAGAAACACGCGACATCTCAGAGCTATATTAACTCTGCAGAAAAAATTTCATATGCTAGGACGATGCTGCATATATCATGCTGTTTCGGAGGAACATAAATTGCAAGCCAATTGACACAATTAAACTGTCACAAAAAAAAAAAAAAAAAAAAAAAAAAAAAAAAAAAACAGAAAAAGCCGGCAAATAGTAGTGGCGAGTAGTGAATGTTGTTTTGCATTTAGAAATTCAGGAATTCCCATTTAGGTGTCATCGAGAAAGTCACAATTTATTTGATAAAGGAAATTACTTGGCTATTCTTGATTTATTGGCTTCGGAAGAGTCTTTCATGCGAGATCACTTAGAATCCGAAACTGCTTTTAAGGACACTTCTAGTGACATATAACATGATATAATTCAGGCTGTGACTCTTGCTGTTCAGGAACATATTCGAAAAGAAATACAGTCTGCTGAATTCGTTACCATTCAAGCTGACGAAACTACAGCCCGACTGAGCATAATTGTTAGGTATTGCACAAATGGAAAAGCCGCTGAGCGGTTCCTAGGCTTTTATAATGTGTCTTCTGGAAAAAAAAAAAAAAAAAAGAAAAAAAAAAAAAACTGCCAAGGGTTTAGCTACTGTGATCATTCCAACCTCGAGGAATTTATCTAATATATGATGGAGCCACCGTAATATCAGGCCAGAAAGGCGGTGTTTAGGCAATTGTGAGGCAGACCTATCCTCTTGCAATATTCGTACAATTTTATGCCCACCTACTCAGTCTTGTTCTTCTTTATTGTACTAAAACTATAAAAAGGGTGAAGAGGGTTCATTTGCAGTTTTATCGTGTTTCACTCATTCTTCCCTGCTTCCTCACGTCGTTCAGAACTGCTGAGAGAACAAGGTTTTCAACTTCCTCACCCTTCTACTACCCGATGGAATTATTATTCTAGGGCTGTCATTACAGTGAAAAAGTTTATTTTCGAATTAAAAACACCTGCTCAGCATACCAATTCTGACAACTAGGACCCAAAATTAACACAGGGCACCATGGGAATAGACAAGATACTGATCAGCTATAGATTTTTGTTCTCCTATGCCTCTTTTCCAGAGCCTTTGTTTAAACTGACCTTTTATTTAATATTCTTCAAGCTAAAACTACTTCTGATGTCGGTTTATACATAAAAGAGGTGAAAGTTGCTACAGAGAGTGTCAGTCACTCAGAAGTGATAAAGTAATAGCGGAAATTGAAGAGGAATCTGCTGTTTTGTGTTGCAATGCCGTAAATCCTAACTAGGCTCAAAGACGTGTTGTTTACGAGATTCTTGGCACAGTGTTGGTTCAGTTGGAAACACGTTTCGGCAGTTTTGAAGAACTTGCTTTCGTGGAACTTGTTGATGGAGCTAAATTTAACAGCTATCATTCTGTGTTTCCGCAACGAAATTTGAACCAGCTTATTGAAGTATATCCGAAACTCTTCCACGTGGATCAACTGAGGAGCGAACTTGTTAATATTTACTCAGATCCTAACAAACATATAGCACCCCACCTACTGCTGGCGTATATTCTTAGCAATGAACTTCAGAGCGTCTACACACAAACAACAAAGTTGCTGAAGTTGATGCTGACGATTCCTGACACATGTGCATCAAGTGAACGTGCTATGAGTGCATTGAAACGCGTCAAGACGTATTTAGGAAATTCAATGACAAATCAAAGACTGTCTAACTTGGGAACACTGGCAAAAGAAAAAGAACTGCTTTGGCACTTTAGTAGGACACCTGTCTTCAAGACCGGGGTGATAGATATATTTGCTGAAATGAAAGACAGACGGATTTAGCAGATTTACAAGAATATTGTTTCAGGTGAATTGGAAAAATTGAAGAACACCTAGTTCATGTTTGCGTTTAGTTTGTTGTTCTTCGTTGTGTATTCAACAATAAGTGATCAATTAATTTATGTCGGAACTTAGTTCTTCTGTCTCATTTGGTAACAGAACTTTACATCTCTAAATTAAATTATTACATTAGAACTTTTCAGGATATCTACATCTTCCCTACTGAAGTATGTTAAATGAACATAATCATTGGTGGAGTGTTATAGCTGTAAACATATCTGACTATATTAATCATGTGAAGGCATGGTGGGGTACATCACGGAAAAAAATACGCTAATGCTGCCATGTACAAATTTTGTCGTATGATAAAATGCGATGAAGTCCGGCAATTTAAAATACATGCTCAAAATTGGTTAAACATTAGAACACTTCTATTACTTAGAAATAAGCTGCGCTATGAAATATGGGTTAATCATTTTATAATGTTATTAATATTTGAACTCTGAAAGCAAATAATACGTAGTTCATATGAATAAAAGTAGGTACTATAGATACTAAATGCTATAAGAAACTTAATTATCCAGCATAAATTGCAAGACATTTCATTCTCATTTTAACGTGTTTGTAAATTGCTGAATGGCTGTATACAGCTGTTAACTATGTCGAGATAAATGCACCAAAAGGGAGGTGAACTTTTTCCGTTCCTTAGATGGCCTCTAAATGGTGTACCATTATGTATGCACCATATTACACTCCCTCTACGACAGCAAAGGCGTCTCGTGTGTTCGTGCCAATGACCCTCGTGGAGGTTTTGTTGCCAACTTAAATTAGGGGTGAGCAGTCACATTATCGGAAAGCTGCGACTAACACAAACAAACGCCACCTGGACTCATGCGTCGTGTTTATGATGCAACAGAGCGATATTTACTACTTGGCGAAGCGGCGAGGCGTATTGACCTTGGTAGAAGAGCGCTGCGATCGCTTCTTACCTTGTTTATCACAAGAGCCAGATAATAGTAACTTGGTATATAGTCAGTGATAAAACACAAATAGATCATCTCTCGCGCCTGCCGATATATGAGACGTTGTCCTGAAAATATGATTGCATCTGAACAGAGTTTACACACCTGTCTCGCCTTGTTTGTGCGATAAGCTCGCATAAACAGCTGGGCAGTTTCACAATCTTTCCGGTACGCCTCATGGCTTTGCCAAGTAGTACTCAAGAGTTTTAGGAACAGCACTACTAACACGTTACATTCCAGCAGTGTTTATCAGGGTTATCATACATCTGGAACACTCGCAGATAATCGCCAATATTTAAGGAGCCTTATTTTGTGATGTGCTATGGTTTCGCATATCGCGGGTTGTTGGTCGCTTACGTTTTCATCAAGTTGGGATCTAAGAATGGAGTGATTATACTGTCTGTTCAGCACCTCATGGTCTAAGAGGAATGAAGGGCAGGGGAGAGACATTCCACGCAGTGTAACCTGAGTCTTTTGAATTTCTCTGCTGGTCACGATGTCAACTTATCTCCAATATTATTCGCGCTATGTTTATGTTAATTTCTCTTAATTTCAGTTGTAAAAGCGTACTTGCTATTAGTTTTATGTCGCAAATAATGGTAAAAGTAATGTAGAAGCAGATAATCCTCGGAGTGGAGTGCTGTGAAATCTGCTATGATATTGTATAGAAGAACAAAGGGTTTCAGAGTGACAGTTCTGTGTGTAAAACAGATCTTTATAGGATGATTGAAACAAACAAACCTAAAGAGGCTCTTAAATTGGACGCATGTTTTTTTCATTAGATGTATGTTTCCCCCATACACGTGTGTTCTCAATCCCATAGAGCTAGCAGGGGCCAAGGTAAAACGGATAGTTAGAGAAATGTAACATAACTTATTCTCACAGGTATTACACGATATAACGCTAAAGGGTAATCGTGCTGCTCAACTAGTTAACCTCGAGGCATCAAAGGATGCGATAAGGTTGCAGTGTCGCAAAAATCAACGTTGTCACGCTTTCTCCAAGTAAACATACGCGTTACAAGCTTGGACATTTATTTCTTAGGCTCCCAATGAATGAGAAGAATGAGAGAGAAAACAGCGAAGACGTTGCAACGGTTTTATTCCACGTGGAGTTAATATCTATCAGTCGCTTCCGATATCTACGCATTCATTGACTGAAATGACGCGCTCATTGGTGCAATGTGAAACGTCGGTGACTTCCGAGAATAATCAGTGTGTTATCTGAGAGGTTTCTATTAACAAAGATAAAGTGCAGGTTAACCTTTGAGCAGCACGATAATATATGATTTGTGAGCGAAACAGGCTGGCAGGGTTTTTGAAACATATAGAATAGGTAGAGAATGATCAGTGGCAAAAAGATGGATCAGCTGAAAACACTGTTTACTTTAAAATGCTGCATGAACTGCGAATAACATTTAAATTGCACTATTTTGATGTTTTTGCTTTAATCTAGTGTGAATATACATTGTGAGGTTTCCACCATTAGCGCAAACTTGATTAGAAGCACGACTGCAGCTCCAGATATCACTGTTTATCTGGAATTTGCTAACATACTGACTGGCTGCATTACCGCCAGGGACCATGAGCTGGTGAACAAACTGTAGTTTGTCCTGAAGCGAAGGTGGTGAGGGTGGTGGTGAAGGATGAGGCCAAGATAAACCTGTGTACCCTGTCACTTACGTCACACTTCACCACCGATCACAGTACGCTAAAAGCTGTTGGTGAGAGGCTGCGTCCTTGTCTCACTCTTTTATTCGTCTTAATTGCAACAAAATGTCAAATAAATATTTGTCTTTTAAAAAGTGCTTCACGCCGTAGCTATTCATAAAAGTACGGAAACATGTATTATGAGACAGCTGCCACTAAAGCAGAGCTTTCAGTACGGGCCACTTAAACGAGTAAATGAAGATTATAACACTCAGTGGAAGAACATTTCTACATCACTCCAATGTTACTACCCCTTGCTTCTTGTGTTGGGACATTAAGTGGAGACCTTGCAGTGATTGTTGAAAGGCAGATTATTTGAATAACTTGGAAATGGCATCCGCAGAACCAATAGAAAGTTTACAAGAACAGGAGAGTTCATTTGAATTGTTACCAAAGACGTCGAGGAAATATTGCATACAGGAGCTTTCTCCGGTGGTGCAAGGTAAAAACCCGAAGGCCAAATAACAATGAAGGCAAAAGAACAGGAGTTTATACTGCTATTTTCGCACAAATTTCAACTGGATACTTTATAATTTAATATTCATGGCGTGTAAAAGGTAGCAGTAATATGATGATACGTGTTAAAAGTTATTTTATTTTGCTTGTACTAGGCCACAAGAAAGGGTCAACAAAGTGAACTTACAAGTAACTGTCCCCATTTAGTAATGTTAACTACTTATTTTACAAAATGACAAACATAGTAATATCCAAAAGCAGTTGCAATATAGATTTATCTAGAAGCTTCTTGCAGAATAATGCAATTAAATGTCCTTTGGCATGTTGAAAAGTTCGATCTGTGATAATTACATATATACTAGAACATAACTGTATTAGGAGGAACTGGTAATAGCTTTTATCTACGTATAAGTGTTCCCTTTATGAACCTCATCGGCTAGTAAGGCTTATAACCAAAATGTTTAATCAAATCTTTGAATGGCATGAGATTCCAGCAGAATGGAAGATATCATATACCTCTGCTATTTATAAAAAGGGAATAAGAAGGGTCCGAATAAATTATTATAGGGGAATAAGTGTTATAGCCTATCACTGGGATTTTTAGCAGCATTATTAAGAATACATAGGAGCAAGAAATAGAAGTGAAGATATTAGAAGATCAGTTAGGTGTTACTGTAGGAAGAAACTGCAAGGACCATACAAGTGAACAAATGTATAGTAAAGGTGAAGAAACACATCTGATCTTTATTGATTTGGTGAAGCTATATGACTCAGTCTGCGTAAAACAACTGTGGGAGGAAATGAAAGGCACTAGTATTAGCTTGCCATAATATCATTGATTCAGGGGATGTATCACAATTGTCAAGCTGCTGTTAAGATGGGAAATCGATTATCATGTGCTTTTAAAACAACCAAAGGCTTGAGATAAGGTTGCAGTGTATCTCCTACCCTATTTAAAATACATATCCAAGACATATTGAAAAAAATGGAATAACTTTTGTCGAGGAATGGGAATTCCAGTTGGACAAAAGATTATACATTCGATACTATTTGCAGACGATCATATAATAATTGTTCAATGGCATGAAGATGTGAAATTTATGCTAAGGAAGAATTTGAAGCCGGTGGACTGATAATTAACATGAGCAAAACTAAATATCTGACAATAGATGGAGAAGAGCGAAACATTAAATTGGTTCAAGGAATAATTAAACAAGTGAAAGAATTGTGATGCAGGGTAGCGGAGCAATAAAGACGCTTAATGGATTATAATGGAGTAAGATCAGGTATGGTGAAGAGGGGTGACAGGACTCCAATCGAGTATTTACCCTCTCCACTTACTGACAATCTGGAGGATTGACCGGTTCTCTGACGTAGGGGGAGGCGTGGCCTGGTAGCTAATTGATGTAAGACACTGGACGGGGTTAAAACTAGGATGCAGGGGAAGTAACACAATGAGTCAGTTCTCCCCATCTATGAGTAAGACAATAACAACGGAAACAAAAAAGACAATTCTACTGATCATTGTAGAAATTATACTGACACACGGGACAGAAGAATTGAGTTCTATTGGAGGGCCAAAAAAGCAAGATAGGGGCAGTTGAAATTAATGGAATGAGGTGGGCAGCTAGAATATTCAGCTTAGAGAAGAGAAGAAATCAGGATATTAGAAGAATAATGCTTGTGGAAGAATTAGTGACTAAAACAGAACTGAGAATTGAAAACTTCAGTAGTAAGAACTTCCATGTAAGAAGAATGGATGAGGAGAGATGGCCAAGCTTCTGCTACAAATGGTTTCCGGCGGGCAGAAGGAAACGGGGATGACCTAGAACGTCCTGGAAGTCGGGAATTACACCGATGTTGGATGAGCGACAATTTGTTGAAAGGCACTGGTATGAAAGGCATATATGGACAATAGGAATAAAGGGTAATCACTGAGAAGTGGAAACGCTCTCAAAGCAAGTCCCTTTGTGCTAATGGGCTAGGCTACACTCAGCACTCCTATCATTTAACAGGAACATGTACGACGTTAAAATCCCATAACATTACTTCAGAATTTCTTTAACACCAGCCTGCATGGCCGAAAATTAAAGTAGCACAAATCAAATTAACCAGAACTTTCCGCATAAAATAACAGACACATAATCACAATAAAAATCTAGCTCTCCACTTCTATCCCATAAAAAAATTAGGCTGAAAGAATTTAAAGAGGGAAATACCGTAAAGTGAAGGAAAAAATCAGGAATGACCGAGAGTGTAGTTATTTGCTCTAAAAACCGCTACATGTTATCAGTGGCAGTCTAAGCATAAATGCACTGGTACTCCAGCATTGCAACGCAATGTGGTTAATTAGCGTGCTTTAACCGGGTAGGTGGGTAATATTGGACGGATATTGAACCAAATGCTTGAAATGGTGCTCAGTTATATGATACAGCATGAACACCACCGCCATTAATAGTGAGCTTTTTCTCAGGAATACGATCAAATATGGGCTACCTTTAACTTAACTAAGAGATTATCGTGACAAATGGCAAAATCAATTCAATTACTTTTTCTATCACTTTATTTTCCCTCCAAAATTTTATCACAAATACACAGTTCTCTTCTATTGACGTAACACATTCTACTGTCTTTTGTGATATTACAACTCCCAACTGTTTTCTTCTCGTGATCTTGACTCAGTCACTGTCTTTCTTCACTTTCTATCTCTCATACACTAACTGACGATGCAATCACTCGACGCTCCTTAAAACTTCTTCGCTTCGACGTGACCTACCTTTCACAACGACAGTACCACGAACACTCACTGCTGTCTCGCACTCACTGACACACTGACCAACCCATGTATGTAACTCACTCTGTCTCTGCTGCTTCCTCATCTCCTTATATAGCGAGGATGACATAACACAGCCCTTTCGCGAACTTATTCAAACAAGCCGGTCGCCAGACACTTTTAGAATCATCTGAGGAAAACTCCTTTTGGTTCTGCCACTCTTGTTGTCACGTGTTTCCACGCGTAAGTGGTGTGGGGAAGCTTGACCGTGAACACCTTTGATACGTGCTGCGCTCATTGTTAGTCACATATACACAAACAGTTACGCGATGCAGGCTGACGTTGAGCGCCTTAGTTTGCTCGCCGGCCTGATATGCAGTATGAAGTAGCTTAGCCTCTACCGTCCTTTGTCGTGCGCCGCACCGGGCGTCATGTTATCAAGCAACATACCAGGCATTTGACAGGGTTTACCAGGTGTTTACGGTTCCTGCATCCTCGCACACCTCTCTTTCAAATGTACGGGATTAATGACAGTGCGGTGAATTTTATTGGAAACAATTATTTATTTAATGTTAAGTATAAACAACGGAAAATGAATGATATAATAAGATACATTTTCTACTTTTACACAGTAGTAGTGATTGATGGCTTATTTCTCATTTCACAATATAGCACATTCTGCTAAGTGTGTGATAAAGTTTTAAGCAACCTCCCCAAGTCGGTGGTCAGTTTATAGCAACTTACCGTTCCGCCGACGATGCGTTCTTTTGAAGCAATTCTTTGCTTCACGACGATGTAATGTTCTGGGCGTCAGTGGATATTAAAATCCACAATATCTCAGCTCGTGGTTGTACCTAGTCTAGCACGAGCAGTGAGCTTCTTTGTACTCAGGGTATGCGTGAATGTTCAAGAATTGCAGACAACACAAGCTCGTAACATATCAAGTTTAATAAATCCTTAAATTCTTGAGAACTTTGCCGATCGATGTAATAATAATAATAATAATAATAATAATAATAATAATAATAATAATAATAATAATAATAATAATAATAATAATAATAATAATAATAATCATAATAATCATAATAATCATAATAATCATAATAATCATAATGATAATAATGATAATAATGATAATAATGATAATAATGATAATAATGATAATAATGATAATAATGATAATAATGATAATAATGATAATAATGATAATAATGATAATAATGATAATAATGATAATAATGATAATAATGATAATAATGATAATAATGATAATAATGATAATAATGATAATAATGATAATAATGATAATAATGATAATAATGATAATAATGATAATAATGATAATAATGATAATAATGATAATAATGATAATAATGATAATAATGATAATAATGATAATAATGATAATAATGATAATAATGATAATAATGATAATAATGATAATAATGATAATAATGATAATAATGATAGTAATGATAGTAATAATAATAATAATAATAATAATAATAATAATAATAATAATAATAATAATAATAATAATAATAATAATAATAATAATAATAATAATAATAGTAATAGTAATAGTAATAGTAATAGTAATAATAATAATAATAATAATAATAATAATAATAATAATAATAATAATAATAATAATAATAATAATAATAATAATAATAATAATAATAATGATAATGATAATGATAATGATAATGATAATGATAATAATAATGATAATGATAATGATAATGATAATGATAATGATAATGATAATGATATTGATAATGATAATGATAATGATAATGATAATGATAATGATAATGATAATGATAATGATAATGATAATGATAATGATAATGATAATGATAATAATAATAATAATAATAATAATAATAATAATAATAATAATAATAATAATAATAATAATAATAATAATAATAATAATAATAATAATAATAATAATAATAATAATAATAATAATAATAATAATAATAATAATAATAATAATAATAATAATAATAATAATAATAATAATAATAATAATAATAATAATAATAATAATAATAATAATAATAATAATAATAATAATAATAATAATAATAATAATAATAATAATAATAATAATAATAATAAGTAGGGTATATAAGGGAAGGCTGGCGCACTTTTTTATGGGCAAGATGGCCGCCATGCGTAATCTAAGCATTAATACGTAAGGTGGCAGGGGAAGCAGGACGTTGTAGGTGTTTGAATGAATCTCTAGGGATAACTTTTAAAGCCTATAGCAGTGTATGTATGTTTATGAACGTTCATGGTAGCTGAGTATGTCGTCCACTATATTGCTGTATGTCTCCTAATGCAAGAGCTTTCTATCTTGATTGAATATATTACCCCAATATAATGTTACCTCGCCCCACATAGCCACGCTAACCTAACCTAACCTAAACTAACCTAACCTAACCTAACCTAACCTAACCTAACCTCACCTCACCTCACCTCACCTAAGCCCCATACCTAACCTAACCTAACCTAACCTAATCTAACCTAGCCTAAGCCCCATACTTCTACTCGTCTAACCTATGCTAACCTAACATAACCTCGCCTAAGCCCCATACTTCTACTCACCTAACCTATCCTAACCTAACCTAACCTCACCTAAGCCCCATACTTCTACTCATCTAACCTATCCTAACCTAATCTAGCCTAACCTAAGCCCTCATACTTCTACTCGTCTAACCTATCCTAACCTAACCTTACCTAAGCCCCATACTTCTACTCGTCTAACCTATCCTAACCTAACCTAGCTCCCACACTTTTTTACTTTGAACTTTCATAATTTAACATAGCCTAAGCCTCATACTACTACTCGTGTAACCTACCCTAATGCTAGTTAATCTAAGTGAGCATAAATCTTCCTATTTGTTAAGATTGACTCAACCCAATCTATTTCATTCCCAGTTAACTTAAGCGTTCTATTCTTCTATAACCTATTCTAACCTATTATGACCTTCACACCGTACCATTTCAGTCTTAGACATCCCGCTTTCTTTTGCAGATTTTTTTTCAGTAACTTTAGACAGCTACTCCGAAGGTATTAGACCCTCGGACATGCGATCCCTAAGTATTTGCCATACTTTTTACGAAACGTTGATGCTTTTTGGGAGTTTAGTTGCTATTTTAGCCGCTTTTGCGGTATTCTGGAGTTTTTTTTTATGAATTTTTGAAGGTTTCTCCCGATTGTCAGGTATTCTCATGTCTTTAGTATGTTTTAATGCTTTTAAGGGGTATATGGAGCCTTTTTAGGGATTTGTTATGCTTTCATGATCAAATTCCATCCTTTCGTAAGTGTATGATGTTCTCGTCTAGAGAATTGTTTACAGTCTTTCTAAGACTAACCTAACTTATCCACAAACCTCTTTAGAGACATTTCTTCAACGTTATTTAACATTATACATGTTTCTTTTTCTCCTCCCTCGAACTCTTTTTGTAAACTAACATTAGAAGTCGTTGTAACCTTGTTATTGAAATAGCTATTGTATCCGTCTTTGTGGACTGCTCCAGTATGCTACACATGTTAACCTCATTTAACGATTCTTTTGCATAGTTCTGTATGTTCTAATGGTAACATGTCAAACGTTGCACACATTCCTTCTAAGACTATCCTAACCTAACCTAACCTAACTCAACCAACAACCATCATCACCAGCGCCATCTTAACCTGCACGACAACAACCATCGCAGCACCCCACACCTAGGTCATCACCACCGCCGCCATAACCTACACGAACACCACCACCACCGCCATTACCACCACCACCACCATCCTCACCATCACCACCATCGCTACCATCTCTACCATAACCATCACCATTACCACCATCCTCACCATCGCCAGCATCGTTACCATCACACTCGTTACCATCATATCCATCACAGCCATAATCATCACCGACACAACCATCACCAAACCCGCCTATTATAATCTAACCGGTTGTTTTAAAGTATTCTTTTACAGTTTCATTGATCATTATTGTTTTTTTTTCTAACCCTTTATAGAGCCTTAAACTAGCACTAAAATATGTTCTAACCAATGATGCTGAAGTACTTATAGTTCAGTATTTCTAAGACACGTACAATATCCTTAATAGTATTTTAACACAATCTTCTGATTATATACAGTTAACCAGGGTATACTTACTTTAAGGTAGTAGGGTAGACGCCTCTCCTCTTTTATCTGGGCTGGAGACCAGCACTAGAGTTAAAGTCTAGTGGCAGAGTTAACGCCTCCCTTTATAGTTTCTATTCTTATTCTTTCTTCGACAAGTATCATGGGGGCGTGGAGAGACTAGATGAGTAAGCTGTTTTATTTTTCTTCTTTCTTCGTGAAGGCGTGGAGAAGTCACGCATATTTTCATTTTCTACAGGAGACGTAACGGAGAAAATAATTATCTTGAGATCTAAGCTGCATTCTCTTACGCATGGGTTGCAACGCTGTAATGACCGTACGCATACGTTGATATTCCATCCTTAGCAATTATTCTCTTGTCATCATGAGGCGACAGAGCTATTTTATTAGATTCAACTGTAGAAACATTATGATGCCGGGATAGGATTAAGTTCATAGGAGTTCTTACGATTTTTAAAGTTTTAAGACACTCCATATAGCTATTGAAACTGATGTATTGCTTAATGGCGCTATGTTTAATGCCTTTGATCATTTTTATCACAGAACCATCAATATCGAGAGCATACATTTTAGGCCTGAGACCAACGAAACGGCGAATGATTTTACCACTTGCTTCATATTTAAACTTTCCCAACACTTTTTTGTTTTGTGTAGAATAGCATATATGGTTAGCAGGGTAATCAGCTGTGTCCAGATGTTCAAGCATGTGTAATTTATCCTGGTATATATCAGCTGTAGTCACTCGATGGATGAAGGAATCTGTATACAACAGTTTAAGATTCTCAACTCCATAATATGGAAGCAACACATCATATTGGTATGAATACATAAGCGTCTTGGAAATGTCTAGTACGCTCATACCAATGTATATAGGCTTGTTGAACACTATTTTACGAGAAGCCATATGAACAGATGCAAGATTAGGCCCGTAAATAGTTCGATCGATAAATGTAGGCTTGGCTATAAGTTTTTCCAGAGTCTTCTCGTTGGTAACAAGGCGTATATCCATTCGATTCCGTATATTCTCCATAGTTTTGCCAAACATAGCGTTGTTGAAAAGTTTGTACAAATCCTTTTCAAAATCGTTTCTTGCTTGCTGCCGTAGACGGTTATTAAATTCGACGTAAGGCTTTAACCAACAAGATTGACGGAATTTTAGTGCTCGATGAATCTTTACTAGTCGTAGACCATGACTAAGAGCCTGTTTCAAGGCCATGTAATGTACCACATACTTCTTTCGGGATCCAAGATGGGCAATTAGTTTCTTTGAAGACGATTCCCCAGGTTTCATACTCTCAGGCAGAAAGGGTAAATCATTATGAAGTTCATGTAGCTCTGTAGGATATTCCACGTCAACCTCCAAGATAAATCCAAAGCAATCATTCCCCTTCAACGAGCCGAGATGTATATCTTCAGGAGAAACCCACTTAAATCCACCATAAGGAAGGGCGTGACACATAGCCCAGCCGTATTGGTTATTGGCGTCTTCGTATGTAATAAAATGAGAGGGTTTACGAGGATCATACTGCTCCATATAGATGTTGTTAGCCTCCGCATGCCGGTGAGAAACCTGGCATAATCCTCCTCTTATACCAGATTCAACCATGAGTAGCTGATCGTAATCAAGAAGCAATTCTAACTCGATTCCAGTATACAGCAGCATAGCATCCCATGTAAGTCCTGGAGAGGTGAAATAATGCGCAGGATCGACTTTGTGTGTTTTCAGAGTTTGGTCTCTGAATGTTTCAAAGACATCCGTAAGGAGAAGAACATCAGAGGTTAAGTAAATATCACTGTATTCACCCAAGTTTCTCACATTAAACTCACTCCATACATTTCTAGCATGCTCATAGTCATCGCCGGTAATTTCTTCTTCATTTAATTTATTGTAGAATGCTTCCCTTGGAGGCAGATGAGTGTCGTTCAAAACATCCCATGATGTGAGGTAATCGTAGGGGAACACTCCCTTACGAGTCATCAAGCCAATCTTCTCTTCTCCGAAGTACTTCTCTGTTTCGGGATACGTAGTTAGGTTTTTCACTAACTTATCCAAGCTTGTACTCAGGAAACGGTAGGTATCCACAAACCTGAGTTTAATATCCCCAACATACTTGGAGAATGATATATAACTTTCCTCTGAATTTGGTATAACCTCTACTCTTTCGCTTGTGCAACCTAACTCCTTAATAATGAAATGGGAGTCATACCCACTCAGATTGTGCATGAAGACAGGTATATAATTAGGTGTTTTACAAGCTAGGTTACATTTATTGTGTAAAGATCCTCTGTACATCCCTGTCACGTGATCGTGATCGCGAACCTTCCAATTATCTTCTGTAAATTCATTCCCACACAGGTAGCATATTGTAGAAGCATCGAACGATTCTTGTTCTTCAGCTGTAAGATTAAGAGGTTTAGCAGATTTGTATAAGTCACTAATTTTATTGGCCAGATCCATCAGACATTCCATAAACTTCTGTGCAGCGTCAGGCCCTCGGTAAACATACGGCTCAGCAGGAAGAGTTGTTTCTAGTTGTTCAACACTAGACGACGGTTTCACATAAACACAAAAGCTCATGGGAGAATGACTTTGATAGGGAGTTGTGTAGGAGGTTTCAGGATTAGAGGCGCAGGTATAGTAAGGAGCGAGAATGCTCTCAAAATCGGCGTAGATAACATATGGCAGTTTCAACATTCGTTCTACGTTTTTGAATCTGACGATAGAGTTTTCCTTTGTAGGCATAACGCATCTAGCAATGCCATGTTGTCTACATATTTCTCTGTGCTCTTCTAATTTTTTCATTCCTCTTCGTCCATATTGGTCATCAAAATGGCTGAAACATCTTTTACATGTATATATTTGTCCATGATGTTTAGTTTTCTGACGACGAATAAGCTTCTCAAAATCCTTTATATACACATAGTGATGTCTGTCAGTAGCATCACTCAACAGAAGGAGATCGTGATGATCATCTAATTCTTCATCAATCACCTTTATCGGAAACACTTCATGTTTATCATCCACTCCAAACACATTTATAGATATATTGTTGAGTTTTTCAAATTTACCGATTTCACCCAAGCTCGTAGGAAATGAGACGCATGAGAAATCGTATTTTTCTTGGAGATCCTTGTACTTGCTAACACGCTGAGGATCCTTTCGAATGAACTTTGCAACAACAGCGTACATAAAGCATTTCTCGTCGCTGTAGTTCTGAGGGTTTATACAGGCCTTTCTAGCATCCAAAGATGACGGTAGAGGAATATAGCTGCTCCCTCGAAGAAGATTATACTTGTTAATACGCAGTCGAACACCATCAACAGCCAGTAGAGCCCAATTACTACCTTTCAGTTTACTTTCCTCCATTTCAACACGAAGCTTCTCGAATTTGTTTTCCAAGATGGCATCCAAGTCGCTATCTAAAAACACAGCCTGATTACGCGTTTTGAAGGCTTTGTTAGTAGTGTCTCCAACGGCATTCACAAATTTGCATTCAGCCATAATGTTAATTTTCAAACTTTTATGAGCCCGCAGTTCCTTCTGAACAGCATGAATTATACGCTGCTTAGCCTGCTGCAGGTATGAATTTAAATCCTGACTTGCTGGGCATTGGATGAAATACGATTTCAGCCGATCCTGAAAAGCTGTTTCATATTCTACAACAT
Source organism: Tenodera sinensis (assembly GCA_030765045.1). Taxonomy (NCBI): domain Eukaryota; kingdom Metazoa; phylum Arthropoda; class Insecta; order Mantodea; family Mantidae; genus Tenodera; species Tenodera sinensis. Next base: position 239,425,436 of record CM060964.1, read on the forward strand.
CATCTTCATCAGGAGACATTAACAATAATTTATGCTTAGTAGGTTCGAATTTGACTTTCTTAGCATCTTTAGCCCTCTCACAGCGCCCTTCATGTACATCCCTTCGATTTTCAGTACCGTAAACATCACCACAATGTCTACACTCGAAAAACTCCCCACATATCAGCTCATGCCTCTTCTTATGATAGTCGCGTAGAAAAATCTTTTCGCATTTACTGCACCTATAATCTGGTATAGCATTCAGAACCGATTCCATCATTTCACCACTCCACATTTTTATAATATGTAGTGGAACACTTGTAAATTATATAAATGAATAAATGCTTATAGCACTTTCCACTGACTCGCCTCGATAACTTATAAAAGCTATTGAACGGTAATCTCGCTAAGAGAAGCTGATGTGCTCGACTGGAAGGTTAATTACTGAATAACTATGTAAGCTCAAACAAACCCTACTTATTCCACTAGCACGTACCTTATAAATTACTACGCGATTCAAGATTAAGTTTGTATTTTTAAAATATATATCATTAAACTACGTGAGTCAAGGATCAACTTGTTTCATTTTTATTTGCCAGTTCAACGTTAACATGCATTTCCCCTCATTTTTAAAGTTTAAACAAGGTAAATTATATTTCAACCACTGTATTTATAGAAATAAATGTTTATAATTTTAACACTTTCATGCCGAACACACACACACACACACACACACACACACACACACACACACACACACACACACACACACACACTCACTCACACGCAAAATTAAGACGTGAAACGGCGGTTATGTATCTTTAAGTAACATTTCTTTTATCGATATCGGATGACAGTAATGGAACCATCTAAACAATATTTAAACGCTTAAAAAAACCAAATTTCTGCTATATTTCATCAAACCTTCCTATTTTTATGACTTTTTCTCGTCTTTTACGCACTTTGAAACGAATCCAACAGAAAAATTAAGACGCGAAACGGAGGTTATGCAACTTTACATAACATTACTTTTATCAATATCACATGACTCACGATAATTCAAGATCACGATTGCAGCGCCTCATAGCGGCTTCAATCAGTACTAAAACGCACATTCGACAGATTTTATACTCTTTATGACGGTAAATTATATATTAGCCCTCAAATTATCATTGTTTTTATGGTTTTCCACCGTTTTTACGTACTTTGCGACGAATCCAACAGAAACATTAAGACGCGAAACGGTGGTTATGTATCTTTAAGTATCATTTCTTTTATCGATATCGGATGACAGTAATGGAACCATCTAAACATTATTTAAACGCTTAAAGAAACAAATACCCCGTATTTTTATAATTCTTTCTCCATTTTTATTCACTTTAAGACGAATCAAGCGTCAAATTAAAACATGAAAAGATGATTATGTTTCTAAGTACCATCATTTCAACAACAAAGACATTAATTTTAACTATCATCACGAAATAAACCTATTTGCACGCGTCTTAACACGCTAACATACTATATGTTACAATCTCTCAACTGAACCTCTTTTAAACGTGTGCCAACAGGTAAAATCGTCACCATGTCATTAGTTGAGAAACTCTAGCCTCAAACACAGGTGTAAACCTCTCTAAAAACATGTCCCATCAGGTAAAAGTATCACATTGTCATTAGCGGAAGGAAAACCCTAGCCTCAAATACAGGCGCCGGCATTATAACCATGTCATCAGCAAGCTTGAAAGCCCTCAGAGCAATCATACACCACATAAACACTCAACAATGCTTTTAGGCACCTTCAGCATATTTTTTTCTTATTCTTCTTCTTCTTCTTCTTCTCCTTCTTCTTCATATATTCTCATTCTCCTTCATGCTAACAGGGAATATACGCGAACTGAAGGTTATTAGCTGAAATATAAAATAAAATCTCTTCTTCTGGTTCTTCTTGTTCTTTTTCTTATTCTTCTGCTTATATTCTTATTATCCTTCATGCTAACAGGGAATATACGCGAACTGAAGGTTATTAGCTGAAATATAAAATAAAATCTCTTCTTCTGGTTCTTCTTGTTCTTTTTCTTATTCTTCTGCTTATATTCTCATTATCCTTCATGCTAACAGGGAATATACGCGTAATTTTGACGTTATTACTTTAAATATTAAATAAAATAACAGCATTCTCCCTCAATTATATCTAAACCGACTTTTTCCGTGTTATGCAACATTTAAGCTTCTAGAATCAACACAAGCAATGTTTCTCTCAATAACAGCATTTTATAATTGATTTTGTAAGTAATAACACCAATTTAAACTTTATTACAGATCTCTAAGACCCTAGTTTGCAAAGTATTTAAATGAACCCTTAGAGATTCGAACTAGACCCCACAGTACAAAAGCTACCATTTTTATCAATAATTCAAGAGCAGATATTTAGCTGAAGTGTTTAACTTGTTATTTCATCACGCTAACTTTATTGATTCGCGAATAAATCGACTTTGAAGTAATTGCCCCGTCCCGGTAATCGAACTATGAGTCGTAGGGATAAAATTGTCTAGTATATCATTTTATATGCCAAGTTAGCCTAATTTGTCTTTGCATTACTATTCCAAGTGTAAAAATAGCGATATAGAGCAAATTTCAATAATTCTCCACAAGATAGGGATCGAACCTACGATACGTTAACTCTAGCATGTTATAAAATAATCGTCCTTAACAAGTATTATCATATAAAGTTTATTTCAGTCTTCCAACACAAGCGGTTCTCGAAATAATTAAATTTACCAAATCAGGATTGGAACCCAAGACTCCAGGATACCAAGCATACCACAGAGGAAAGCCCATAACAATACCGATTTAATAAAATTTATTCGAAGATTTTATCACTAATAGTTTAGGAGTTATTCCAATAATAATTCATAATTTGCACGGGGATCGAACGCTAGACCACCGACAAACTCCAAAATTATACCAAAAGACGCGTCGTTTTATTACAAGATAATTACCGTTTACCCCATATCGATATATCATTTAGTTTAGGAGAAATCAAGCATAATACAGTAGAGTAAATATAGGGCTTTAAAATCACTCAAAGGGATGCCGCTAATTGGTTAACAATGGGGGCTAATTGGATTACACGTGTTTTCACACTTCTAAGCCACGCCCACCTGGCACGCGACCATGAATGACGTCATAACCACGCCCATCTGGCACGCGACAGCCAGTGACGTCACAGTCGAGCCCCTTAAACATGACGTCACAACCTGCACAATATTTTAAAATCCTTCAAACCACACCCACCTGGCACGCGACGGCCAGTGACGTCACAGAGTCGGGCTCATTAAACATGACGTCACACCCAGCACAATATTTTAAAATCCTTCAAACCACGCCCACCTGGCACGCGACCATGAATGACGTCACAGTCGAGCCCCTTAAACATGACGTCACATTTTCAAACCACTCAAAGGAGCCGCTAATTGGATTACATAATTAATTAATGAGATAACAATAGCCCTATATTTACTCTACTGTATTATGCTTGATTTCTCCTAAACTAAATGATATATCGATATGGGGTAAACGGTAATTATCTTGTAATAAAACGACGCGTCTTTGGTATAATTGTGGAGTTTGTCGGTGGTCTAGTGTTCGATCCCCGTGCAAATTATGAATTATTATTGGAATAACTCCTAAACTATTAGTGATAAAATCTTCGAATAAATTTTATTAAATCGGTATTGTTATGGGCTTTCCTCTGTGGTATGCTTGGTATCCTGGAGTCTTGGGTTCCAATCCTGATTTGGTAAATTTAATTATTTCGAGAACCGCTTGTGTTGGAAGACTGAAATAAACTTTATATGATAATACTTGTTAAGGACGATTATTTTATAACATGCTAGAGTTAACGTATCGTAGGTTCGATCCCTATCTTGTGGAGAATTATTGAAATTTGCTCTATATCGCTATTTTTACACTTGGAATAGTAATGCAAAGACAAATTAGGGTATCTTGGCATATAAAATGATATACTAGACAATTTTATCCCTACGACTCATAGTTCGATTACCGGGACGGGGCAATTACTTCAAAGTCGATTTATTCGCGAATCAATAAAGTTAGCGTGATGAAATAAAAAGTTAAACACTTCAGCTAAATATCTGCTCTTGAATTATTGATAAAAATGGTAGCTTTTGTACTGTGGGGTCTAGTTCGAATCTCTAAAGGTCCATTTAAATACTTTGCAAACTAGGGTCTTAGAGATCTGTAATAAAGTTTAAATTGGTGTTATTACTTACAAAATCAATTATAAAATGCTGTTATTGAGAGAAACATTGCTTGTGTTGATTCTAGAAGCTTAAATGTTGCATAACACGGAAAAAGTCGGTTTAGATATAATTGACGGAGAATGCTGTTATTTTATTTAATATTTAAGGTAATAACGTCAAAATTACGCCTATATTCCCTGTTAGCATGAAGGATAATGAGAATATAAGCAGAAGAATAAGAAAAAGAACAAGAAGAACCAGAAGAAGAGATTTTATTTTATATTTCAGCTAATAACCTTCAGTTCGCGTATATTCCCTGTTAGCATGAAGGATAATAAGAATATAAGCAGAAGAATAAGAAAAAGAACAAGAAGAACCAGAAGAAGAGATTTTATTTTATATTTCAGCTAATAACCTTCAGTTCGCGTATATTCCCTGTTAGCATGAAGGAGAATGAGAATATATGAAGAAGGAGAAGAAGAAGAAGAAGAAGAAGAAGAAGAAAAAAAAATATGCTGAAGGTGCCTAAAAGCATTGTTGAGTGTTTATGTGGTATATGATTGCTCTGAGGGCTTTCAAGCTTGCTGATGACATGGTTATAATGCCGGCGCCTGTATTTGAGGCTAGGGTTTTCCTTCCGCTAATGACAATGTGATACTTTTACCTGATGGGACATGTTTTTAGAGAGGTTTACACCTGTGTTTGAGGCTAGAGTTTCTCAACTAATGACATGGTGACGATTTTACCTGTTGGGACACGTTTAAAAGAGGTTCAGTTGAGAGATTGTAACATATAGTATGTTAGCGTGTTAAGACGCGTGCAAATAGGTTTATTTCGTGGTGATAGTTAAAATTAATGTCTTTGTTGTTGAAATGATGGTACTTAGAAACATAATCATCTTTTCATGTTTTAATTTGACGCTTGATTCGTCTTAAAGTGAATAAAAATGGAGAAAGAATTATAAAAATACGGGGTATTTGTTTCTTTAAGCGTTTAAATAATGTTTAGATGGTTCCATTACTGTCATCCGATATCGATAAAAGAAATGATACTTAAAGATACATAACCGCCGTTTCGCGTCTTAATGTTTCTGTTGGATTCGTCGCAAAGTACGTAAAAACGATGGAAAACCATAAAAACAATGATAATTTGAGGGCTAATATATAATTTACCGTCATAAAGAGTATAAAATCTGTCGAATGTGCGTTTTAGTACTGATTGAAGCCGCTATGAGGCGCTGCAATCGTGATCTTGAATTATCGTGAGTCATCTGATATTGATAAAAGTAATGTTATGTAAAGATGCATAACCTCCGTTTCGCGTCTTAATTTTTCTGTTGGATTCGTTTCAAAGTGCGTAAAAGACGAGAAAAAGTCATAAAAATAGGAAGGTTTGATGAAATATAGCAGAAATTTGGTTTTTTTAAGCGTTTAAATATTGTTTAGATGGTTCCATTACTGTCATCCGATATCGATAAAAGAAATGTTACTTAAAGATACATAACCACCGTTTCACGTCTTAATTTTGCGTGTGAGTGAGTGAGTGTGTGTGTGTGTGTGTGTGTGTGTGTGTGTGTGTGTGTGTGTGTTCGGCATGAAAGTGTTAAAATTATAAACATTTATTTCTATAAATACAGTGGTTGAAATATAATTTACCTTGTTTAAACTTTAAAAATGAGGGGAAATGCATGTTAACGTTGAACTGGCAAATAAAAATGAAACAAGTTGATCCTTGACTCACGTAGTTTAATGATATATATTTTAAAAATACAAACTTAATCTTGAATCGCGTAGTAATTTATAAGGTACGTGCTAGTGGAATAAGTAGGGTTTGTTTGAGCTTACATAGTTATTCAGTAATTAACCTTCGAGTCGAGCACATCAGCTTCTCTTAGCGAGATTACCGTTCAATAGCTTTTATAAGTTATCGAGGCGAGTCAGTGGAACGTGCTATAAGCATTTATTCATTTATATAATTTACAAGTGTTCCACTACATATTATAAAAATGTGGAGTGGTGAAATGATGGAATCCGTTCTGAATGCTATACCAGATTATAGGTGCAGTAAATGCGAAAAGATTTTTCTACGCGACTATCATAAGAAGAGGCATGAGCTGATATGTGGGGAGTTTTTCGAGTGTAGACATTGTGGTGATGTTTACGGTACTGAAAATCGAAGGGATGTACATGAAGGGCGCTGTGAGAGGGCTAAAGATGCTAAGAAAGTCAAATTCGAACCTACTAAGCATAAATTATTGTTAATGTCTCCTGATGAAGATGATGTTGTAGAATATGAAACAGCTTTTCAGGAGCAGGTGAAATCGTATTTCATCCAATGCCCAGCAAGTCAGGATTTAAATTCATACCTGCAGCAGGCTAAGCAGCGTATAATTCATGCTGTTCAGAGGGAACTGCGGGCTCATAAAAGTTTGAAAATTAACATTATGGCTGAATGCAAATTTGTGAATGCCGTTGGAGACACTACTAACAAAGCCTTCAAAACGCGTAATCAGGCTGTGTTTTTAGATAGCGACTTGGATGCCATCTTGGAAAACAAATTCGAGAAGCTTCGTGTTGAAATGGAGGAAAGTAAACTGAAAGGTAGTAATTGGGCTCTACTGGCTGTTGATGGTGTTCGACTGCGTATTAACAAGTATAATCTTCTTCGAGGGAGCAGCTATATTCCTCTACCGTCATCTTTGGATGCTAGAAAGGCCTGTATAAACCCTCAGAACTACAGCGACGAGAAATGCTTTATGTACGCTGTTCTTGCAAAGTTCATTCGAAAGGATCCTCAGCGTGTTAGCAAGTACAAGGATCTCCAAGAAAAATACGATTTCTCATGCGTCTCATTTCCTACGAGCTCGGGTGAAATCGGTAAATTTGAAAAACTCAATAATATATCTATAAATGTGTTTGGAGTGGATGATAAACATGAAGTGTTTCCGATAAAGGTGATTGATGAAGAATTAGATGATCATCACGATCTCCTTCTGTTGAGTGATGCTACTGACAGACATCACTATGTGTATATAAAGGATTTTGAGAAGCTTATTCGTCGTCAGAAAACTAAACATCATGGACAAATATATACATGTAAAAGATGTTTCAGCCATTTTGATGACCAATATGGACGAAGAGGAATGAAAAAATTAGAAGAGCACAGAGAAATATGTAGACAACATGGCATTGCTAGATGCGTTATGCCTACAAAGGAAAACTCTATCGTCAGATTCAAAAACGTAGAACGAATGTTGAAACTGCCATATGTTATCTACGCCGATTTTGAGAGCATTCTCGCTCCTTACTATACCTGCGCCTCTAATCCTGAAACCTCCTACACAACTCCCTATCAAAGTCATTCTCCCATGAGCTTTTGTGTTTATGTGAAACCGTCGTCTAGTGTTGAACAACTAGAAACAACTCTTCCTGCTGAGCCGTATGTTTACCGAGGGCCTGACGCTGCACAGAAGTTTATGGAATGTCTGATGGATCTGGCCAATAAAATTAGTGACTTATACAAATCTGCTAAACCTCTTAATCTTACAGCTGAAGAACAAGAATCGTTCGATGCTTCTACAATATGCTACCTGTGTGGGAATGAATTTACAGAAGATAATTGGAAGGTTCGCGATCACGATCACGTGACAGGGGTGTACAGAGGATCTTTACACAATAAATGTAACCTAGCTTGTAAAACACCTAATTATATACCTGTCTTCATGCACAATCTGAGTGGGTATGACTCCCATTTCATTATTAAGGAGTTAGGTTGCACAAGCGAAAGAGTAGAGGTTATACCAAATTCAGAGGAAAGTTATATATCATTCTCCAAGTATGTTGGGGATATTAAACTCAGGTTTGTGGATACCTACCGTTTCCTGAGTACAAGCTTGGATAAGTTAGTGAAAAACCTAACTACGTATCCCGAAACAGAGAAGTACTTCGGAGAAGAGAAGATTGGCTTGATGACTCGTAAGGGAGTGTTCCCCTACGATTACCTCACATCATGGGATGTTTTGAACGACACTCATCTGCCTCCAAGGGAAGCATTCTACAATAAATTAAATGAAGAAGAAATTACCGGCGATGACTATGAGCATGCTAGAAATGTATGGAGTGAGTTTAATGTGAGAAACTTGGGTGAATACAGTGATATTTACTTAACCTCTGATGTTCTTCTCCTTACGGATGTCTTTGAAACATTCAGAGACCAAACTCTGAAAACACACAAAGTCGATCCTGCGCATTATTTCACCTCTCCAGGACTTACATGGGATGCTATGCTGCTGTATACTGGAATCGAGTTAGAATTGCTTCTTGATTACGATCAGCTACTCATGGTTGAATCTGGTATAAGAGGAGGATTATGCCAGGTTTCTCACCGGCATGCGGAGGCTAACAACATCTATATGGAGCAGTATGATCCTCGTAAACCCTCTCATTTTATTACATACGAAGACGCCAATAACCAATACGGCTGGGCTATGTGTCACGCCCTTCCTTATGGTGGATTTAAGTGGGTTTCTCCTGAAGATATACATCTCGGCTCGTTGAAGGGGAATGATTGCTTTGGATTTATCTTGGAGGTTGACGTGGAATATCCTACAGAGCTACATGAACTTCATAATGATTTACCCTTTCTGCCTGAGAGTATGAAACCTGGGGAATCGTCTTCAAAGAAACTAATTGCCCATCTTGGATCCCGAAAGAAGTATGTGGTACATTACATGGCCTTGAAACAGGCTCTTAGTCATGGTCTACGACTAGTAAAGATTCATCGAGCACTAAAATTCCGTCAATCTTGTTGGTTAAAGCCTTACGTCGAATTTAATAACCGTCTACGGCAGCAAGCAAGAAACGATTTTGAAAAGGATTTGTACAAACTTTTCAACAACGCTATGTTTGGCAAAACTATGGAGAATATACGGAATCGAATGGATATACGCCTTGTTACCAACGAGAAGACTCTGGAAAAACTTATAGCCAAGCCTACATTTATCGATCGAACTATTTACGGGCCTAATCTTGCATCTGTTCATATGGCTTCTCGTAAAATAGTGTTCAACAAGCCTATATACATTGGTATGAGCGTACTAGACATTTCCAAGACGCTTATGTATTCATACCAATATGATGTGTTGCTTCCATATTATGGAGTTGAGAATCTTAAACTGTTGTATACAGATACAGATTCCTTCATCCATCGAGTGACTACAGCTGATATATACCAGGATAAATTACACATGCTTGAACATCTGGACACAGCTGATTACCCTGCTAACCATATATGCTATTCTACACAAAACAAAAAAGTGTTGGGAAAGTTTAAAGATGAAGCAAGTGGTAAAATCATTCGCCGTTTCGTTGGTCTCAGGCCTAAAATGTATGCTCTCGATATTGATGGTTCTGTGATAAAAAAAGATCAAAGGCATTAAACATAGCGCCATTAAGCAATACATCAGTTTCAATAGCTATATGGAGTGTCTTAAAACTTTAAAAATCGTAAGAACTCCTATGAACTTAATCCTATCCCGGCATCATAATGTTTCTACAGTTGAATCTAATAAAATAGCTCTGTCGCCTCATGATGACAAGAGAATAATTGCTAAGGATGGAATATCAACGTATGCGTACGGTCATTACAGCGTTGCAACCCATGCGTAAGAGAATGCAGCTTAGATCTCAAGATAATTATTTTCTCCGTTACGTCTCCTGTAGAAAATGAAAATATGCGTGACTTCTCCACGCCTTCACGAAGAAAGAAGAAAAATAAAACAGCTTACTCATCTAGTCTCTCCACGCCCCCATGATACTTGTCGAAGAAAGAATAACAATAGAAACTATAAAGGGAGGCGTTAACTCTGCCACTAGACTTTAACTCTAGTGCTGGTCTCCAGCCCAGATAAAAGAGGAGAGGCGTCTACCCTACTACCTTAAAGTAAGTATACCCTGGTTAACTGTATATAATCAGAAGATTGTGTTAAAATACTATTAAGGATATTGTACGTGTCTTAGAAATACTGAACTATAAGTACTTCAGCATCATTGGTTAGAACATATTTTAGTGCTAGTTTAAGGCTCTATAAAGGGTTAGAAAAAAAAACAATAATGATCAATGAAACTGTAAAAGAATACTTTAAAACAACCGGTTAGATTATAATAGGCGGGTTTGGTGATGGTTGTGTCGGTGATGATTATGGCTGTGATGGATATGATGGTAACGAGTGTGATGGTAACGATGCTGGCGATGGTGAGGATGGTGGTAATGGTGATGGTTATGGTAGAGATGGTAGCGATGGTGGTGATGGTGAGGATGGTGGTGGTGGTGGTAATGGCGGTGGTGGTGGTGTTCGTGTAGGTTATGGCGGCGGTGGTGATGACCTAGGTGTGGGGTGCTGCGATGGTTGTTGTCGTGCAGGTTAAGATGGCGCTGGTAATGATGGTTGTTGGTTGAGTTAGGTTAGGTTAGGTTAGGATAGTCTTAGAAGGAATGTGTGCAACGTTTGACATGTTACCATTAGAACATACAGAACTATGCAAAAGAATCGTTAAATGAGGTTAACATGTGTAGCATACTGGAGCAGTCCACAAAGACGGATACAATAGCTATTTCAATAACAAGGTTACAACGACTTCTAATGTTAGTTTACAAAAAGAGTTCGAGGGAGGAGAAAAAGAAACATGTATAATGTTAAATAACGTTGAAGAAATGTCTCTAAAGAGGTTTGTGGATAAGTTAGGTTAGTCTTAGAAAGACTGTAAACAATTCTCTAGACGAGAACATCATACACTTACGAAAGGATGGAATTTGATCATGAAAGCATAACAAATCCCTAAAAAGGCTCCATATACCCCTTAAAAGCATTAAAACATACTAAAGACATGAGAATACCTGACAATCGGGAGAAACCTTCAAAAATTCATAAAAAAAACTCCAGAATACCGCAAAAGCGGCTAAAATAGCAACTAAACTCCCAAAAAGCATCAACGTTTCGTAAAAAGTATGGCAAATACTTAGGGATCGCATGTCCGAGGGTCTAATACCTTCGGAGTAGCTGTCTAAAGTTACTGAAAAAAAATCTGCAAAAGAAAGCGGGATGTCTAAGACTGAAATGGTACGGTGTGAAGGTCATAATAGGTTAGAATAGGTTATAGAAGAATAGAACGCTTAAGTTAACTGGGAATGAAATAGAATGGGTTGAGTCAATCTTAACAAATAGGAAGATTTATGCTCACTTAGATTAACTAGCATTAGGGTAGGTTACACGAGTAGTAGTATGAGGCTTAGGCTATGTTAAATTACGAAAGTTCAAAGTAAAAAAGTGTGGGAGCTAGGTTAGGTTAGGATAGGTTAGACGAGTAGAAGTATGGGGCTTAGGTAAGGTTAGGTTAGGATAGGTTAGACGAGTAGAAGTATGAGGGCTTAGGTTAGGCTAGATTAGGTTAGGATAGGTTAGATGAGTAGAAGTATGGGGCTTAGGTGAGGTTAGGTTAGGTTAGGATAGGTTAGGTGAGTAGAAGTATGGGGCTTAGGCGAGGTTATGTTAGGTTAGCATAGGTTAGACGAGTAGAAGTATGGGGCTTAGGCTAGGTTAGATTAGGTTAGGTTAGGTTAGGTTAGGTATGGGGCTTAGGTGAGGTGAGGTGAGGTGAGGTTAGGTTAGGTTAGGTTAGGTTAGTTTAGGTTAGGTTAGGTTAGCGTGGCTATGTGGGGCGAGGTAACATTATATTGGGGTAATATGTTCAATCAAGATAGAAAGCTCTTGCATTAGGAGACATACAGCAATATAGTGGACGACATACTCAGCTACCATAAACGTTCATAAACATACATACACTGCTATAGGCTTTAAAAGTTATCCCTAGAGATTCATTCAAACACCTACAACGTCCTGCTTCCCCTGCCACCTTACGTATTAATGCTTAGATTACGCATGGCGGCCATCTTGCCCATAAAAAAGTACGCCAGCCTTCCCTTATATACCCTACTACAATAATAATAATAATAATAATAATAATAATAATAATAATAATAATAATAATAATAATAATAATAATAATAATAATAATAATAATAATAATAATAATAATAATAATAATAATAATAATAATAATAATAATAATAATAATAATAATAATAATAATAATAATAATAATAATAATAATAATAATAATAATAATAATAATAATAATAATAATAATAATAATAATAATAATAATAATAATAATAATAATAATAATCATCATCATCATCATCATGACCACGACCACGACAACGACAACAACAATAACAACAACAACAACAACAACAACAACAACAATAATAATAATAATAATAATAATAATAATAATAATAATAATAATAATAATAATAATAATAATAATAATAATAATAATAATGATGATGATGATGATGATGATGATGATGATGATGATGATGATGATGATGATGATAATGATGATGATAATGATAATGATGATAATTACGATAGCGGTAACGATAACAATCATAATCATAATAATCATCATCATAATAATAATACTGAGGATGACTTGTAGACCGGTGAATATATATGCAGGCTTACGTAGCTGGCAGGCAATTGTTACCACAGTGCAAGTGCCGCAACTGTCACACCACTTATGCCATAAAACTCGACATTTCGGTACCTCGACAGACTCTCGGTACACACTAGGTCGAGTTATCGGGATTCCACTGTAATAATAATAATAATACCTACAGTTTCTTGCAGATTATTTAGATAATCAAGTTACACACACACACACACACACACACACACACACACACACACACACACACACACACACACATGCCGGGAAGATGGTAGTGTATCGGCCAACGTGACGTTGCCAGATCACTTAGAAATTAAACGTTGCATGACACTTTAACAGTAAACTGTGACTAAATTAATTTGAATTAAGGTAAAAATACACCAGAGCATTGTTTACACAATGTTTGTGTGACAGTGAAATGATAAACCATTTATATCCGTTCCTCAAGAAGCTAGAGGGCTTCAAATATTTGACACAAATTATTTTTTCAGTGAAACGGTTCTTTATTGACAATAATTGTATTGGACATATTTGTTACACTCATCATGTAGAATCCCTATGGCTGAAGCATTACCTTCCACCCTATATATAACGAAATTGATAACTAGGCAGATGAATAAGCACAATACTAATGTGTAATGAAGATATGTTTTGGATATAACTTACATGCTTACAATGGATATTTTCTCCACGAATTCCATTTCTTTTAATCTAGCTTCTGGAAGACCAGGAATACAACATTTCCCTTCCATATTCGCCATATGCTCGTAGCGTTTATATCCATCATACAATTAATTTTGTTAATGAAGGGCATTCTGTCTTTGATGTGATTCCTTTTGTTTCTCTTCTTGGGATTTCCGATACCCTTAGGTGGTCTTCTGCTTCACTTCTACTTCGTTCGGATATATTGAGGGATGTAATGAACAAAAGACGGCAACTGAAGGTGCTAGTTTTCGTTGTCAAAACACGTTACAGTAGACCAACAGCATGATAAATTTTAATACCATTCCTGATTTTGCATATTAAGAGACCAAAATTGCTTAGAAACCAGTAAATGTTCATTTTCGAATGGCATATAAAGTAGTTTTGACGAATTTGGATTTGTAAATCATATTAAAATATGTACTTCAGTACTTGCAACAGGTTATTGTCATATTGAGCAGCGATATCTTATAGTGAAGATGCATTGGAAACAAAATACCCGTGTCTCGGTTTTCTCTCCAATGCGGTTTCCATTCACCGGGAGAAAAAGGTTCTAAGGTTTGGAAGTTGTAGTGGTTGACGTAGGTCTGTCTTCCTCTCAACGATCAACTGTCTGGTACTATGCCAGACGCTGCAGTAAATATATGCAAGGTTGCCACAAGGTAATGTCAACAGATGCAAGTTCTGATTGTGTGCACGGTTGTACCTCGTTTTCTAACAAAAAGAATAACGACACTCGTTTCTTCAAATCTCAAGTCATTTACCTCATTCATGAAAATATTTATCATTTGATTCGAGGGCTTCTATTCTATTGCCCCTCTCCTTCTCACGGGGATACATTTTCCTAATGGTTCAATCAGTCGTTTGATTTTGTTTGTGTAACTACTAGCAATATTTAAAACTTCTACAATACCACGAGTATTTACAAAAAACTCCTCAATTGGACGAAATAAATATTTCATTTATGGTTTGACGATTTTCGGCTTTTCGGGTTTGCTTCTTGGTCCTTTCAGCTATAGGCTTGTCTTGGTAAGGTAGTTTGCTAAATGTTTCTCATTTTCAATGTCGTTATCATTAGGGTAGCAGACGGAACTTCAGACCATGCTGTAATCCGCTTTATTGCTGCTTAAAGTTGACCCTTTCGATGTGAATGGTCGTTTAGTTCCGATAACAGAAACAGCTGGGTTTACAGCTGTCGGGATTTCTTTCCGGTTTATAGAGCCATCATTTGTCATTTTGTGTGATCTGTGCAGAAGTGGGGTATCCTGAATTTCAGTTCTCAGGGGTATGTTTTCTTTTGTGTCCGTAGTTGTATCATTTCTCTTCTCTTCTAGTCTTGAGAATTCTGTGTTACTGAGGAATTTATGTGTCTCAGTTGATTCTGATTTTTATGTAGAGATGGAAGTACCTGAGGTTCTTAGTTGCGCCAAATGGTCTTCTACTTCACAAAGAAAACACATAGGCATATCATATGACACATAAATTCAGTAAGTTTCCCTTCGTATGTCACCTGAAGCACCTTTGGTAATGAGAGGTGTTCCGGCGTCCAATACTGCGGTCGTTGGAACCTGAAGAAGTATGAAAAACCTTTAATGGTAAAATCCGCTTTTATGTGTGAAATTGATGACTGGGATTAGATATTCCTAATTTAGCAGCTGTACTTCAGTCTTGCAGTCGGCATTACTGGGCATGCATTAGATAATAGCACATGTTTGTTAGTGCTGATACGGGTCTTAATGCTAGGATGTTATCATATACATTCACAGTACGGTGCTTAAGACATAATTCTTGTGTAATTGCTGAAAAGATGCCCACCCCTGAACATCATATTCGCAAGACATAGCAAATGGTAACATTATCTGTGCTTATAGTGCCTATAGACATCACGGAATTCTCTATGGGAATACTTTCGTGATTCTTGTTCCTTATTAGTGATATTTAGGGCTTGGATTTTTAGGTAAATACATAATATTTTGTTAACGTCCTAGTATGAACTTGAAACTAAGTTTAATATCCTGGATATTCACACCAGAGCAAATATTGTAAGTTTTATTGCACATAAAAATACAATATTCACATAAATTACACAAAAATCACACAAAGGAAACATTTTAAAAATAATTTTAACATAAATCACATAAAAGCAGCAGCAAATTATTTTTAACCAGTCACCATTCACTTCTTGCTCAATTATGTAGGTTGGATGTCGCTATTTGTTATTCATTATTGGAAGAACTGATGTGTCAGCTATAGTATCCCTTCAATTGGAAGAAAACATAATTATCTTGGTTGCTCAAGCAACATGAAACTGCAAGATAATAGGGAATTTCTCCACTGCACCTGTTATCGTTTCACAATCCGGCTAGTGTATACACCGATATGTGTTAAACTGTATAGTCAATTACTCATTTGTGAATCCACCAAGTTTATACGACGTTCTACAGTTGTGTTGTGTTGGGAAATTACATATCGACAGTTTTGAGTTCAGAATGGATTAAACATGTGTAGAGTGAAAAGTAGTGCAAATGCAACATTGTATTGCAAAATTTAACACACTGTGAATTTTTTTTTCTCTGTGATTCCATAAAGAAACTGAAATCAGTAGGAATGTGTTTGGGAGAAGCAGTTCAAGTAGTTCAGGATGTGGAGAGAAAAGGAAGGAAAGAACTCAAGGTTCTGATCCTGCAGCACAAAACTTACAAATCTGATGTCCTGCACTCACGTGACTTTCTCTACTCTACTCTATTCTTACAACCTCATATTCATATATCTTCTTCGTGTTAATTGGGATAGAGATTTGCAGAAATTATCTTATTGCTTATTTCCTTGTAGGTAGAAGTGGAATATGACAATACAGTAGACTTTGAGCAATAGTCAAATCCTTTAAAGCTTTGAGATTCCGTTCTTCTTGCACGGTCAACATGCAAAAAACTGAGCAACGATGTTGTGTTTGACGAAAGTGTAAGTTTTATGAAACTGACAGAAATGACAAGGAATATCTCTGAAATTGTTCACCCTACGTTACAAGAAATTTATTTGGCCATAGATTGTTTTAGCGAGATCAACGTTTTTATAGTAAAATTGGTCTATCTCTTACGGTTTCCGTGTTATTCAAAAGTCATTCAGGGTAAACAGGACTACATGGGCTATAGCCAGAAAATTAAAGATATACATTTCATTTCTCATAAAAATATCTTAAACATATGTCATTTTAGTCAAAATCGTTAGAGCCATCTCCAAGAAAATAAAAATTTTGGAAAAAGTTTCCATGTAAAGGATGGTTTAGAGTGGAGGAATGTTCTTCAAAATCGTTGTGTCGCATCCTTGAGAGACGTTAAACTTAAATACCAACTTTGGTTTTTAACCAACTTTTCGTTTTTGAGTTATGCTGACCACAAATTGAGACAGGCAGAGACACAAACACACACACACACACACACACACACACACACACACACACACACACACACACACACACACACACACACACACACATACACACACACACACACGGACCTTTTTCTAAAAATGCTTCTTTTGGATTCAGGGGGCCTCAAACTTATTTCTGGTGAAATCTCGACATCGAATTTTTGGATGGAGTACCTTCCTCTGCTTACTATACGTAGTAGAGGAAGTGAAAAGAAAATGCAAGGAAATGTTCGAAAATAATAGTGGATTTAACATAGTCTGTAAAATTTCAAATGTGTTGGATGGCAACATGAAGACATTGTTGTGAGTGTGAGTGACATTCCACGTTATAATTATGTTAGACTTACTTCTTGTGATGTGGAACGATCATTTTCTAAATTCAAGACATTTCTTCGTGACAATCGTCAATCTTTTGGGATGGAACATTTGCGGAAGCATATGGCTGTATACCGTAACTCTACAGTACTTGATGGTCCCTTCCAATGGTAATGTCTCGTGAGTACCACGTACATTTATATTATTTCGGCCATTCAGATCTTAAAACCACTTTATTTGTTTTGACACATATTTTTGAAATTTTTAGAACATAAAAAGTAAATATTTTCCACGTTTTTAGCACCTAAAAGTCCAACCTCTAGTGATATGTAACTGCAGCATAACTTCATGATGAATTCATTCTAAGTTCACTGCAAGGGTATTTCTGTGCTCAACAGCCATTTCCTTAGAGATGCCTATAACAGTTAACCAGAACGATGCGTTAAAGTTTCACAAGTCCCGGGAACCCGGGGAGCAAATATGCGAAACACTCATCAGACTGTTCTTGGCTTCTGTAGAGCATAGTTTTCAAGCTAGAAAGTGTCTTCACCTAACGGAAAAGTTAAAATTTAGAGAAGATTTCTATGGAATCAACATATGTTTGTTCGAGGTTCACGTGTCTGCGAAAAACTATGAACTCCGATGATTTAACTTCCTACAACAATTTATATAATAATGTTTTTAGACTTAAAAATATTGAAGATGCCGTTTTCATTTCTGTTTTTCTATGTAAGATTTAACTTCAGTACAGGAAAATATAATGACAGGTAAAAAATAAGGCACAATGTGTTCTGTTATCACTAAACAATTCTTCGTGAACTTTACTATAAAATGACCGATGAATTCGCTCTCGTAGTGGATAAAAGGGAATTTGTAACTTCTTTTTCTGTATTAGCGTCCTCCAAGGTAATGTCATATTAGACGGTGAATGAATGAAATGGGCAAAATGATGCCCAAATGAGCCCGTGGCCCATTGAGCATAAGTTACCCAACATTCGTCTTCTCAGGATAAGGGAAAACCTTGAAAAACTCACCCTAAGCGATATTCGAACTCGTGACCCCTTGCACGTGAGGCTAACACGCTACCACCAAACCACACAGGTGGGCATAGGAATTTGTAAAGAAGTTAAATTGTATTATATTTATACAATGCAGTAAAAATCATTTTGCCTATTCCACATTTGGCTCCTTTTCTCAACATTTGACCTACTGCAGCTTCTTTATGCAGCCCTAGCATTGTAAACGGGTTGTTTCTGTATGCAATATGGTGCATAAATGTCTCATTATTGCACTGTGATAACAGTAGCAATGACTTATTTCCTATACCAATGACGTAATACCGACATTCCAGTTGCGATGGCCTAAAAGAGAGAATACGAAGTCATTTTGTGATATTAATTTTTCTGAACAACCAAGATTGAAAAACCTCTGTATATTACTGAATATGGAATAATTTAAAATTATTTAAACAACCTGTGCTAATGATAAGCTACAACATAGTCCATAGCACCTGATCATTTCTCTCCCAGAAGGGAAATAAAGCATATTGTTTATTGGTTCAACGCGCTGGGTAATAAAACATGAAATGCAGGAGACATCCCGTTTACAAACAAATAATGACGCTTTCACTACGTCAGCTATGGATGCCAAATTACGAATATTTCATCACTTATTTCTTACACTTGTAAACTAAGATTACATAAAACGTTGCATCTATCTCGTGCATAATATACTTGTAATCGTTGGTGCGACATTTACTCTTTCCACAATCATGATTGTCCACCTGATGAATACGTTAAAATTATATGATAGTCCTAGAACCTAGATCATATATGGGGAGAACTGACTCAATGTGTCATTTCCCCATACATCGTACCTTTAACCCCATCCACTGCCTCACAGCGATTAGCTACCAGGCCACTCCTCCCGCTGTTGTCTGTCTACCTCAGAGAACCAGTTAGTCCCTCAAATTGTGTCAGTAAGTGGAGAGGGTAAATACTAGATGGCATTCCTGTCACCCCTCTTCCCCATGCCTGGCCTAGATTAACATGAAGATACAGGGGTACATCTAGGGTAGGAAAGTATAGAACAAGTTTGACCAGATTAGATGTTATGTTAGGATCTTGTGGGTTAGCCCCATTTCAAATTCCATTAGCACGACATTCTAAGATTGGTTGTGGAAAACGACTTTATAATTGGTTTAAAATGTAACACACCTCAACAGTTGGAGGGCAAAACTTAGCGATGGAAGAGGGACGGACTCTTTGACAGACTAACACTACATACATGCTGTTATATCCTCTTGTGACTACTTAGTAGACGAAAATAATATAACATTCAGAATCGACAAATTATTTTAAATCATGTTGCAGCCATTTTGGATAAAATTGTTTCGTAAGATTTCACTGCTGACTTCCTAATCAAGAGGTTCCGTGTTCGATTCCTGGCTAGAGGATGCGTATTTTTTTCTTTAGCCAGAATTGTTTCTTTTCTCCCCTTGAGTCTGGAAGTATGAGTGAGGGTGTAAATGTGTTTGTGTGTGTGTGTGTGTGTGTGTGTGTGTGTGTGTGTGTGTGTGCGCGCGTACGAAAATTTTATGCTAATCAAAGGAAAACAAAAAATTCGTAATATTAACAGGATAGAACAACGTGTGAACAACACTGCAAATGAGCAATTGTTCCAAACGCAAAGCCGCCAATATGGCCAAGATATTAAAGACAGCATATAAATGTAATATCTCCCCCCCCGCCCCACAATTACTCTCTATTTCTTTTGCAACATTTCAAATTGTAAATCTAAATCATGTCTTTTTTTTTTTTTTTTTTTTTTTTGTCCTTGTGTAAACTAAGCTAAACAAGTCTGATATAGAAAATATCAGCACTGAGATTTTATGCGACCCAAAAATTTGGCGTTGAGATTTTAGCGGAAATATACGTTTCAAGGGCCTCTGAACCGCAAAATAAAATCGTTTTCTGGAAAAAGGAGCACGTTTCTGTGTGTATATTTGTGTTTGTTGGTTTGTGTGTAAGTATGTGCCTTTGAACACCATAACTCAAAAGCGAAAAGGTGATTAAAAAGCAAACTTGGTACAGCCATGGAAAAAATGATTGAGCGTCGTAGCATTTCAAGTGTCACTTCGGTCTCACCGAAGTACACAGAATTAACAGAGCTTGATTCACATGTACACGTGTGCTATGCTACAAATTATACTTGACACAGCGAGGCAAGACACTGTTTATTAGGAGTACATTATAATATATCCATATAAGCACCAGCAAACAACTAAAAAACTATTATTCGCTAACTTTTCCTATAAATACTTATGAGGTGAAACAAACTTTGAGAGCTGAACTAACCATTGCAGTTCTGCATAAACAGAGTAATTATCCCTCCGTGTTAGAAGTTGTTCAGTTTCAACGTACTATATTTGGCTTGGTATGCTATTCCGGAAGTAGTTTCGAGTCCAAACCACCCTATGATACGTGAAATATTTATCTGATGTTCTGGCAAAGTAGAAAACAAAGAAAAAGATAGCGACCTGATCTCCAGTTGCTTTTAAATGCAACAAAAGCTAGTACAACATCAGTTAGCATTTCTTTAATTACCGCACGTCTAAGCCTAATTTCTGCATCTTTGTAACGTTTGATAGCCGTCCGTGCACTACCCGAGAATAAAGACAAAACCTTCTATTCAGTGGCCGTTATAAATGGGTCTGTTTCGACCTCTGCCAAGAGAGACTTATCTTCATTCTCTGTAGATAAACGGGAGTAACCTATCCATTTTCACAACACAACCTCGCTCAGCTCCTCTCAGTGGACTATGGACAAACGCTACCTGGTGGCCGTATATCTCTGTGAAACCAGAGTGAGGACAGTAAGGTTGATCTATAGTTTCTGCCAATGCTAGAGTATCAATGAATGCGCCATTAGGGTATTAGTGGCGGTTGACATCTTTTGATCAAGAGTGAAGCTAAGCACAAGTGTGTGTGACCAACACAAAAAGAAAGAAAACAAAATAATGATAAAAGAACAGGGTATCAGCAGTAGTTGACTGGGTATCTAACGCTTAATTGATAACATACATTGTGGAAAATCTGTAGCAGTTTAAATTAAGAATATGAATTGGATATCCAAGATAATGTGCATTGTATATCGGCCGGACCGCCCCGTGGCGACACTGGACCGGGTCACGATCGACTCGCCTTCCGCCAGAGTTGCACGTAAACGACCTGCAAGTCATGGGTACGGAACACCAACTATTGTACTAACTTACATTAGGCTTACCTGCATCACAACAGATGTTGAAATTTATGACCTTCAACGCGAACACATTCCCTATATCTTTGAAAAAAAAAATGTTGGTTTACTCGCAAAAGTTCCCGCTGACTGATTGCTTGTATTTCTCTCGTAATCCTGTCCTTCAATTCTTGTAACATGTGCAAATCTTATGCTTACACTTTATTCTCTAATGTGATGTTTTATCTTATTCGGAGCACCTGATGATTTAGGTTATTGGTTGTTTCGGTCGGTTGACTTTTGGTTGCTCCTCCTATTTGCATAAATACCAATGAGCATATCAAAATCTGCTCCTTGGTATAAAATATATGCTTTTGCATTCTGTTGAGGCATTGGCTAAAAAACGAAGAGGAGGATAATACTAGACTGCCGCACCGCCTGAAGTTCTTTTATCAGCAGAAAATACAAATGCGAATCATGTTTGAAGACAACACGTATTTGTGGTTCGACAGATGATAACATATGCTACAGAGACTGTCAATGAAGCTCAGCTGCATGATGAAAATAGCGAGTTGTGTAATCTGAGCGGCAACACGAAGTATGACATAGAAATATTCTGCTCTAAGAATGCGCTCAATCATTTGTTCCATGACCGTACTTTAAGCTCAGCTCTTCCAATGTTGTAACATGAAGATATTCGAGAAAATCAAACTAATCCTTATAGGAACACTTTTCACAAATTGTGATTAAATCTCGTTAGAAGAATAGAAGAATAAGCTTCCGTAAGAATAGTTTGTTGAAGAATGGGCAGAGTATCTCATGTGAAAAGCTTTTTAAATTTATTTTGCATTTCTTCCCGTAGCTCAGTCGGTAAGTAAACCTGCCTGCGAGAGGTTTCTTTTTCGAGTCCCGGTTGGCTAAAGAAAAGTTTCTCGGTATACCTAGCCTGGTGTGTATTGTGAGTGCGCTTATTTGCGTTATCGCTGCTTA
Source organism: Tenodera sinensis (assembly GCA_030765045.1). Classification (NCBI taxonomy): domain Eukaryota; kingdom Metazoa; phylum Arthropoda; class Insecta; order Mantodea; family Mantidae; genus Tenodera; species Tenodera sinensis. The sequence goes on from CM060964.1 coordinate 239,447,918, forward strand.
AAATCAATTCGCACATTCATAACTTTTCAGGATTGCCACTGGGTAAAGTCCTGAGATTACGTGCTAAGTCATGTAATTATATGACAATCAAGAAGTTATGTGGTACAAATATATGTGCCACAAGGTTAAGATGTCTTTAATAAGTATAGGTTTTAAACGACCATTTTATATGCCTTTGTACTAGATTTTCCTTTACTACATTGTATTGCTTCTGTCGCATCTCACCAGGGCAGTCGATCCCAGCGGATCGCATATGGGATTTGTCTTGGACCGTCTGAGCGGGTTTTCGCCGGGTTCTCCGGTTTCCCTTACCATTCATTTCACCAACTGTTCCATACTCGCCTGTCCTTTCATCCATATCATCCACTTCCTTACTCTCATACCGACCATCGGGCTGATCACCTACCCTGGCTACTCTCTCTTATCCAGTTTGTCTGCTCCTCAAGAGCCATCTGACTCCAGGCGTCCACTTGTAAGTCCTGGGGTATAAGTCTCCAATACAAGGAAGGTAAACTTAGAAGGAAGAAGTATTGCTTCGTGGTCATTAAAGCAAATTCGAGTCGCTGTAAGCGTAGAAGGGGAAAATAAACGGGGAATGCAATATAATAAAACATGCTGCTTTTTTACTTTCTCTATTTTTAATAGTTTCCCCGTTGCCCTTTTCTGACTCCAGTAAGCTATCGTGAAGTTACTGCTTCCCCTCTCTCCCTCTCTCTTTCTCTACTTGCTACTAATGTTAGAAGTTTCAACTATTTCCGCTATCAGAACCCCGAAACTGAAAGAACAGAAAATAATAAACATTGTATCCCATCCAAACATTAGACGTCGAGGTTTCCCAAAACTAGCTCTAATGATTTAGATTAAATTACCAAGTATATGTTTAAGCTATTTTCATGTGAAATAAAGTGCATATCTTGAACTTTCTGGGAACAGCCTGTGGAGTCCTCTTTACTATGAATGACGTTGGTGTGAATGGTAACATGTAAGAAATGAACACAATATACGTTAAAGGGCACAAATTCACGTAGAATAACAATTTTTACGGCGTTATCCATTTCCCAGATATACTTTATTGCCTTTACTTTTCAAATACACCACATTTTTCTCAACTGCAATTCGCTATTATCTTTCTTTCTTTCTCTCTTACTTTATTTCTTTCCTTCTCATATTCATGCAAGTGGAACAGAATTGCAAACCATCATATAGGGACCAGCTTTGAAAATAGTTTGACTATCGCTTTAGTCAACTGTATTGTTGTTAATTATACCTACAAGGAAACGTGTAGATAACCAATTACTCTTTATCTGTATTAACGAGAAGTAGATAAAAAGTACAATTTATAAGAATACTTTTTAGAGGAATAAGCAGAAAGAGCCACGCTAATGTTTGCATACGGTTTTTTGTTTTAATTGTGTATATTTCAGTTCAGTTCAGTTATCTACAATTAGTCATACCCATACTCTATAAATGTGATGAAAGTGATTGATACGTCAGACTGTGCAAAGAACTGTCAAGATCGTTAGATCCACCATGGTAGGAGCTGGTGTGTTTTTGTCTCCCAAGGTTCGTCTTTTAATCCTTTTTCCTACTTAGTGAAGTCGGGAGTCAATTGTTTCTCATGGACGAACAAACAGAATGATTTCTTGCAACCAGCATGGTACTACTTGCATATTTAGGAGTCTAGCTCCTGAAACTCTGGAGCCCAGGACCGTATCATTAATTAAATGTGAAATTTCCAGCAATTTAAACCTCAATGGCGAATAGTCTTTAATCTGTAGTGCAGGATGTAGATGATTTTATTAAATCAGAATCACAACCCGAAATGGGAGTACAAATAAAATATCACACGGTTTTCTGTAGTGCGAAATTTGCTGTCATCTGTACCTTCTGTTAACAACGCTTGCTTTTTCTTGAATGACGGTTAATACAATACAGTGTTTTTATACGACAATCATGTTATTCTAAGCTGTTTATCAAGAACATCAAATGTGCAAGTACTTGATGAGACGTCTGTCATCGTGTGACTTTTTTTTTCCTTTTGTGAAGGTAGATAGAAAATCAAAATACTCGTGTCTAGGCTTTCTCTCCCATTAGCCAAATTTCACAACAAAAGCATTATTTACAAATTATGAGTCACTAGTAATATACAATTCCTTGCAAATAACAGAGTTGAAAAAGTATTAAAAGTGGGAACTATTTCTATCGCTTTAGTTTTTTTCTTAGAGCCTCCCATCACTGAAAAAAGAAAGAAAAAAGAAATATAACTGCAGCCGATTTTCTCTTCACTATATGCAATCTTAGATTTAAATTTTCTATAGTGCGCAGACACTCGTAGCCTCGGTGCGAGGCAAAGTTTATCACTCCGTCCCAGAATATGATATTCAGTGAAAGACATCTGAGCCAGCCGTATGACCGTGTTGGGGAGAAAGCCGAATTACGAGTCTTTTTGTTTTCGATGCATTTTCACTATAAAGAATCGTAGCTCATTTGTGACATTAGTGTGACTATAGTCCCTTGTAAGTGAGCAAGGACTGGAAGATGGTGAAAAAAAAAGTTCCCATAAATTCTATACATAAGGACTGCAGCTAAGTTTTGTAACTGCTGGTATAAATTTACACGTCAATCATATCAAGTAAAATGCATTTACCTGCTCAAGTACTAAAAAACCATAGTACTGCATAGAGAAATTAGTATGACCCTCCGGACATTTAAGATAAATGACATCACTGCTCAAAGCTGAGTTCATTTAGGGGACTGAGTATAGCGTTCACACAAAATGAATAAAAGTAACAGGAAAAAATTGCGTTTAATCGTTCTTTTCTACCAAAAGCAGAGCTGAAGTTCTACTTAGGGATTAGATTGTCCTCTCCCTGCTTTCTATTAGATTAAACCTAAAAATTTACTACGTTTTTTATTAATTAGTAGATAATTCGACAAAAATAACATTTTTAAGAACATTATATATATATATATATATATATATATATATATATATATATATATATATATATATATATATATATTCTGTTATGTGTTAATTCGTGGATCATGAATAGGTTCACAAATTAATTTACTATCCTTTATTCCTCTGCTTTCTTTCAACAAAAATATATTTTCAACATAAATCTTTTAAAGTGGTTCTTAATCCAGGCCACTGTATCATCGGCATCCATTCTTTTAAACCTCCTAAAGCTAGAGATACTTAAATCATATTCTTCTTCAATATTTATCAAATTATTTTTAGACTGAATATAATTGTTTATAAGGTTTGTGATGTCAGTTTCTTCTTTGAGTTCAAGAATGAATTAAAGTAGCTGAAGTTGCCGGCAATCAAGATGAAAAAGCAATCTGAGCATTTTTGTTATGCCAGCTAAGACCACTAAAAATTAAATGAAGCAGAAGGTGGAGGGTAGCTTGGGGGACGTAAGACTGAGTGCACCCCGGACCAGGTTTCCCCACGCCGGTACCGGATATCGAATCCAGGTCTCCCGCTTGATAAGCAGCAGCGCTACTGCCGTGCTAAGGAGACTACCTATTTATTATATAATCTAAACAAGAATACCATTTCATCTCCCAAAATTTAATATTCATGCAATAGCTATTTTATGAAATAAAACACCCGTTGTTGCTGCATTTAGATGTTTAAACAATTAGTCTTTGACACTTTGTTTAACATGAATATAGTAGGAGCAATAAAATAATGGCATCTTATGTAGCGAACATTTTCAAAGTAATTGGTAGATTCTTTCAACAGAATCTTAATGGTGAGGCAACAATTTTTCCACTATGCGTATCTTTAGCTTCCGGAACACTGGCCTTGGAAGCCTACGCATCCAAATGTTGTACCAATGTAACTAGACTGCTACATGAAGGAATTCCTAAAAGTCCACACTTGTGTGAATATGTCGATATAAAAATATTAACAAACGTGTAGCAAAGATACACTGATTTTGAAAATCATTTATCCAAAATATATCAACCAACTATACATTCATCTCAGCCGAAAACTAATGCATGTTAAGCACTAAGGGGAGGTAATAATTATGTTCTTTTATTAATAATGTTTTAACTATAATAATTGAGGACTTGTGGTACATAAACATATTTTCAGGAATTAGGTGAATAGGTATGCTGGTTGCAGCTGGGTAGTCCTGTCATAACAATGCCAAGTTTAGTAACTAGGATGCTTCTTTTCTAAAACAATATTGCCTCTAGCACTATGATCTTTTTATGCAGCATACTACAAACTGATGGGAGCACTTTAACAGGGGGGGTTTGTGAATATTGAAACTTTTCTGGATTTTTTGGCTAAAAGTCTTTTTTTAATCTAAAAATTTCAAAAAAGGCTGTGTCACATTTTCTTGTATCTCAAAATTTCTGGCCTCTATCTTCAATAGTTTCTGAGAAAAGATGAACGAAAGTTCAGAAAACATAGTCTAAAGGAACTCTTCTAGTGCATAAGGACCTAATGATGTGTTGCGTGCATTCTCCTGTATCTCATATAACATTATTATTTTCAAAAACTTTTGACATCAGCTTTACACTAAGTTTTACTGCAAATTAATCTGTTACGCTATTCCAGTTCAGTGTAGTGTTATCAATATCATAGAGCTTCTTAGCTCATAAAGCTACTTACATAGTCTGATGCACCTGCATATTATCACATAAAGAAAGAGGGATTTCGCCATTTGAGACATTAATAACCTTTCTCTTTTTAACATTTGTTCTCTTTTTAAAACTGTTTCTTCAATGTTTGTTCATTTTAGAGCTAAATACACATGAACACACATGAAACCAGGTACAGCCACAACTTACGTATAACCCATAAACATTAAACAAGCTTGCTCTTTGTGTTTACTTTCACGTAATCCATAAACATAAAACAAGTTTGATTGTGTTTGCCCAGGACTATCATATACACTTTACAAAGGATAGCCGGATACACAGAACGTTTCCGCAAACTCTGATCTTTTCCACCTGTTAGATGCAAGACCAAACACATTTCTAGTTCACTTGCCAAGCATAATTCCAATTAAGAGAGACCACGCCCACAAAATCGGTTGCAATTTAACTTTCATTTTAAATATTTTATATTTATACACATGACCAGCAAATTCTATACTATTTTTAAGCAAATTAAAAAATAATTTTCTTCTGATTCCTGTTGTACCGATACCCTTATGTATTATAATTTGCACGTGTCTTTAATGTTAAGAATTCTCGCTACTGTCGAAAGGTGCGGCAGAATCTCTTTAATGTACATGGAGAATTAGACATGGATTTAAAAAAAAAAAAAAAAAAAAAAAAAAAAAAAAAACTTGCTAAAAGTGGAGATTTGCGTAAGACTTCCGAACTGCTAGAGTGAGTGATGCATTCCACCGGGATTGAAATGTTTGCGACCGAACAGTGGACTAAGCAAGTGCTTGGTGTACTTTGTTCAATGGTAATTGAAAATTGCGCTAATGATTAAATATTGGGGTTCACGTTGAAGATGTGGCAGATTATGTATCTTTCAGTCGAAGGTATTATAAACTTATGAAAATTATGTTTTTTTTTTTTTTTAGAACTTGCGTTTATAAACTACGGGTTTTGTGGATAGCTTCGTAAGTGCATTATGTAGAAAACAGCTGCTCAAGCTACTTTATTTACCTTTTTACTTTTCTATCTTAACGTCGTATGTAACGTCCCTTTTTATCCATACAGTGCCGCAAGCGTGAGCACTTATGAAGCGAGAAATACAATTATAATAAGAAAGGAAATTTGGAAGCGAAGCATTCCAGGCCTATGTTTAGGGCAGCTCTGCAGCATTTGGCAATTGTGAAGACTAAGGAACTCCTGGAAGAAACCTCAGTCAGGGTATACCATCCTGGAAGGATTTGAACCGCAGACGTCTTCTTCGTGAGTCTCTGTCATAAACGACCTCGGCTACTTGTATCGGTACTTAATTAAGCAAATAGATATTGATGAATTTTAAACTGTCCTTTTTTAAATCTTCCGAAAGCCATGTTTTTCTATGAATTGTAAAGTATCGCGTTTCTGTATGACTTTTACCACTTCATAGTAACTAGAGGCGGATTTGCATTGCACCCAAATTTGCTATCAAGATTTCACTGCATTACATATTTTGAGCTTCACTGTGTGTGTGTGTGTGTGCGCGCGCGCGTGCGTGTGTGTGTGTGTGTGTGTGTGTGTGTGTGTGTGTGTGTGTGTGTGTGTGTGTGTGTGTGTGTACGCGCTCGAATATCACGCAAAAGCGAAAACTCGCTTAAATACCAAATACCAGCGCCTCCCAGAGATGCAACAGAAACATTTTCAAGAAACTTCCCCAAACACACACTACAGTTTACATGGAAACATTTTCGAAAATTTTGCTTTCTTTAAAACCGGCTCGAACGATTTTGATTAAAATACAATCCTTTAAGTTATTTTGATGACAAATGTAATGTCTATCTGTAATTTCCTGGGAAGAGCCTCCGAAGTCCTCTTTAAAATGGATAACTTTTGCATAACTGGTAAGCTGCAAGAGACAGACCAAATCTTAGTATACAAAAATGTAGGCCTCGTTACAGCATGCAGTTTGTCAAGTACGCGTATTTTCAGATAAATATGCAATATAGAGTAGGATTGTCGGCAGTATTGATAGTATTGGTAGGGAAAGAAACATAATACAAAGTAAAATGAATTAAATTTAATGAGAAATTCAAACACAAAACTGTGATGATGAGTTTATTAACTGTGATCAAAATAAAAATTATACTTTACGGTTGAAAATAACATTGCTTGTGGTCACTAACAGTGCCTTTGATCTGAACTGTACTATACTTAGAGGAGTTTCCAAATGATTTTGAAAACACTAAGGTTCCGTAGGTTAAGTGGCCCTTTATATACTCTCCCTCAGTTTTATAAGGTTGAAAGTTTAACGCCTCCGGTTTCTAGAGGAATCACGATCAAGAACGTAAACAAGGCGATCGATATGAGATAACGCCTGATAGGTATGCAACACACCTAATATATTGGTAATGCGGTTAGGTTCTTAACCAATTCAGTTGGGAAAACTAGCATTGTCTGCACCTAGTTATCATAGTCTACAGCAGCCTATTGTAGTTTTACTGTTCTAGAAACGTGTAATAAGACCATTTCTACAAACATTTATCGCGATTAACATATAATATATAGAAGAATAAGTGTGCACGCCTCTGCAGTGGGGGTAGCATGTCTGTTCTGCATTCAAGAGGTCCTGAGTTCTTGATTAGATTGAGTTACATGGATAAGATTCTTTATGGGGTTTTCCCTTACTCAAAGGAGGCGAATGTTGGGTAACCTTAAGCTCTATAGATTCTGGGCTCATTTCGTTCATTGCCCAATATGACCTAACAGACGAAAAGAACGGAAAAAAGAATAAGCGCTTTCTAAGAAGATTCTGTAAAAAATGAGTAGAGAAATCCATATGTGTTTTTTAATATTTTATTCTAAATAATATGTGTTAGATCTTGATTTGGATTCCTTTGGCAATATAAAAGGTTGTAATGATTACTAGCAACAATAATCATATCCGTTTCCATTTTTAATGCCGTGTACTTTTTAAAACTTTTAAAGTGGAAGTGATACATGGATAGCAACATGATATATTGTGAAACGAGGGAGAATTTGTCATTAAACGGATGAAGCAATCAGGTAATGCGTCCACTACATTACTAGCCTATTAGCTTGACTAGGATGTAAATAAGCTTTGCAGTATTAACATCGCATAATTTAAATAATAAAAGGCACTATTTCAAATCCATACTCTTGCCGCGAAAATGTCTGCACAATATTTCCTTCCTTTAAACAGCTTTATCATCACCAAGGGTCCTTAGATACTTAATCAGTGTAATGCTGCTAAAGAAAGAAGCTATATATTTTATCGCTCTTTACACGCTATCCATAGTATACACTATGTATGCCCTATATACCATTCTCCTCCAACAGAAGAAGTTTCACTGTGCTCATAAGGCTAACCTGCATGTATTTAGTGTCACCGCGCCCGCCGCATCTGATTGCCTACACTGGGGAGGGGGGACCCAGCCAGTCGCCTGCCTGGCCTAACGACCTGCCGCCGACAACAATAGGAGCGTACGAGACAATAGCTATTACATGGCGGTGCGGTTTCTGGACCGTTCCGCCACAGGCCGCCGACAACAATAGGAGCGTACAAGACAATAGCTATTACATGGCGGTGCGGTTTCTGGACCGTTCCGCCACAGGCACTCCCGAATATTCTACCTCCAGAACTTTCCCTCTGTCTAAGGACCTATATAAGTCGCTGCCAAGCACCGGGCAGAGAGAAAACAGACGTATGCGAAGCGTTGAGAAGTCGTGCCGACTAGCAGTTGAATCTGACAGTTCTTATTTGTGATTCGGCAGCTGTTCTGTTGCTCTGAGCTTGGACAAAAGTAATCTGAGTGTAACGTTAGCACTACGCTAACTGACTAAAAGGCAATAAAGTGTGACTAGCAGTACTGGTGTTTTCTTCATTTGTTACAATATTTTAGGCATGTGTATATTTTCACATGGAATCGCATTACACTACTGCCATTTTTTCCTCTTCTTAATATTTCCTTGCACTAACAACAAAATGTGTCGATCGAGCTACGGTTTCGTCACATTTTTTACTTTCTCTACTACGAATAGTAGGTAGTGGAAGTATCGTATTCGACCCAAAATTTCGATGTCAAGATTTCAATGGAAATGTATGGTTTGAGGACCTGAGTCCAAACAAAATCATTTTTAGAAATAGGTCCGTGTGTGTCTGTGTGTCTGTGAACAAAATTCTTCCACTTAACTTACCCTTCGCGTGAAAAATGTTTCGAAAATTTTTATTTTCTCAAAAACGGCTCTAACGATTTTAATTAAAATGTCATAGGTTTAAGATACTTTAATTGAAAATGAAATGTCTATTTTGAATTTTTTGACTATAGCCCATGTAGTCCTGTTTACTCTTGATGACGTTTGCATAGTTGGTAAACTGTAAGTGATAGGCCAAATCTTGCTATACAAAAATGTAGTTCTGCTTAAGACACAAAGTTATGTCCAAATGCACTTTTTGTGGAGTGAAACAATTCGGAGATATTCCTTGTTATTTGTGTGAATTTTGCAATACTTACAGTTTTCTCAAATGTTGTTACTTTGTAATTTCTTGGCCCTCAGAGAAAACGGAATTTCAAAGCCATCATATAGCGGCCAGCTTTAAAAGATTTGACTATCACTCAAAGCCTACTGTATCCCCATATTCCTCTTACACCTGCAAGAAAATCAGCAGCAAGATCATTTCTGTAAATGTTTATCTGGACTAACATGAAGAGGACAGAGGAATAGGAGTTTGTAAGAATAGTTAATACAAGAGTAGAGAAAGTCATGTGAGTGCAACACATCAGATTTTTCTTCTTAATACAGGGTGATTCAAAAGTCTCATGACACATACGTGAAAACAACGTTTAGTGTCAAAACTTTTATTACATATGGAAACTAATGACTACTGCTTGATCAACTCGGTACATTTCAATGTGGTGACCCTCTAAGTCACTGCACAAACTCCATCTTTGTTGTGTAGATCGAAGCACTTTTGCTAGCGTAGTTGGTGTGATTGTAGCTACCGTTGCAGCTATTTGGCTTTTCAATTGCTTTGGTCTTCACTGCATATACTTTGGTCTTGACGAAACCCCAGACAAAGAAGCCTAGTGGTGTCAGATCTGGAGAGCGGGCCGCCCAAATTCTTGGTGAACAACGATCGAGTCACTTGCATCATCGTGCTGGAAAACCACAGTATCTTGTACTGCATCCTATACCAACTGCGGTTCCAGGAATTGTAGCGTGTGAAGATATGTAATTTCAGTTACTGATGGTTCCACAAAAATGAGAAGCCTCTAAAGTTTTGTTTTTGTCATTCCCAGACACACATTTATCTTTGGTGGGTTGGTGGGTTCGTCTACCCAAATCCTATAATTATGCCTATTGACATGTCCACATGTGTGGGATATTGCCTTATCACTGAACAACACATGTTCCATGAGGTCTTTAGTTTCAATGACATATAACACAGCATGTCGAGCTGCATAGTTCTCTGGTTCAAGCTTATGCATTGTCTGGATGTGATAAGGGCGTTTGAAGAGCAAGGTACATACCCAGCTCGCTGCTGGGTGTTCTGATTGACGCACCGGGACTCCGTGTGATGGCATCCTGTATGGTTTGCACGTCTTCTGGTGTTGTACCCGGCCTCCCACCACGTGCCTCATCAGCAACAGGTCCTGTCTGTTTCAGTTTCAGTACCAGATCTCCAATAGCTTTCTTCCTAGGTCCTGGTTTCCTGAACTTTCTAGTGAATTCTTCCTGGACCTGTTTGTAAGTCAATCCTCGGATACGAGCAAAAATGACAGCTGAATCAGCCTGTATCTTCATACACTAAGTAGAAGACAGTGACAACAACTTTGGTATTAAAAGATAAGCAGCGTTTGACTTCCAATGTTAAGGTACCCAGCGCGGCGATAAAGATTTAAATTTCCAAGCCGTCACATGCGCATCTTTGCTTAGAGCATTCCGGAAATTACTTAAGTTAACTTCAGTTTTGGTGGCAATAAGAGCAGGAAAATAATCTTAATAAAATTAACCTGATCTAATAGAGCAGTATTCATCATCTAGTTTCTGCATCACTTAACAATACCTAAAACTTTATAATAATATGATGTTTCATACAGCAAAATGCAGAGTGCTTCAAGAAACAGTATTATTAGCAGGCATAGGAATTTCCAAAGCTCGTCTCTTTGGCACGGTAGTAGTGCTGTTGCTTACCACGTGGGAGACCCTGGTTCCATTCCCAGTATCTATGTGGGGATTTTTTCCCACTGGGAGTCTTGATCGTCAGCCTCGTTAGGCTCCTGAGGAGCAACTTGAGGAGGTACTTGATTGAGAAGTACCCGCCCCTGGTTGCGAAGACCGCATAATCAAGGACTGAGGCGCTAACCACGTCCCGCCTTCCAGTACTGCACCCCTCTCATGACGCCTGTGGTAGGTGGGGGATGCAATGGCCGGGCAGTAGGAATTGAGCCGGAAAGGGCTGCGGGGTTATACGAATTTGGTTCAACTTAAGACATTGATGTCGCAGTTAACAAATTCCCTATGTCTTTTTATAGGGTTTAACGCCTACTTTTATTACATACGGCACCGCAGGCGGTGATACTGATGATACATGGAATGAAGATGGAGCACCGGTGGAATGAGATGGCGGGATAAACCGGAGAACCCGGAGGAAACCCACCCCTGCGCCGCTTTGTCCACAACAAATCCCACATGCGGTTGCCTGGGACCGAACCCGGGTCGCTTTGGTGAGAAGTGAATGGTCTAACCACTCGGCTACGACGCGGCCACTATATCCCTCGTACTGTTTGTTAGTATTTGCAGAGGGCACTCATCAGACCATGTTTTTCGTGCGTCAGTGACCCTTGACCTCTATTTACGTTCTTTGCATTGATAATGGATTGTTTGAAGCTAACCTAAACTGTTTAAGAATTCTTATGCCTAGTACTAATGTATCCCAATTGTGAAAGTAAAAAGGTGAATAAGGTGCAAACGAAATGGTAACGAATTTGACTGATTTTTGAGTTACTTGCAATAATACGAGTGCTACTAGGATATGTTGTATATTTAATTTGGAACATTCAGCTCAATGGACTTCTGTTACCTGATCTCTTTGTAATAGTAGCGGTTGCATCTTTCGCTCCTGTAGGAATTGATTACTTTCTATGACGTCGGCAAATTAAAAGTGCAACCACACCATGAAATGGCTTCTCCACAGTGCAGGTATTTTTTTGCCTAACTTACTATTGAGGCTGTACCTGCAATTCATTGCACCAAATGCATATTTAACTGTTCCAACCCCTGAGTGTACGGGTGAGAGAATCTACTAGAGAGCCAAGTTTCAAAGGGTGGAACGATGAAACGTGTTTACCTCGCAAACAAGCCAGGCTTGCCACTCAACAAGAGGAAAAAATAAAGCCGTTTACGATGCCCTGAAGTCATACTACGATTTTTTGTATTGAACTTGCTAGTAGCGTACTTGGCAGCACGGAAATTTGCTACAAATCATTAACTTTCCTCGACAAAGATATTTGAGGTAGAATTGTAATTTAGTTATCGCAGAACCTGCAGATCTTATCGCGTCGTCCTCTTATTGTTCTGGTTTCTGGGGCCACTGTATTTAATTTTCTGTTTCTGCAATGCATCTGCCAATATTTACTTTTCATTTGTGTATTTCCAGAATTAAGATATACTTAAAAATTAAAGCCCAAAGACCTACTCGTATTGGGCTAATTGACTGCGTTTTCACTTAAACGAAATTTGTTGCATTTGTGCGCAGGATTTTGTAAAATTTGAAAAGCGGAAGCTTATAGTTTTGCAATTAAACTTGTTCAGATTTGTCGTATTACCCTGAAATTCATAATATATACCAGGCGAGTCAGCTGCCGCTCATTTTCCAGTTTTATGCAATCCGCATTTTATACTCTAACATGAAAATATCAGTCCCTATGCTAGGTTCCATCAAAGTATTTAACGTATACATGTTAAACAAAATATTTGTTTCTGAGTTTCTAGGTAGCTCAGTTGGAACGAGCACACGATGCCATACCACAATTTGTGGTATTGAAGTTGTATATGACGATATCTCTCCTTGTATAGAAACTGAGCTACCTGTGCTTGGCTCTTGCTTCTCTGTGAATCAAAAGCATTCATTATACTTTTCTGTGGAATACATCGTGAAGGACTGTCACAAATTATCGTGTGACAGCATACACATGGAGAATGGAGGGAGTCGGCGTTCCCAATAACACACTGCATCATGTTAGTCCAATGGGGCTGGGGCTGAAGTCATTATACTTATTCTATTGCAAAATGCAGACAACCAAAAACGATTTAAATTACGTCTTAAACCGTCATGCGCTTCAAAACTAAAGTATTGTGAATTCGGTTTCCAAGTTTTTATGACCGGAAAAAACGTCCCCACCACGTCGCTTTTGTTACATTGTGAGCAAGCACGGCAACCATCTTCCACACAGCTTTGTCATCTCCGCGTTCTCAATTAGTATGTGATCTACAGGAGTTTTTGAAATGTCTGCAATGACTGCTAGCCCGCGCACTTTCAGCTAATGTTCATCCAATACCATTTTGTGGAGTATCTTTACAATTTCTGGCGTGGTCACCTCATTTGGTCGACAACTGCTATGTTCGCCTTTACAGCTTGTACAGCCTCACTTAAACTCTGCCACCCAATATCTTACTGTTGTAAACGAAGGAGCAGACTTCCCCAGAGTAGAATCTAGCTCAACTTTAATGTTAGTTGGACTAAGACCTTCCAAAGGAAGGTATCATATAACGATGACCAGTTATTAACATGCTGGTAAATTCGCTGAGAGCATTTACTATTGATGGCTGCCAAACAAATACTAAACAATGTAGCTTCTTCAAGCTTCAGACTTAGCAGCTTGATTCTTCTACCATTGTCATTTGTTTGAAACAACAACCGTTATTTATACGTCAGGTGGGGTACTTTTGGGCAGCCCTCGTGTGTGTGTGTGTATGCGTCTGTGTGTGTGTGTGTGTGTGTGTGTGTGTGTGGGTGGGTGGGTGGGTGGGTGGGTGTGTGTGTGCCACCAATTTCTAGTTGGCCTTGCCATATTGTTAATTGAATCATAGGTTGTGTTCCCTACACCAGCTAACGTAATCATATTTTCATCTTTCTCCTCTAAGCTTAAATTTAGGATTTCAAGTTGGTGAAATAGGTCGGTCGAAAACAACGAGGTCATGCAGCCAGCCTTCTTTAACTGGTTGATGAACCCATAAATAATAAATATTATGAATCAGGAAATAGAAGTTAGTTGTACGTGTACCTTATAACGGATACTAAATGTGAGTATTTTACACGTTATGCTTACTTCTTTGTTCATAAAGCTATTTATTCCGCATCATAGCTAGAAGAAATGCCACAATAGGGCAGGCATAGCCTTGTAAATATGTACTGTTGTTATCGTATTGACAAAGAAAAATGCTCTTATTTTTAATTAAAAATTGTCACTTACCACTGCTGCAAAATTCTGTGATCTCTAATAATAATTCTTCCACCTAGGGATTCGCTATAAGATATCTGGGAAACAACGTGAAGAAACTTTGCCGGACTACATGACTATTCGATGTAAGTGATAGATGTTTCCTCCGCGCGCACTTCAGCACAAACTGTTGAGCGTAAGATATTGGAGATACCGCCAGCACGTGTCTCACCCACACTTCTCTCTAAGTTGCATCCTAGCTCTACTTATTGATTCCAGTTCCTACAGAATTCTTGCTTTCGTTTCATTTTATGCGTCAGTGATTGATTTTTACCTTTTCTACCACGTGCATATTAGGGAATGAAGATATTGCATTCCATCGAAAAGATTGCGTACCAGATCGCGCTCGATATACCTACACGTTTTCAGTTCTCTCAAATCTAATAAAGGCATATTTGCTATATATAGAAAGCCCTGCGTCCGTGAACAGCATATAACTTTACAATGAAAATTTTATATTTAAGCTCAGCATCCTTCGCGTACGCGACACGAAGATTATCAAGAACACCTCCTACGCCCGACTACCCTTTACATGAACATTTTTAAGAAGATTTGATATTCTCATAAACAGCAATAATGATTTTGATTAACATACTGTATGTTTACGACATTTTCATCACAAATCAAATGTGTATATTGAGCTTTTTGTAAATAGCCTCTAAAGTCTTCTTCACTGTGGATGACATTGAATAACTAGTAAACCGTAAGACATAGATTCTTACTACACAAAAAAATGTAGATCTCGTTAAAGTATACAGTTTAAGTCAACTACATTCTTATGGAATAACCATTTAGTAAGTATTCCTTGTTATTCGTTTAAATTTTCAGATACTTACTCCTTTCTCAAATAGGAAGTCGTAATTCGTGTTTTATATGTGCTGGCCATGCAAAGAGACTAGAGTGTCAAAGCCATCACATAGCAACCACCTGAGTGTCACTTACGCCTGCGGTATTGTCCTATTCCTATTGTACCTTTAAGGGAATATGTAAGAAAACTATTTCTACAAACGCTGGTCGCGATGGAAGAATAAGCGATTTAAGGAATAATTTGTATAAGAGCGAGAAGAAAAGTCATGTGAGTGCACACACAAGATTTCTCCCCATCTAGTCACAGAAAGAGAATGGAATTTCAAACTCATCAGAAAGCGGTCATCTCTTAAAAGATCGGACGATTGCTTGGCCTATTTATCCCACTATTCACAATGTATCTAGAAAGAAATATGTAATAAAAGAATGTCTGCAAATATTTATGCCAATTAATGTGAAGTAGATGGAAGAATAATATTTTGAAAGAACACGTTGAAGAATGGGTAGAAAAAGTTGTGGGAAAGTATCACATCAGATTTTTGCTTTCGGGAATTTTTTCCAAGCCAGTCAAAGCAATGATAATTTCTGAGTCAAGTCTGGTGCTAGGAAAATGCTGATACCTCACTGTTAAGATCTGTAGGAATAAACAACATTTACTACATGTAATGAGTATCTTCTTACTTATTAAGATAACTAGAAAGCGTCTTCCGTACACAAATTCAGCGATTGTCCTTCTGGGAGATAAAATATGACTCGTAAATCATGTACTGGGCTTGCGATGTCATTAGTTCTAAAGTGATAGGGTGTTGACACACACTTGAACTTTGCTAATCTGCTCTCTGATGAAAACACAAAGAAATAGTGAACTAATTGTACATTGTTGACTCAATAATATATTAATAAATTATACTCCGATTGTTAGGGTTAACAAACAATATAACGATACTTTTTTCTGTTCCTATCCAAATCGTTAGACTAAATCAGTGGCATTTAACCTGTTTTCTCCGCGTAACCCCAAAGACAATTTTCCATTTCAGCTCGTATCCCTATGCCTAGCCCTGGAGTTATCCATAGTTCAAATTATACATAACCATATCTAACATAGGTTATAATATTTATAAATTATTTAATACTACACAAAGAAGGATTAAACTAACTTACATTAAATTTTACGTACCCCATAAGAAGTCTTCGCGTACCCCTGGGAGTACACGAACCCCAGGTTGAGTAGATATCGCTGGATTAAACCATCTTATACCTACAGACAAGTGTAGTTTACATAATACACGATGTTGAAGTTTAAGATGCTATGATGATGACTTGGATAATTTTATAAAATATAAAGACTTTGCTAAAATATTATTAAGTTGACATTCTTTTGATACCAACTGGAGGTTGGATTAAAAATAATTTCGATAAGACTTTCACCCGCATTTATTGAAGTACTATTGTTTGAAATGCGCAGTTGGCTGTTATTATTCTCATGTCGTGAAGCTTGAATAAATCCTTTCTATACTAAAAGCCAGGCAACTCCTGGATATCTGTTTAGCGCTTTTATTTCTCAGAATGACCCCGTAATTTCACCAGCCAATCAATTAACAGAATCAAGTACCGCAGATGTGCACAATGATGACGCATATTGCCAAGTATTCGTTTGTTTCCTACAGTTGCATGGCACTGTTTAATCAACTGAGATATCCATTTGCTGAACAGCGAGAGGGGTTTTCATGAAAAAATTAGCGCTGCTGTGTCACGCACAAGAGAAGAACTATGAAGCACTTTTCATAAGGACTTCTTATATTTAACATAGATTCTCTAAAATGCGTTGCCGTTATTAGCATCCGTCCTTCTTGTATACCTGGGCACGAATTCTCTTCCCGACTTTCCAGAATCGTAAACCACTAACACTTTGAATGCAAATTTCTGTGATTAACTAGGCTCGTAACTAAGGGATCGTTAAATTGCCTGCACGTGTATGTGGCCCAATAAGCAGGAGAGAACACAACCGCAGTCCACTTCGGTTATTAGTCTCAGGCCTGTTAAAATGGTTCTCGTGTTGTAACTAGAGACAGGCAGGGTATAAAGAATTCCTAAATAGAAAATATGCTCCTGAATCCCTTAGATAGTATACGAAGATTAAGAAAATCCCCACAAGAAAGCACCCTTTTCCAGATTGTTTGTAGGTGCACTAGGAGCTGCTCGCCTCTGAGCTGCGTATTACTCGCCGCCTTACGCGAGTAAGCTTGCAACATGCAACACATCTCTGCTCTGGAGTAACTTGTCGTCACGGTGCGAGATGTGCGACGGAGAATGAGTGGGGTTGCATGGCTGTGGAGTTGGGAATGCAGAAGATATTCATAAGAAAGTTCAAGAAACAGAATGTAATATTTTTATTGTGTATCAGAGGATACACGATTTACTGCGGACACAAGTGCTGATTTGTCGGGACCAAGGTATATGAAGACATAATGCGCAGAGCGTTCTTCATTGTTGGATTTCCGAGCATTGCCCTGTGTGCATTTTATTGACTTCATAGCCGAGAAAATCTGCTCCCAACGTATGTGGACCCAAACACACACATGATCTGTGCTGCTTCTTGTGGAGCCTGAGAACCGGATTTTTAGTGTTAGATACAGAGTTTTATAGTACCTCTCTTTTACTAGCGTAGACTTATGTATGTCTATTATTTCCAAATGCATATATTACAGGTGGTCAGGAGTACTAGGTGACTAATCCATGGGACATATCGGGAAGAAGATGTTTCACTGGTTTAATAAACATCGGAGCGCTCTGGCAATCAAGGTCAATACTTCTGGCCTGTTTGCCAGATAATAACTGAGAACGGAATGCTGAATAATCACATTTCTTTTCCCAAAACACCGAGTTTTTGGAACCGCATTTCAAAGGACTGGAGAAACTGAATGATCTTCTCTAGATACTTATCCAAGGAAATATCAGAAGGCATATTTAAAGAGGAAAGAGTGTCAAAAGCATTAAATCTCTTTCGAAGCTGCAATAGGTTCATTCTGATACCACCAATGCGCTTCTCATAACATGTTGGTAAAAAGTACCTAATTATGTAACATAGTAGAATGCGGGACTCTGCTTTCCTAAAGATGCACGCAGCTTTGTATTCTTGTAGTTACTATAACGGAATATTAACACAAATGAATTTCGTGCATAATTCTTCATAACCTGTCGGATTTGATGAAACATCTGATTCTTGCTGTAGCGTATATGTCTGGGCAACTGGTGCTTACTGAGGTTTAGCAGGCAAAAAGAATGAAGGTCACTCAAGCTGTCCCGCGAGTTGCCCAGGTCAGAGTTTATCTCATATCTTGCAATGCATCATTTCTGTGTTGACATGTCTTCGCACATTACTCCATCTCCTATGTGCAGCATAGATGTAATTGTGCTATTGCACATTTTGTAATACAGGTTTTCATTAATAATAGAGAAAACAGTTTCCCCACACTCTAATACATAGTCCTGCAATATTATGAAGCTCTGTAATTTTTCTTTTGGACACTGTGCTACGACTAACTTGACTCAACAACTGTCCTCTCGTTGTAAACAGAGGACACAAAACCCCTCTAAACGAAAGCTGTCGGAGCCCTAGTGAGGACTTCAGCTCCAATATGAGCTACATGTGGTATGTAGGCTCGAGAATCCTTGCTTTTTGTCTTGTCGTTGTTTTTTGTTTACCCAAATTTCATATACTTACCTAGAAAATTTCACCCCGAGTCGGGTACTGTATGCCCAGGACAAGAAGGCAAGTCTTAGGAATGTGTAGCGTAATCATTTTGTGTTTCCCGCAAGGTGTTACGCTCAGTTTCCGAGTGTGACAAGGATGCTAGGCTCGTTTAAAATACACAATGTTGTCACATAACTCACCTATAGCTAGAAATATGCATTATCATGCTCTCATTTCCTGGTAAACAGGTCCGCTACCGGAGTAGATACACAGTTCAAGCCCCCTCTGCCCTTCATTCCCCTCTAGCCTTCTTGTCGTGGTATACAGTAATGAGAACTGAATTAAACCGTGTGTTATACTTCAAGTTAAGTAAACAACAATAATACAGCAGCTAACCAATTATAACAGGTGGTCCATCTCATCCGGCATTGCAGTATGTAAATATCCCTTCGTGCGTTAAAACAGTTGCAGAACTTAACGGGGCACATCCAGTCATAGAGGCGGCAGTGGCGTGAGAGAGCTTCCTTCTGCTTATCAGCGAAGACGAGAGGTGAAAGGTAGTTCCCAGGTTGGACCATTTTGTGTAGTCCGCGATAATAGACCAGATATGGGCGAGCCGCGTGTTTATTCAAATGGAGTAAATGCATGAAAGGAACTATAAAATTAGTACTTTATTAATCATTACTCATGCAATAAACGTTTGAAACTCAAAGTATGTCGTCCTTGTTATTAAAATTTAGAAATAAATGTAGTATATCTTACACACTTGTAGGAAAATTAAGAAACAATACTTAATATTTATAGCTTTTACATACTCACAAACAGTATATTACACGGCATTTATATGGTACAAAATATGAAAGAGCAAATGCTTCCTTAAATGTCCAACCAACTATTGTGGAAAGTATCTCATAACTGTGCACATCAACAGTAAACGAGAAGAGGAGGGGTTAATGTGCCCTGACACGTCATGACACGCAGGATCAAGAACGCCCACACCTGTAACAGACTAGAAACAGCTGAAAAGGTTCTTATAATGTTTTGCGCTTTACTTACAGGGACTTTAATTTCCGGGGAATAAAATGACTCCCATATATTATCTAACATTACGAATTGGAGACTGTAAAGTGGGGTAACAAAATACATGCAAACATGAGGGCATGTAATGTTTCATTGGCACTTGTTCGTTTTTTATTGTTATTGCTGTATTTTATTGTTATTGTTACCACTGTTATTAGTATAGTACTATCATTTGTATTAACCATTATTATTATTATTATTATTATTATTATTATTATTATTATTATTATTATTATTATTATTATTATTATTATTATTATTGTTGTTGTTGTTGTTGTTGTTGTCATCACCACCATCATCATTTTGTACAAATGGGCGTGGCATCCCTACAAAATTCACTTCAAGCAACAAACCTATGGCAATGGTTTTGTCTGCAGGGCTGATTAATGCACGAGGGTTAGACAAATACTAGTTGCCGACACCCCTCACTTTCTTGAAAGTGTTCTTCGGAGCATGAATGCCATGCAAAGGCACAACATGGACTACCGGGCCCCTCACAATCCTCACTGGGTACGAAATGCTCGGTTACAAAACCACGAGGTCTTAAACGTTTGGTGTGGTAGTCTTGGGGTCAGTGTTATCGGAGTTGTCTTTCTCCCACCAGACCACGATGTCAGGAATTCCTGCCAGCTGAGCTTGAGGATTTTCTTGGTGAGGTTCCAGTACAACTGGGGTTAAAACACTGGTTCCAACAAGATAGTGCACCACCTGACTATTATGAACCACCAAGATCTCGTGATCTAACCTCATTAGATGTTTTCTTTTGGTATCACGTCAAGAATATTGCCTTTGAAACAGACTCCCTCAATAAAGAGGTCTTATGTCAAAGAATGGTTGAAGCATGTGACTCACCTGCAGTTCTCAGAAACGTCCATATGGGTACAAGCAGGCGAGAAATTTTCACAATTATGGTGCACAAAAATCAATTTATGGCTTCTATAGAGTGGGCGATCTGAGTCACATAATTTGTTTAGAACTGTTTTGTGGATGCAGCGAGGTATACAATTTATCATTGAGACAGAAATAAGAGCTATTCTAACACTGTAAGCATAGTGTAATCTCTCACCAGCCTCGCTCTTCATTGCAGTAGAAGGAAAGTGCACGTTGTATCAAGGAGAATAAGTGACACTAAATGCGTGCAGCTTTTTGCTTTTTACCATGGCATCTATTCTATCAGGTATTTTCTATTCAATAACACAGGCATTTGTTGTTCCTTTCCATCGATTTCAGCCTGACAGGTGCTAAAACTATAGGATGCATGTAAATACCTGCTTTTAATTTTTTTTTTTTTTTTTAATGTATGTAGATTCTTAATAAAGACAGGCACGCGGAGTCGCTAAGATATTTTAACGGTATATTAGGTGATTGTTTCTGCAATGAATCATGTTTTGTTAGCTGCACATACCTGCGCACTTATTCAAAATAAATTATTTTCAATGGCGCGGCTCACGGCAACTCCGCTACGACTTTTCAGTACCGGGTTGGAAAACAACAAAGAGGCGCGTAATGCAGAAATGCTTAATGATACTGTTAGTGCCTTTGGCCTAGAAAATATCCACGTGACATCAAAATTGTTATAAAACATATAACTAAACACTTTTGTCAAGTACTCAATCGCCCATGGACAAAATGTAACAGGCATCGAAGTAGATCCTTACAAAGGTATTCAAGGTGGCTTGACAATGAGCTTGCATTTCCTGAAGCAATATATAATTATGTAAGTACCGCTTCAGCAGCTGCTAAAGGTCTACAAAGGAAGTAATTTAGAGACAGTAGTGCTAAAAGCAAAACAAGGAAAGTTCAGGAATTGGTGCCCAAGTCCCGAAGTAGCAAACTGCCTGGTTGTGGTACAAGTAATGTTGGAAACACAGCAAGAAGATTCTCCCGAAGCGCCATTCAAAGTGCTTTAATCAAAGAAATAAGTGGACATATAATTCAGATGTTTGGTGTTATTTTAGAAACAGTAGCAAGTACTGCTTACTTCCTATTGGACAAGGTCTGAAGAAGGGCAAGAGACACGGAATAAAGACCTAAGACCTACAAAAATACCGGTAGAACTCTCGAATTGCGGCAAGTAAATATTTGTTACCTATGTTGCTTGTTTCATCTGGTCCACTCACTTCATCGCTGCGGAAGCTTCCTGTAAAGAAGAGCGGACAGCCAACCTCCCCCCCCCCCCCCACCCCCACAGTTTCTAAACTGTATCGAAAACACCAGCCTCAACTTCGAACTCCTGTACCAACGATACTGCCGATAATGATTAGGTATGTTTATGTATTACGAGTGTAAATATACTGGGATATATACAAAAATATCTGTTTGTGAATTATCTTTCTTGTACGTTGCATGAGAAAATCGGCTTCGCAGCTATAAACAACTCAATCCCATTCTTAGAAAATCTGATCAGTCGTAAGGGATAAACACAAGAAATAAAACCAACGTTTGATATTAATTTAGCCTCAACAGCAATAAGAAATTATTTAAAAAATAGAGTAACTCAAAGACCCATTGTTCGGATATTTGTCCACCTAGACTGCAGGAATTGCAATCTGTGAGACGGTTCTAACATTCTATCAGTTAACAGAGGCATCATTTTCAGAACATATTCTTTGAATGAAGTCAGCATATCAGTACCGGTTGAGTGTGATTTTAATAACGATGAAAATATTATCGTAATGATAAACCATAACAATAGCAAAACATTAACATAATAATGATGATAATGCTAAAACTAATTAAAATAAAACTATAATAATGATGCTAATGATAATGATTACGGTGATAATAGTAATAACAAAATGTAATAGAAACTAGCAAAATAATAGAACTAATACAAGTAATGAGGATGGTAATGATGATGATAACTATGTTGGGGGACGTTAAGGGAAAGAAAAAAAAAAAAGAAAAAAAAAGCATTCATCTCTTTGTCTTCACTGAGAGGCAGAAGGAAGATCGCTCACGCCACTGCCGTCTCTGTGACTGGAATTGCCCCGTTCCGTTCTGTAACTGTTTTAATGCACAAAGGGTTATCTACATACCCCAATGCCGGATGAGATGGGCCACCTGGTACATACTTATCAGAACAATTTGCAGTTGCTCTAGGAAAATGTTATCTTCCGTTAGCTCTCTGTTCCTTTGTCAAGACTAAGTTCCAACATATGAGTTCGCACGTATCCCACCCGACCAATGCGTTTTCCCCGGTTCCCAGTAGGTTCAGTTACTAATTACCGTCCTCAGCCAGATTTGGGTCAAACTTTCAGCCTTTATAATATTCAGGTAACATGCATACTTAATGTTCATATACTACTCACACACTTATCAACTATTTTCACTTTCTCTACTACGTATAGTAAGTAGACGAAGTATTGTATTCCACCCAAAAATTCGATGTCGAGATTTCACCAGAAATACATGTTTTGATTCCCTCTTAGTACAAAAAGAGCATTGCTAGAAAAAAGGTGCGCGCGTGTGTGTGTGTGTGTGTGTGTGTGTGTGTGTGTGTTTGTGTGTGTTTCATAACTCAAAAACGAAAATTCGGTTAAAACCAAAGTTAGTAATTAAGTTTAATAGCTTTCAAGGATGCGACACGAAGATTTTGAAGAAAATTGCTCCACACAAAGCTACGCTTTATATGGACATTTTTTCAAAAATTTTGATCTTCTGGAAAGTGACTAATGATTTTGATTAAAATATCACATGTTTCTGATATTTTTATGGCAAATGAAATGTACATTTTGAATTTTATGGATATAGCCCACGTAGCCCTGTTTACTCTTGATGACTTTAGCTTAACTGGTAAAGCGTAAGAGATAGACCAAATCTTACTATATAAAACTGTAAATCTCGTTGAAACACACAATGCATGTCCAAACGATTTTTTTTTTTTTTTTTTTTTTTTTTTTTTTTTTTTTTTTTTTTAATGTGGCTGAAGTGAACCATTTCGGAAACATTCCTTGTTATTTGTGTGAACTTTGCAGTACTTATGCTTTTCTCAAATGGAAGGTCGTAATTCACCTTTTCATATCTTAGCTGTGCAAAGAGAACGGAATTTCAAAGCCCTCTTATAGCGACTAGCTTTAAAAGATTTGATTATCGCTCAAAGCCTAATGTGGGCCATGACAAGGTATTTGATTTTCAGGATACTGCTGTAAGAAATTGGTAATTATATTATACCTGGTGGCATATATACATATTTCTTGTTCTCTCAAGTTTAGAAGATACACACTAATTTGTGGAAATCTTAGAAGAATATTTTTATATCCCTGAATAATTAATTACGATTTATTGAAACGTATGCATTATGATGGTTTCAAAATGGCGATATTTACGTTGACAACACGTTTTCTAACCTTATTTGTATGAAAGAATAGACGTAATTGTCATTGACAGGAAACAAAACCGGTAACTAATTCTTGACCCTACAATGCAATTTGGAAAAGAACAGAAAAAAAGGTAGACCAAATGAAGCAGGTTGATAACGAAAGAAAACTACATCTTGAACCTTGCATTCCTTATTTAACATACATATACAAAATTTCAAATTCGGAAGTGATTGGTTTACTTTTTGGTACACGTGGAATGATTACTAAAATGTACTGTTTATTTGTTTCGATGTTTTGAATCGCAATTAAGTTTTTTTAGAAGATATTGGTTTAGACATTATCCAGGGTGGGCCAAAAGTCACGATCGGATATTTTCTAAGTTTGTAATATAGCAATAACAAACTTTCACGAGTGACGTAAAAACGTTATTTATTGATTGCTGCACTAATAAGAAATAGAAATATGAAAATATAAACATAACTGGGCCAGTCAGCGTCATTATTAAACATCTAATATTTTGGTGTGTTCAGTATCATTTTCACCATGTCCTTCTGCTTGTCCCCTGAACTATTCGGAAGTGATCGTTGTGAAGTTGCGGATGATCTCTCTCTTCAACAGACGCCGTTCAAGTCTTTCCAAGATTTTCTTTTAAGTAGAACTACAGCCAGTTGTTGCATGTTGTCAGGCCGGGGCTTCTTGGAGGCCAAATGAGAGGTCCACCTCGTCCAATATACGAGTATACCAGGTGAGTCAGCTGCCCCTTATTCTCGAGTTTTATGCAATCCGCATTTTATAGTCCAACATGGAAACATCGACCCCATTACCAGGTTCTACCCGCGTATTTAACATGGATGTTAAACACTCGATGAAATTAGTACTAATATAGATGTTATCACATCGCTTTTTAATATATTCGTAATTAGAGAGCTGACGTTTGCACTTCTGCAAATGTTCACTGGAATCAGGGAATATTACATCTTAAACGGAATGGTTAGCTCACACGTTACTAGATAGCTCAGTTGGAACGAGCGCAAGACTCCGAAGTAAACCGTCTGCTGTGAAGGTGGTTCGAATCACATGCGTTTACTAATTTTTTATACCGTGCAATCCTCACAATTTACAAACTATTATTCTGAAAACTGTTATTACATTCATTTTTATTATTTTATTTATGTTTTATGACATTGTTTGATGTTTCTTTATTGGTGAACTACAATTATGTAGTTGTTTAAACACACCTACAGGTAGGGGCAATTGAAATAAGGATCATTCATACACATTTGAACACAGAAAGCAAGGGAATTACATTGTCAGAGTTTAACATGAAAGTTAAACTCAATTTTGCACACAATGAATTATTGTGCTATTAAAAATGCAGACAACTAAAAACGATTTAAATTATGTCCTAAACCCTCAGGGACTTCATAATTAGATTATTGTGAATTCGGTTTCCAAGTTTTGATGAACATAAAAAAAAAAATATATTTACAATGCTGAGACTTGAACCTGTGCCACTGGGGGTTAAGCGCAGAGGACCCGTCACAATCCTATGCAGCTATTTCGAGACTTCCCGAAAGCACGTACCACGTCCAATAGTAGGACTTGTATGTCTGGCGCTATGCCATTGCCACCTCGCAAGTTTTCGTGCTTGATTTAGCCTTTTAAGGCAGTTTTAATCATTTGCTGGGCATTTTAATATTATTACTTAAATGGCAAAAACTGTTATGCATATTAATTGAGATGCACGAGGCGTAGTTCACGCAAAAATGCAAATAAACTGTTATTTAATAACATGTTTGTTTTGACTGTATGGGTCCATGATGGATGAGGCGTGTCTAAATTTTTCCTAATTTTTGGCAGCCAATCCCTGCTCCAAGTACAAGAATCCACCATTTTCTTTTTAGCTGACGTTGTTAGTGTACTCATATGATAGGCCCATTTTTTCCGAGGCGTTTACTGAATTACGTTGCTATGTATACTCTAATAAAAAGTTTGTAAAATCGGCTGGAAACCGGAATTCACTCTCAGTAAACGAGTCGTATGTTTTTGAGGTGTACTTTAGCGAGGAGTGCGTTCTGTCCCTTAAAGCACTGTTGCTCTCAATTTTGCGCATTCCTCTCTTTAAGAACGTGAAGCAATACATTTTAGTAAGCGCAAAACTGGACTAAGGCGTACATGCTGTTAGATGGGTGGCCTACCTTCCAAAAAAATAAGGCGCGGCTGACTCTCCTGGTATAAGGAAGCTAGTACTCAGCCATTCTCGAACTGGAGCCCAGAAATGTCCTGGTGCTCCATCTTGTTGAAGAACAAGGGTGTTATGAATACCAACTCTGGGAAGTTCTGGAGCCAGGCATTGAGACAACATTTCGAGGTATGCTTCTCCAGTCACAGAGGTTTCAAAGAAATATTACTGGTAACACCAGCCCACATCGTGACATGAGGGGGATGTGGTTGAATTTCTTCAAAAAAGTGAGGATTATGTTTGGCCCACACGTAAACATTACGCGAACGAGAGCTGAGATAAACAGCGTATTCGTCAGTCACCAAGACCGCTAAGGTGGGAAAAGCAGGAAGTAACATTTGACATACATCACGTCCTGTTTCCTGATCCCTGTCAGTTAATTAATGTATGATGGTGGGTCCTTATGGACGATAACCATCGTTTTTCATCCAACGGCGCAACGACGTTCTTGGGATCTGCATTTCCGCTGATCGTTTTTTTTCCCCCTTGATTTCTTCGGCGAACGTTCCAATGATTCGACAGAAAATTACTAATATCATCACTGCAATATTTTTAGGTCTTCCGCTGCTTTTTGCGTCCAATACAGAGTCTGTTGAGAAGTTCTTCTTCTCTAGTTTTCCGAGATTGGCTTCTTTATTAAAACGAAGAAGGTAGTTATCACTGATTTCTTCGTACGTTTCGCCAGTTCGTTCTTTTTCATCAACTCATACACTAGCATTCAGACGTTCCTCAATCGTATATTTGCTTGTGTCAGCCATTGCTTACAACATGCACAACGTTTCACATTGACATCAGATAATAATCCGCGAAAAATCTGGCTTGCCAGTATAACATAACAATGTCCTCGCTCTGTCGGAAAATTGACAAACTAATGGAATAGTAAGCATATGAAGGGGAAAAACATCCCTTTCAACCTATGAATAGCTTTTAATTATTTTCCGTTTCGGAAAGTGAGTTATTTCGATATAAACACTACCCGATCGTGACTTTTTGCCAGCCCCATTTTACAGAATCATTTGTATACTACACTAAAGCAACTAAATAATTCTAAAATGTTTCGCTGTCCTATTTCCAAATTTTGTAATAATTTTGTAATTTATTACACTTTATCTACTAAGTAGTTTTACATTAGACGATTTTTTGCCCTATATCATTCATATTTAAAATTGTCTTTTTCTACAGATCTATTAGCAGGTGTGTCTTTATGACAACCATAAAGTAGGACTGCTATCCAAGAACTGGATTTTCTCTGATATTCCCGTTGCACCTACAGGGCCACTAGTCACAATTTATGCAAATGTTTATTCAACTGACATGAAAAAGATAAAGGAGTAAGTGTTTGTAGGAATAGTTAGTACAAGAGTAGACAAAGTCACGAATGTGTAACGGGTCAGTTTTTGTTCATTTTTCCATGTTCAGTTGATTCTTATTCTTTCTGTTATTCTATTATTATTTGCTGGTTTGATTTCTTTCTTGGCATAGGTATTATATTTTTTTAGTATCCTTATTTTATACAATTTATCTGTGCCCATTTAACGTGGCACGGCTGTTTAAAGTTGAGAGTTTAAAGTTGTATCATAAACACTGTTTAACCAATTAGATAATTAATTAAAAAAAATTATCTCCTGTTTTTCTGTGCACGATTTTGGTGAGTGTTGTAGGAATAATCTTTACGCCATGTTTAAATCCGGAAAAAAGACAATTTTACCCAAATTTTGTATTTTCTAAAACGGATAATTTTTTGCTAAGTTTCTGAAATCGGAGATGATATTGACGCCAGTTTAATTAACTACTTTATGTTTGTAATAAAAATATTGTAAGTTAAGGAGGATAATTAAATGCCCCATACACACTTGCAGAGGACTTTGAAAGGAGAACAGAATGGAAAAATCCAGACTTCAAATTATCTTTAAAATTTATGGAGTCATATTTTCATTTCTGTATCGTTTATGCACGTTTCCTAATTAAGATGCATTTCATCTTGTGTACTGAAACAGAAGAAAAAAAGAAAATCAAACCGGATGACTTAGGCACTAACATCTGAGGATTCCGTTTAGGAGGTCCCGGGTTCCAATTTTGTGGGCAGACCACTCTATGGTTGTTTCGTGTTTTCTCTCTGTTGCCAAGCTAAATACTGCATTGGATACTTCATACTATGACTCAAAATTCCACCGTAGATCTAAAACAAAAGTAAAAAAGGGGAATAGATAATGTCTAATTCTCTGGCATCTATCCACAGCTAATGAAAGCAAATGGAGTGAACGATACCCTTATGGCATTTGCTGGGCATTTGAAAAAGCAGAGGTGCAGTTGGCTAGCACAAACGCCTCTGTGAACATGTGCGTAAGCCATCCACCCAGTATGTATATAAGCAGAGTTACAGTTACCTAGCACTAGGGCTTTTGCAGGCTCGTGGCTACTCAAGATGGCATGATACAAGGATGAGACAGAAGATTAGCTAATAATTGCTCCTCGGGTGATCAGCCGCGTCAAATTTATAAAATTCAAGCTTTCTGCCGTTTGATTCTCAATTGTCTTCATTAGGAACAGTCTTATATAGCTGTCCAACATTAAACTATCCACGAGGTATCTCCTAACAGATCCGTTGGGAAATGACCAGGTACTTAAAGTGAGGTAAAATAAATGGAGAGAGGAGGAAAGTGAGAGAGAGACAGAGAGAAAGAAAGAAAGAATGAAAGAAAGAAAGAAATGAGAGAAGGAAGAGAAGGAAGAGAAGGAAGAGAAGGATGAGAAGGATGAGAAGGAAGAGAAGGAAGAGAAGGAAGAGAAGGAAGAGAAGGAAGAGAAGGAAGAGAAGGAAGAGAAGGAAGAGAAGGAAGAGAAGGAAGAGAAGGAAGAGAAGGAAGAGAAGGAAGAGAAGGAAGAGAGGGAAGAGAAGAAAGAGAAGGACGAGAAGGAAGGGAAGGAAGAGAAGGAAGAGAAGGAAGAGAAGGAAGAGAAGGAAAGAAAGAAAGCAGGCAGGATGGAAGGATGGAAGGATGGAAGGATGGAAAGAAAGAAGCAAAGAAAGAAAGAAAGAAGCAACGAAAGAAAGAAAGAAGCAAAGAAAGAGAGAGAGAGAAAGAGAGAAAGAAAGATAGAAGGAAAGGGAGAGAGGGATGGAGGGAGGAAGGGAGGAAGGAAGGAAGTAAGGGAGGGAGGGAGGGAAGAAGGAAGGGAGGAAGGGAAGGAGGGAGGGAGGAAGGAAGGAGGGAGGCAGGAGGGAGGGAGGAAGGAAGGAAGGAAGGGAGGCAGGAAGGAAGGAGGAAGGAAGGAAGGAAGGGAGGAAGGAAGGAAGGAAGGAAGGAAGGAAGGAAGGAAGGAAGGAAGGAAGGAAGGAAGGAAGGAAGGAAGGAAGGAAGGAAGAAAGGAAGGAAGGAAGGAAGGAAGGAAGGAAAGAAAGAGAGCGAGAGATAGAACGAGAGAGAAAGCGAGAGACAAAGTACAATTTACCCGTTCATGTGTAACATCAAAATTTTGTCATAAATCCACGTCTTTTCCTGGGAAGAACCCATAAACTTCTTTTTCCGATTTCGGATACGTTCGTCTTACTTTAGTGCTTCATAAGTCGCGGTCGTTCTAAAGGAATCTTATTCAGTTTAAAGATAAAATTATTCAAAATGCTGTGGTATTTTTTTTATCGAAAGAACTTATTACATGCAATACTTGTGTTAATATAACCAAAGTGTTCGTATAAAAGTTGGTGGGACACGTCCTTCCGAAGTCCCTTAAATCTTTGTGTTAAGGAAACAATCCAATTAAACTTTATGCTTTTATGGAGAAAACATGAACGATATTGCGAACATTGTATAGTATTCCTTAAGTTCCAAATAACTTCTTCCATCAACGTCTTCAACAACCTCTTGATACCATTTGTCATCCAGTGGATATATTAATGTGTACCGGTCGTCTCTTGTCATGCTCGAACAAGAGAGTTTTTGGAATCATCGAGTTCCGTTTTTCAGAAGTTTACCAGGGAATATCTTTTCTTTTCCTCAATGCATGTTTTCCAGCAACTGTTCCATATTGTACTCCTACCACTGCGTTCCAGGTGCTCAATATTACACAATTTACTTGTTTCAGCAAATAAACCATCTGTATACGACAAACAAGTAATAACCTAGATGGAAAAGAAAACGACATCCTGAAATGTATCATTAGTCATTTCTGAGAAAACCAAAGCGTTCCAAATGTTTCTTCCATGTAAAGGGTAATTTGGGGCGCAGGTTTCTTTGAAAATCGTTTTGTTGCGTTCTTGGAATGAACTTAAATACCATTTGGTGTTTAACTGACTTTTTGTTTTTTAATTATGCTGTTCACGGACAAACGGACTGTTTCCAAAAAGGATTTATTTGGATTCAGGAGCCTCAAAATGCATATTTTCATTGAAATCTCCAGATCGAATTTTTGTGAAATACAATACCATCTATACCTATTATGCACATGGTAGAGAAAGTTACAGAAGAATGGTTTCCCATTTGAGAAAAGTAAAGTATTTCAGAATTTAATCCAACAACAAGAAATATCTAACAAATTGTTGAATCCACAAAAACATTTATTTGACCTAAGCTGTATGTTTTAGCAAGATCTACATTAGCATTTTGCCATCACATACGGTTTTTCAACCAAGCAAAGCTAATTCGGAATGAGGAGCACCTCGGAGACTATACCCAGAAAATTCAAGATATAGATTTAATTCAGCATCAAAATACCTTAAACTTATAGTAATTTAATCAAAATCATTAGAACCATTTTTGGAAAACCAAAATATTTAAATGAATATTCAGTGTAACTGTTAGTTTGGAATGGGGGATTTTTCAAACCTCCTTATGGTATCCTGGCACACGTTGAACTTAAATACAGAGTTTGGCATTTAACAATGTTTGTTTTCTTGTTTTTGAGTTATAGTATTTACAAGTAGATTATAGACAGACACAGAGAGTCACAGACACAGATCGTTTCCTAACAATGTTATTTTTTGATTCCGTGAGTCTGAAGACACGTATTTGTGGTGAAATTTTGGTATTGAACTTTTTGGTGAGAACTCATTACTTCCTCTATTTACTGTAAGTAGGTAATAGAGAAGGTAAAAGTATTTAAGACTAAGGCTGGTAACAAAATGTCTGAGCAATTTTTAAAACAAATCTATTTTAAAACTGGTATTATAATTATCTTGTCATGTTTATAAAGGTAATTTTAAACACTAGGTACTCATTTATTCCTGTTTTACATGAATCACATTACACCCAGGGGCCAGTACTTTATAATCACCTTGCCATTTCATTGTTTCTCAAAAAGACTTTGAAACAATTACGCAATTCAGTAGTAGAAATAGTGATTAACACTATTAACTGCATGCCTTTGATCAAAAAAATTAAAGGACAGAATTTAAAAAATTAGAGAAGGTTGGTATTATCAGGGGGCCCGTTTGATAATGCAGAGGTGAAGACAGGTACAGCTTTGCTATCGAAAATGATCGTCTAAGACGCGTTTAAGTAAGGTGCTGAATGTTGATTCATACAAAATAAAGCAGTACTGCTATAATATCACTCAAGAATGAGTCTTTGAAGGAATTCCGCTGTTGGAAAGAGAAGCAGAAAGGGAGGAAGAGTGAGTGATTCAGTAAATTTATCCACCACTACGGGCAGTAGGGCATGCTGATCTGTATTCGTATCCCTGAATACTGAAGAGATTTCAAACCACAAATCTCAACGTGGGTTGAAGTAAAAAATCTAGGCTAGCTCTAACTGATTTCAACGCTAGTCACGTCTCTATATTAACATTTTCTCTCCTAGAAAATTCGCTGCATATAGTTTCCTGTTAGAGTAGACCGAAAAAAAGTGATGCGCTGCTTTCATCTACTGAAATGTTCTGCTTCTTGCATATGCTGTAAACGGACTTGAGCGAATCGACGGATATCGATAAGAATCGCGCCTTGGCGGTACTTAATATTCGTGACGCATTTTTCCATTGGAGATTTAATCACGCTGCAATCGATTTTCTTTAGGGGCGTCATTAACCGTTAATCCGCTTTGACAAGGCATTGACTTGCGGCCTCGAATACTAAACGCATTACACGAGGCCATGGTGTGTAACGTCGTGCCTGAGGGAATTAATCAAGGGTTCTCGCAGGGCGCGAAAAATCGAGGCAAGTGTAGTGTTTGCTGTAATCAGTTTAGAGGTGCCTTAATCCCCTATACATGCCCGTAATTGCTGCACTGCTGATCTGAAACGGGCACCTGTATTGTGCACTTTTTGTTCTCTCTGGTGGAGAATTTGGGATAACATAATCATACCCCGTAACATTGCACTGTGAAATGAATGTGCTGTGTTCTCATTTCGTAATTTAGCGGTATAACAGGCATGCAGTGTTAGAAATCAAATTAAATCTGATATTACGTTCACATCACTTTATCTAACCAGTTTTGGACAAACCTTTCTTAAAATGGCTTTCCTTGTATCTACGTAACATTAATCGAGATGAACATTTGTAGAACTGCTTCTATTCCGTATTTCTTTGTAGGTGCAATGGCAAAAGGGGAATACATTGGGCTTAAGCGATAGTAAAATCGTGTAAGATATGGTCGCTATGTGATGACTTTGAAATCCAATTTTTGTTAGCATGAGCAGGAGAGAGAGAGAGGGAGAGAGACAGGCAGATATATAAACAGACAGTAAGACAGGCACTTAGACAGACAGACAGACAGACAGACAGACAGACAGACAGACAGACAGACAGACGGACAGACAATAACGACTTCCCATTCGAGGCAAGTATAGGCTTAACAGAATTGATGGATGTTTTGGAAATAGTCAACTTCACAAAAACATGGCAAACATTGTGTACTTTAACGAGATATACCTACATGCTTTGTGCAGTAAGATTTTGTTCATTTTATGGTTTACCAAGTTATGGCAAAATCATCCCAATATTTCGCAGAAAATTCAAGATGTATATTTCGTTTGTCAGGAAAATATTTTAAACATGTGGCATTTATATAAAAAACGCTAGAGCCATGTATGAAAAAATCAAAGCTTTCCATCTAAAGGGCAGCTTGAGATTGGGAATCCTCTTGAAAAGTTTCCTGTCATATTCTTGGAAGACACTGAGCTTATATACAAGGTTTTGTATATATCCGACTACTTGTTTTGGCGTTCGTACTCATACGAGCGCGGTTTTTTTTTTTTTTTTTTTTTTCTAAAACTGCGTTATTTTGGATTAATAGCCTAAAACCCGTATTTGCGATGAAATCTCGATGTCAAATATTTGGGTGGAATAGAATATCTTTTCTATAGAAAGTGAAAATACCTATGTTTATAATATGCAATCACTTACACTAATCAGTTATTATTGTAATTTGTTGATATGGGATGTGTATGCACTAAATTATGCATTTGTACTCTCCAAATGTTTAGGGTATGCTTTATAATTTCGAAAATGTGCACCAAGCATGCATTAAAATTGGTAACCTTAACTTTGTACCTTCTGATACAATCTACAGACTTCCTTAGGCACCATTTCAGTCGTTGTAGTTCGCTTTACAGTACACAATGGTCATTTGCTCCAAATGCTCAGGTGTGCAGCTTGGTGCATGGGAATTTCCTGAAGCTGTTAATGTGTTTCTTTATTTAATGTTTGCGGAACCTTTTCACCATTTGTATTCCACGCCAGTTCAAGGTGTGGCGATCTCCTATTGGTTTGTATTGAAGACCGACACAAGCAGTGACCCATGAACAAAGGTCGTGGTCAAGAGAGTAGTGCAAGGGGTGGGATAAGGAAACAATTTAACCCCCGTTGGAAGGATTGTCAGCACTTATTCCTGTTCTTCTCTTATTGGTTTGATGTCATAATTCTGGGGTTCGGTTTCAGGTACCGGATAGTGGGGAAAGGGGTTGGTAACACAAACATCAAGGGGCGTGGTTCGACGAAACAACTTTGTTAATATTTTCCTATTTACTATGCATGCCATTTGAAATAAATAAATAAATAAATAAATAAATAAATAAATAAATAAATAATAATAATAATAATAATAATAATAATAATAATAATAATAATAATAATAATAATAATAATAATAATAATAATAATAATAATAATAATAATAGTAATAATAATAGTAATAGTAACAATAACAATAACAGTGATAACAGTGATAACAGTGATAACAATGACAACAATGACAACAATGACAACAATGACAATAATGACAATAATGACAATAATGACAACACTGTAGTGGTGATAGTGGTGATAGTGGTGATAGTGATGGTAATGATGATGATAATGATGGTGATAATGATGATGATGATAATAATGATAATAATAATGATGATGATGATAGTGATGATGATAATGATGATAATGATAATTATGATGATAATAATGATAATGATGATGATAATGATGATGATAATGATGATAATGATGATAATAATAATAGTAATAATAATAATAATAATAATAATAATAATAATAATAATAATAATAATAATAATAATAATAATAATAATAATAATAATAATAATAATAATAGTAATAGTAATAGTAATAATAACAATAACAATAACAGTGATAAGAGTGATAACAATGACAGCAATGACAATAATGACAATAATATAGTGGTGATAGTGGTGATGGTGATGGCGATGGTGATGGTGCTGATGATGACGATGATGATAATGATAATGATGATAATGATGATGATAATGATGATGATAATGATAATGATGATAATGATAATGATGATGATGATAATGATGATGATAATGATGATGATAATGATGATGATAATGATGATGATAATGATGATGATAATAATAATAATAATGATGATGATGATAATGATAATAATAATAATAATAATAATAATAATAATAATAATAATAATAATAATAATAATAATAATAATAATAATAAT
Source organism: Tenodera sinensis (assembly GCA_030765045.1). Taxonomy (NCBI): domain Eukaryota; kingdom Metazoa; phylum Arthropoda; class Insecta; order Mantodea; family Mantidae; genus Tenodera; species Tenodera sinensis. The sequence goes on from CM060964.1 coordinate 239,483,116, forward strand.
AATAATAATAATAATAATAATAATAATAATAATAATAATAATAATAATAATAATAATAATAATAATAATAATAATAATAATAATAATAATAATAATAATAATAATAATAATAATAATAATAATAATAATAATAATAATAATAATAATAATAATAATAATAATAATAATAATAATAATAATAATAATAATAATAATAATAATAATAATAATAATAATAATAATAATAATAATAATAATAATAATAATAATAATAATAATAATAATAATAATAATAATAATACATTAAATTGCGCACAATGTACATTTAGATTAATGTCCATTTACAGAATTCTGTTAATGTTCCTGTTCCCTTGTTACAAACTTTGGCATATGTTTCACATGTCTCTCCACACAGTTCGCGCACGCAGTTCTCGTCTGGCTTATGGTAGAACTTCTTGCTGCACAGCTTGTGATGGAAACCATGAACAGCGAATCGTGTCCTGGTATGGTGAAGTTCATACATAGAATTCTTCCACCCTGAGGTCATCATGGCATCTGTCTGGTAGAAATCCCTCCAGATGTTGGCTTTCTTCTCTTGTAGTTCTTGCGGTAGTAACTGATATTGTTTTGTAGATGACAGTAACCTTCTTAGACGTAATTCTTCTATGTAAAATGGTTGTCCATGGTTCGTAGGTCGTCCTTGATGGTGCATTCTTTGCGAGGCAGAGAATCATTTTCATGTATATGGCCTTTACCCTTTCTATCCGAGCGAGGTCGTTTTTCGATAGATACTATATATACTACTGTATTAATTCTATTGCATATGTCATGATTGGTGATATTTTGATGTGAAAGAGTTCTATTGCAGTCTGTATGGAGAGTTGTCTTATTAGTCTTATCTCGTTCATGGCTATGACCGCGGTAGCAGCTTTGTCTTTTACGTGTTTGGAGACATTCCGTCCAGTTGTTTGCAGCGTCAGACCAAGATACTTGTAAGTGTTTACCCTTGTTAGCTCCACATTTCTGTACATAGTTTTCACTGATGCCGGCAGCCTACCTCCATTTCTGACAGTCATTTGTACTGTCTTCTGTGGCATTTGAAATAAATAAGACTTGGATAACAAGCCGAAAGCTATTTCGCTTGCTGAACAAGGGTATAGCGCTGCAAGTGCTGCGGAACTATATGAAGTATCTTCAAAAACAGCTTCAAACTGGTGAAAGAACTACCAAGAATGGAGATATTGGACTCACAACCCAGGTGGGGCAGTTTATTATAGACATATAATTCATTCATTTGACTCTGAAAGCCTACAACAATAAATTCAACAAATATTATAATGATGCCCCATTTAACAGCTAAGGGGAGCATCGGGTATCCATAGAAGAGCAAGACGAGGTGTTAAGTAACGCTGCAAGATAATTGCCGTTTAATACTTCAAGGATGATTGTGGTGAATAGATCCACTAGATCCACTGCAACTGCCCGTCGAAGATTTACGACAAATGATTCATTGAGCAGAAAAACACCAATAAATCAAATACTATGCACAAAAGGTGGACCGTGTTGCTTTTTGCTACGAATACACTAATTATTCCTGGCAGAATACAGTCTTTTCGACGAAACGGTATTTTTAAATACCACTTCAGGTCTAGGGTATGTATATTGGCCAAAACATGCTTCTAGGCCTCAATATATTATTTGCAGACAACATAGTGACCGCGTAACTGTTCCGGCAAGGGGATGGGTTTCCGGTAGAGAAAGAGACGTGGTAAGGAGCATAATGGAAAATTTAAATGACCATCAATGTATTTCTATATTATAAAGCATAATGTTACCAGGTGCACACATTTTGTTTGCAAATGGTCCTATTCAGTTTCAACAGGACTGTAGAGGTGCCCTCGCATCACTCCGTGTGCTACACGAACATGACGTTCAGCTTGCTCCGTGTGCGCCTAAGAGCCCGGATTTAAATCCCATAGAAAATGTGTGGGCAGCGGTGCAGAAATGGATGAACAGAACTATTGATTGCAACAGCTCTTACACACTACCTGCTACGAGCTTACGAACTCACAGTAATATGTGCAGAATCAAATTAGTTCAGTATCACGAAGAATGAATGCTGTTTAAGGAAATTAATTGTGGATTAATTATTGTAACATTAACTTATTTGAAGGCAACGATCGTTTTTGTGTTTCCTTATGTTTGTCTATTTAAGGCGACTGGGACGCTAGCTTTACCCTGATCAGATTAACTTATTCCAATACTTAAAATTTAAATATAGCAGCAACAAATCATCAGAATAAATTGAAATCTGTTGTGATTATAATATAAGTATTTGTGTATTTAACTACTGTATGCTAATTAAAAAAAGTGCATATAATTCCATGCGAAAGGGGCATAAAGAAAACTATGTTTCATGAAACAAAATATTACATCTCGTACTTCAGATACAGGTACGAATTTCAAGCTACAGCCACCAAGATTCTTCCTGAATAACATAAGGCATAACTTTGTATGCTGAGGTAAATAAGAATACTCTACTGTTTGTATTTTGCACATAAAAATTATTTAATCATACATAAAAAACCGCGATAATATTTTTAAACTTTAATTTTTTTCTCCATATTATGTAGTTCAATATTTTTCTTAAAAACGTAAAATGCTAGTTGTATAAAACTTACAGTGTGAAACATTCTATAAGCACGATGATCTTTACTCATACATTTTTACTGTATGAAGCATTTATTATATCACTCGATTGACTGCTTCTTATTATGGGTGCCTACGGCTGCTCACACATGAGTCTTAATCTCGGGTATCCGTGGTGGTTACAGAGAGCGATATTGTAGTTTTGTAAGAACCTTTATTTGTTTTATTTTTACACATTTAAGCTTTGCTGAACAATTTTAAATAGAATGAAATATGCAGTTTAACGTAACGCTGGAACGAACTTTCACCGTGTTGCTTACATGTATCTCTCCCTCGTAACGATGCCTGTCTCCTACTGTCCCTCAGTCCTTTTTTATCCTTTTTAGCTTCCCAAACATCCATAATGGCCCTCACTTCATTAAGTCAAGACTTTGCCCTCTGGCAAAACCCCTCGGGTTTCCGATACTTTGTAAAAATACAATAGCAGGCTCTTTTTTCTCTATGTTGAAGACCTTGCCAAACTAATTGTATCTCGTTTACGTTAATGTTTGGGACATTCGCTAATGACCCTTGGTAATGCCTTTTTGGCATCCCTTCACCTGTGGTACATATTCTTAACCCTTTGCTATTAATGGATTTTGTAACTTTGATATATTCTGTATATCATAAGCGCTATACAGAAAAACTGCTACAAATGCCCCCCATATACATTATCATATTATGTAAGAATATGATAAGGTATATGTCTTGCCCGAAAATCATTTTCTTGTTAAAATTTCGCGATTGTTCAGCAAATCTTTCTGTCAATTACATACAAATACTTAAAAGGGTTTACACTCAAATTCTTAAAGACATAGCTTGTACATAGAATACCCTTCACATATTTACATTACACAAATCAGCACTCAACACACATAGGGTTATATTTTCAATACTACATAGTGATTTAATATTATTTTACATGTTTCTTCTTACATTGATCTTCTGATTCTATATAATTATTTTTATCAAAAGTCTTTTATGGTTATGGATTGTTCTGCTGGTTTCACTTTTAATTTGTTTTTTTTTTTTCTTTTTTTTTCACACGCACATTATCCACTTCACTGTTTTTTTTTTCGATATATTCACTTTGCTTAATATTAATTACGTTATTCTTACAGTTATTTACAAGTTTACATAGAAACAATTAGGCCCTCATTTTCATGATCCAACCATTCTTTCAACTACTTCTCACCATTTCTTTTCTTACTTTTCGATACTATTTGAGGAATTTCTATACGGTCTTATTAGCTGCTTATGCCATCTCCCAATCGATTTGTTTGTTTTTAAGTCCACTAATTCATAAGTATGCTCTCCGAATTTCTCAGTAATCATTACCGGACCTTTATATAATAGCTCTAATCTATGACTTCTCCCCCTTAACGCATTGGATAACTTATGATCCCTAGCGAGGACTAGATCTCCTACCTGAGGATTCCATTTATTTTTACGTTTCTTGATTTTTGATTTCCTCTTTTCCGCTTTTTCTTGCAATCTGTCAAAAACGATCTTAGCCCTTTGTTCCTCCGATAATGGCTGACTTCCCTCAATCGTTCTTGGAGTATTTTTAAAAATGGGTTCAGGGTCAATTCCCTGCATTATCTGTATCGGTGCAAAACCAGTTGTAGTATTTACAGTATTATTAATAATTTTCTCTATGATGGGACAATACTTTACCCAGTTTCGATGATTATTATGAGTAAGCACTCGAAAATAAGTCCCTATTTCTCTTAATATCCGCTCTGTCGGATTCCCTGAAGGAAAATAATACGAACAATGATATAGTTTTATCTGGTGGCTACTTAGAGTTTCTCTGAAAATTTTGCTACGATGTACTGTAGCATTATCGGTTAATACGGCTTCTATTTGCCCATATTTTGGAATGTACTCATTTATGATCTTGCCTACACAAGTTTTGCTTGTTATATTCCTAACGGGATAAATTTTTACGAACTTTGAGAAGACATCATATAGTACAAATATGTATCTACACCCGTATTGTCCCCGGGGCATCTCCCCGTGTGCGTCGGCCGTCACTAAAGCATTCTTTCGGTCTCTAATAATTGCCTGCGGTTCTATATGATATTTCACATTGAAGTGCTTGGCCTTTTGGCATAACTCACAAGTTGAACATACTATTCTCACTTTTCGGGCAAGTTGCTTTATATAGAAATTTTCACTTATGATTAATGTTAACCGCTCACTTCCTGTGTGGGCCAGTGCTTTGTGATATGCTAGGATTAACATCTTCTCTATAGACTTTGGAACCATGATTTTCCATTTTGGCTCAAACCTACCATGCAACTTATACAATTTACCATTATATATTCCCACAGTATCGGGCATGTTTTCTACGATAGGTTTTGCATTTTTCTTTAATTTCTGAATTTCTTCATCTTCAGTTTGCAGCTCAGCTATCTTAATTAATTGTTTCGATAACTTTTGTCCTTCTGCAGTGTCCAGGTACAAAAGTGTGACGTCATGCTTACTGTCATTAAGAGTATCTGGTATGGGCCAGTTTTCCTTCATTCTGGATAACAAATCACTAAAGGTATTTTCTTTACCCGGTATATGTCTTATCTCGATCTTGTGAGATGTTATCTCGTGAATGTATCTTGAGATTCGGGTATTCGTCAGTTTGCAAGAATTTATAAAGGCTAAACTTACATGATCAGTGTATACTATTATCTGGCGGTTAAATACATATTCTCGAAATTTTATTAAGGCGAAATGAATGGCGGCTATTTCCTTTTCTGTGGTGCAAGCTTGGGATTCCGTTCTAGAGAGACCACGTGATGCAACTGTAATCAAATGCTTATTTCCTGATTGATCTATCTGGACTAATATAGCTCCGTATCCTTGGCTGGAAGCATCAGTAAATATAATATATGGAAGATCTTCGCGGGGTTTCTCTAATAAAATAGAGGTTGCGAATAATCTTTTAACTTTCCCAAAAGCCATTTCTTCTTCTGTTCCCCATCTCCATTTTGTTTCCTTTCTCAATAGTTCTCTTAATGGAGCTACTACCGAAGCAAAATCAATGATAAATCTAGATTGGTAGTTCAAAATACCCAAAAATCTTCTTAATTGTTTTATGTTTTTCGGTGCGGGAATCTTATTGATACTTTCGATTCTAGCGGGATTTGGCCTGATTCCTTCTTCTGAAATAATATATCCTAAGAATTCTGTTTTCTGGACAAAGAAAGCTGTTTTGTTAGGCTTAACTGTCATGCCTGCCTTCTTTAATTTACTTAAGACGTACCGCAAATGATCCATATGTTCTTCAATGCTTTCGGAGAATATGAGAAAATCATCAACATATTGTGCCACAAATTTTTTTATCGTCTCGCCAAAAATATTATACAGCGCTCTTAACAGTGCACTACTGCTTGTGTTCATACCGAATGCGCACACTGTGAAATTATATAATATGCCCCCGTGTAAAAACGAAGTATATTTTCTTAAGTCCTTTCTTAATGGTATTTGCCAAAAAGATGACGTCAGATCCAACGCCGAAAAGAATTTCCCTCTTCGCAATTTGTTTAAAATGATCTCAACACTTTCGGGTCTGAAGCGATCTGGCTTACAATAAGCGTTTAACTTTCTAGCGTCTAATGTTACTCTAACTTTGCCATCACTTTTATAAACGATGCATAATGGATTTATATACTCGGAGTTGGACACTTCAATTATATCATCATCTAACATGGTTTTAATGACCTGATCAACTTCCTCTCTAATTGTACATGGGATTGCTCTGGCTTTATGGGAATATGGTTTAATATTCGCTAGTTCAAACGAATGTGTGTAACAGTTACATCTTCCAGGCTTTTCCGAGAATACCTCCCTGTTTTCTATTAAAAGTTCCCGTAATTTTCCTTTTTGTTCCTCATTTAGTCTCTCAGCTTGGTTCACCTTAGATTCTATTAAATTTTCTATCTTGACACAGTCCTTTCTTTCGTCGTACTCATTTATACTACTATTCTTCAAGTTAAATTTTGGGTTTTCTCGGGGTTTCTTTTCTTCGTCAAAATCACAGAAATAATTACCTCTACTCACAATATTTTGTTCCTCTATTTCATCGTAGTTCCCAACTTTTAATTCTGCTAATTCCATCGCTCCAATATTTATTACCTCGACAAAGAATGTTTCCCCCTCCATTTCTTCCTCTACCTGATCCCGTACAATTATCCTCGAAGTATGGTCTAAAAATGGTACAATTATGGTGTCAGGTCCGGTTTCAAACTTAAAACTTCTATTTTCAAAATCTATGATGGAATTCCAAGCATAAAGACTATCGCAACCGATTATTACGTCAAAAACAAGCCTGGGTACAACCAAAAATAATATTTCAATGCATTTATGTGCGATCTCGACCTTTACCATCACTTGAAATTTTACCCTTTCTTTCCTTTTACCTACTGCTACAGAGCAATATATCCCATAAACTGGCAAAGATAATAATTTTACACCACTACTCACTAAATTTTCAAAAAAATTTTGGGAACACACAGTAGTATTAGCGCCTGTATCAATAATAGCCTGAAATAATTTCCCGTTAATACCAATATTTATTCTTGGCGGATCAATTAAAATTTCATTCTCTGTATTTTCTTTATGTTTTTCGATCAAACATTGCCTTCTCTGTCCCTTATTTTCGAAGTACTTCCCATAATAAGAACATTCATCATTCCCAATCTTCACTGAAGGCGAAGTTGACTGGGTTTGGAGTTTTCCGAAACCTTACTAATGGCTCCTGTCCCATTCCCATTATATGAAGGTCCCGGGTTTGAATCCTGGTGAAAATTTGTTTCTTCCAATCTTTTTACCGCGTTTATAGCGTCTACCCTTTCTTCCGGATTTGGAGAAATTCTGCTATTCCCATTTCTTTCTTCCCTAGGGGAATTCGGTCTGTACCAATTATTATTATGGTGATAATTATTTCCCGAAGGAAATCGATTCCTAGTGTACCCCCTTCTATCTCCGTAATATCTATTTGCCTGTACGTAATTAATTTGAGGGTTTCTTTCCCGTGGATAATTCTCAACCCTTCTTCTGTTATCCTGAGGCTCAAAATTATTTCTTCTATCCTGAGGCTGAAAATTATGTCTCCTATCCTGAGGCTCAAAATTATTTTTCCGGTGGTAATTATTGTTTTTAGGGACTGGGCCATGATACCGTTGCCGAGCATCAAAATTCCTGACATCACCTGAACCTGCCCCCTGCCCGAAAATTTTTGTTGGAGATCGGTTGTTTCCAAAAGGTCTCTCATTACTTGCCTCGTTTTGGCTCTTATTTCTTTCTAGTGCGATTAACAAGTCAATCATTGCCGCTATTGTTATCGGCTTCGCAATAATCAGATAGTGTTGAATTGTTTCCGGAAAATGTGTGGTTATTAAATTAATTAATTCTATTTCTCCCATCGGAGGGTCAAGCATCTTACATTTTCTAGCTATAGCCATAAAATAATTAACCATGCATTGACCTTTATGCGGGTTATATTTCCCATTACTCAGTTCCAGTCTTATATTTGCTTGCCTGCTAGCTCCCCAATATCTATTTAAGAAAATTTCCTTAAATGTCCGATAATCATTACTTAATCCTACTGATAACTCTAACCAGTTTGAAGCGTTGCCTTTAAAACATTTTCTGACAACCGTCATCTTATATTCCTCGGGAATACCTTTTACAAGAAAATACTCTTGCATGCTATTTATAAAAGCCTTGGGGTCATCAAATTCTTCGTTTTCAAAGGTTGGTGGTGAAATTTCATTCAAAACATGGTTGGGCCATTGCAAATGTGGACTATTGCGTGCATTAACATTAACATTTGTATTACTATTACCTGATGTACCAGCATTTAAATTTAACATCGGAATGTCCGCTGACGCACTATGCATCGCTTCGTCCCGTGCTGCTACCGTAATAGTATTACTACTCACAGAATCACTAACATTGTCAGACATACATATGTTATTTAATCTTTCTTTCAGTTTGTCATTTACCTCATCTACACTCACAGCTAATCTCCTAGTTTCCCTCTCTGATTGCTCTAATCTTTTCCTACAGATTTCTAATTCCTTGCTATTAATTTCCCTTTCCTTAGCTAATTCAGTAGTTATTTCCTCCCTTAGTTTTCTATTTTCTTTCTCTACATTTTTATTAACTGTTTTAATCTCTTCCCTAACCTGTTCCTGACTTTCCCTCATTTCAATTCGTACATTTTCAATTTCAATTTTAACCTCTTCCTGATTATTTCTAACCTCACTTCTTACATTTTCTATTTCATTTCTAACTTCCTCCTTGAAATTTTCTAAAACCTTCTGTTGTTTCTCAATCTTATTTCCTATTTTGACTAAGTCAGCTGTAAAGTTCTCCCTCGTATTTTCTACCTTTTCTGTTAACCCCGTTAAATCTTTCTGACTCTGATCTACCTTTTCCGTTAACCCCGTTAAATCTTTCTGACTTTTTTCTACCTTTTCCTTAATCTCTTTCTGACTTTCTGTTAAACCCGTTAAATCTTTCTGACTCTGATCTACCTTTTCTGTTAACCCCGTTAAATCTTTCTGACTTTTTTCTACCTTTTCCTTAATCTCTTTCTGACTTTCTGTTAAACCCGTTAAATCTTTCTGACTCTGATCTACCTTTTCTGTTAACCCCGTCATCATTGACATAAGTGACTTTAATATTTCATTAGTCTCCATGCTTCCCCCTGTTTCTTCTCCCTGATTTTGTATATTCGTATCAGCTACTCTGTCCCTTGCATTATCTACATTACTATATACACCTTCTCCCACTCTCTCATCACCCTCCTGCACTTCCATATTTATATCTAATTGCTCGATCATTTTCCCGTTCCTTAAATACATTGACTATATACTACAACACGTAGATAAAATTCTCACTCAGTACCTTAATCAGCTTGCTGCACTGCTATTCGATGTGGATCCTCTCGTTCCTGCTGTGTCCTGGGTCACCTTCCCTGGAGTTCACGACCTTTGTTGTTCAGCTCCCTGAAGTTCTCCGCATACCTTATTCTGCTTCCCTGAAGGACTCTGAAGTTCTCGCTCAGCATTCCTGAAATTCTCTGAAGTTCACGCTCAGCATTCCTGAAATTCTCTGAAGTTCACGCTCAGCATTCCTGAAGTTCTCTAAAGTTCACGCAGCATTCCTGCAATTCTCTGAAGTTCACGCCACACGTTGGAGCGCCAATTTGAAGCATTTATTATATCACTCGATTGACTGCTTCTTATTATGGGTGCCTACGGCTGCTCACACATGAGTCTTAATCTCGGGTATCCGTGGTGGTTACAGAGAGCGATATTGTAGTTTTGTAAGAACCTTTATTTGTTTTATTTTTACACATTTAAGCTTTGCTGAACAATTTTAAATAGAATGAAATATGCAGTTTAACGTAACGCTGGAACGAACTTTCACCGTGTTGCTTACATGTATCTCTCCCTCGTAACGATGCCTGTCTCCTACTGTCCCTCAGTCCTTTTTTATCCTTTTTAGCTTCCCAAACATCCATAATGGCCCTCACTTCATTAAGTCAAGACTTTGCCCTCTGGCAAAACCCCTCGGGTTTCCGATACTTTGTAAAAATACAATAGCAGGCTCTTTTTTCTCTATGTTGAAGACCTTGCCAAACTAATTGTATCTCGTTTACGTTAATGTTTGGGACATTCGCTAATGACCCTTGGTAATGCCTTTTTGGCATCCCTTCACCTGTGGTACATATTCTTAACCCTTTGCTATTAATGGATTTTGTAACTTTGATATATTCTGTATATCATAAGCGCTATACAGAAAAACTGCTACATGTATTCATCACTGTTGTACGTTCAACCTGGGAAACAGCAGTCCAAAGGAATTACTTGTCCGGAAGTGTATGGTTTGGACGCTGTACGGATCGAAGTGTGATATGGGCGTCCATTCGCATTTATTTTCGTCAATAAACCAAACATTGAGTTGATCACAGTACAAACGAGCTTCGAATTGTGTACCTCCTACGTCATTGCAGAGCCCATATCGATGGTGGTGATCCTCATGCACAGGATCCAATACGTGCGGTTGCCTTTTAGATTTTGAATTGCTCCATGGACTCGAACAATAAGGTTCTCTGCTGACGTTATAGTAGTGCCAGTAGTGCCGCACAACTACACATAAAATAGTCGAGAAGTGTGAGGTCTGGCGACCGTACTGGCTATGGAACTGGTCTACCTCTGCCAATCCGTTGATTTAGATGCGCCACGTTGAGATGATTCCGCACATTTACATCAAAGTGTGCTGGAGCTCATGTCGGTCATTTCCACAGCTGTATCCTGGTACTTATCGCACTGATGTTAACAACGTTACTATCTGGTAACTGCACAAGTAACGCAGTAAGATGAGCAACAAGATCTCTATTTAAGAATTTAGTGCATGCGCAAGAATGTTATGCTCAGGTCGTTCATCCCGGTACACAGATGGCTAGACGGTTGCATACCTTCCGTACTAAGATACCAAAACGAATGTTAACAAATTGTCACAACCGTTCATTTTCAACCGTTTGGACGCTCTCTAGGGTCCAAACCGCTCGTTTCCGGACAGGGGTTCCCATTTGATAAACCGATCAGCTTGCCATCCCAAACAACATATTGAGCGTTGTCAGTGTTCTTTTAGGACACCCAGTATACATATACATATACTGCTTCGGCCACACGTTAACCAGGGATTCGACATGATCAGTGTAACAAATATGTCCAATACAATTTTTGTCAGTAAAGAACCGTTTCGCCGAAAAAAAATAAGAATGTCAAACATTTGGAGCCATCTGGCTTCTTGACAAATGGATATAAATGGTTTATTATTTCAATAACTGTGGCGCAAACATTGTGTGAACAACGCTGTAATGCCTTTTTATCTCAATTCGAATGAATTTAGCCACAAAGTAATGTTCAAGGACCATGTAAAGTTTAATTTCTACGCGAAATATTGCAACGTCGTGGGCCACGTGAAACTTACTGGTCGCGTGTTCTCACAAGTTCGGTGGCCCGCGGTGAGAGAGGTGTGCCTTGGTTTTTGATGTGAAGGTTGCCGGGAGGAGAAGTAAAGGTTAAAGTACAATTATTGTCTGCCATATGAAGGAATTTACCTTGCAAACATGAACCTGTTCACATCAAGGGAGTACTTAGACATGGCGATACTAATTTAAATGGAAAATTCCCCTAAAGAACAAAACATAAAAAAAGAGATACAAAAATAAACAGATAACATAAAATAAAAAATATATACATATAAAATATATATATATATATATATATATATATATATATATATATATATATATATATATATATATATATCATTGAAATCATGTAAATAAAGTCAGATGTTCCCATCCCCATCATGCCTTATCTAGCGAAATAAGTCACTCTTTATCTCCAACGCTTTTTCCGTTTTTATCCCTTTCAAAAAAAATCGAAAAAGAAAATTAATGTCGTCTCTGGTGAACTGAACTCCGACTTTAATTCAGTAATAATAAAATCTAAATAAACCCCACATAATCGGCATAAACGACATACATTTTCAGTATTTCTTGTTGTAAAGTGCTTACAAATGCATTTAGACAGGCTTGTAGAATGTATTTCAAAATGCTAACTGGTACTTGTGTTCTATGTTAAATGCTATTTATAAACGTAGAGTACATTAACTGTGCTTTAATTCCGTATTAGATACGAATTTTATTTGTCAAAAGTATAGAGAAATTCCATATTATGCGTACTGTCCTTTAAGGGTAATATCACTGTCATGGTTACTTGTAGAGAACAATTTCAAGATCATTAGTTTTCTTTCAGCCCGATAATACACAGAAGAGCACTATAATTGTTTTAGAAAAATGAAGGAGACTTTAATTTACATGTGTATTAAAGGCAATTACGCAATTACTATAGTTTTAGCTCGTGACGGACAATAATGATGATGACAACAATAATAATAATAATAATAATAATAATAATAATAATAATAATAATAATAATAATAATAATAATAATAATAATAATAATAATAATAATAATAATAATAATAATAATAACAATAATAATAACAATAACAATAACAATAATAATAATAATAATAATAATAATAATAATAATTTTAATAATAATTTTAATAATAATTTTAATAATAATTTTAATAATAATTTTAATAATAATTTTAATAATAATTTTAATAATAATAATAACAATAACAATAATAATAATAACAATAACAATAATAACAATAACAATAACAATAATAATAATAATAATAATAATAATAATAATAATAATAATAATAATAATAATAATAATAATAATAATAATAATAATAATAATAATAATAATAATAATAATAATAATAATAATAATAATAATAATAATAATAATAATAATAATAATAATAATAATAATAATAATAATAATAATAATAATAATAATAATAATAATAAGAAGAAGAAGAAGAAGAAGAAGAACAAGAAGAAGAAGAACAACAACAACAACAAGACGAAGAAGAAATATGTCCACTATTGGGAAAATCTGTATCCCTTTATGTCAGCATTGTTTTACCCTAAAATACGTGGGTTTTATCGATTCATTCTTCTGGTGTGTTAACTAGAGAAAACTGCATCTTTATTTACTTTACTGCATTATTACTTGAAGGAACGCCTCATTTCAGTTATATTCACACCTTTCAGGCTTGACATATCGATTCTTGCCTATTCACTCTAGATTGTGGTTGCTTCACTGGTACATAAACGAGTGTTTAGTTTATATTGATGGCACACGCCAGTCGGGTTCAACACAAGTCGCTGGGGTATGCGAGGACTGATCTTATGCACTGGGCCAGTGTTTTGTTGATGTCTTAGTGGTGGTCGGGTGGTTTGTTTACAACAGAGGCAGGGGCTGGCCGCGAGGTACACGCCAGTCAGGTATTTTGTTTACATCTGAGACAGTACTGTCCTGGAAGCACACGCTGCTCGGGTTCAACACAACACAGCACAGCGTTGCCATTTACACTACCTAAAAACATTTTACAGAACTATTTAACCTACCGAAATAGCCAGGATATTCTGGCCGAAGCAGTACCTTACACCTTGTACATAATATATCTACTGCGTGTCCAAAAAAACACCGACAAAACACCATATGTTGTACGAGATGACAAGCTGATTGGCTTGTAAATAGAAACCCCTGTTGGGAAACGCGCGGTTTGGACCCTGGAGAACGTTAAAGTTCGAGAACAAACGGTTGTCAGAGTTTAACATTCGTGTTTGTATTTTAATACGGAAGGTATGCAACCGCTTAGCCAGTTGTGCACTGGGATGAACGAGCTGAGCATAATAACATGCCTATGCGTGCCCTAAATTCCTCCATAGAGTCCCTGGTGCGTATCCTACTGCGCTACTTGCTTAGTTTCCAGTACAGTAACGTTTTTAATATCAGTATGACACGTACCAGTATACAGCTGAAAAGATGGCCGACTTGAGCTCCAGCATACTTTGATGTAAATGTGTGGAATCACCTCAACGTTGTATTATCAAATCGGTGGATTGGTAGAAGTGGACCACTTTCATGGCCAGTACGGTCACCAGATCTGACACCTCTCGACTATTACTTTCTCTACTACGTATGGTAGAGGAAGTATTGTATTCTAACCAAACATTCGATGTCGAGATTTCACCTTAAATATATATTTTGAGGCCCCCTGAATCAAAGAAAAAAAATTGAAAAAGGGTCCGCGTGTGTGTGTGTGTGTGTTTGTGTGTGTGTGTGTGTGTGTGTGTGTGTGTGTGTGTGTGTGTGTCAGCCTGTGGACAGCATAACTCAAAAACGAAAAGTCGGTTAAAAAGCGAAGTTGGTATTTAAGTTTAGTGTCTTTCAGGGATGCGACACGAAGATTTTGAAGAAAATTGTTCCATCCTAAACTACCGTTTTAATGAAAAATATTTCGAAATTTTTAATTTTCTTGAAAATGGCTCTAACGATTTTGATTAAAATGCCATGTTTGAGATATTTTTATAACACATGAAACATATATCTTGAATTCTTTGGCTATATCCGCTGTAGTCATACTTACTGTGGATGACTTTTGCATAACTGGTAAACCGTAAGAGATAGACCAGAGTTTAATATACAAAAAATGTAGATCGTGCTAAAATACACTATTTATGTCCAAATACATTTTTTGTAGAGTGAATCATTTCGGAGATATGCCTTGTTATTGGTGTGAGTTTTGGAGAACTTACTCTTCTGTCAAATATAACATCGTTATTCATTTTTTTATGTTAATCGTGCAAAGAGAACGGAGTCTCACAGCTTTGAAAGATTTGACTATCGTTAAATGCCTACTGTATTCTTATATTCCCCTTGCTCCTATAAGGAAATGAGCAAACGATGTAAACAATAAGGTAATATCTGCAAATGTTTATCATAACTAACACAGCGGCGTCTGGGCGGGTTTTCTCCGGGTTCTCCGGTTTCCCCCGCCATCTCATTCCACCGGTGCTCCATCTTCATTCTATGTACCATCAGTGTCACCGCCTGTGGTGCCGTAGTAGTAAAAGCGGGCGTTAAACACTACAAACACACACATAACTAACACGAAGAAGATATAGGAGTAAGGGGTTGCAAGAATGTTTACTACAGGAGTAGAGAAAGTCATGTGAGTGCAGCACATGATATTTTTTTTTCTTTTTTGTGTGTGGAGTTCTATGAAAGGTATGATGTATGGCACTGCTGTAACGTCAGCGGAGGACCTTATGGCTCGAGTCCACGGAGTGATTCAAAGTCGTCAAAGTGAATCGCACGTATTGAGTAATGTGCTCACCACCGGCAATGTAACCTCTGCAGTGACGTAGGAGGTATATAGTTCGAAGCTCGTTTTTAATGTAGACAACCTCATGTTGGGTTTATTGACGAAATGTAAACGTACATCGATCTCACACTTCGATGCCCTACAGCGTCCAAACCGTACATTTCCATACAGGGGTTTCTATTTGAAAACCGATCGTCCGCAAAACATACTAAGCGTTAACTATGTTAAGTAGATTTTCCGGGCTTGTAGGCCGTGGTCGAGTTACTTAAGATAGTTGATAATGCCGGCCGTGAAAGCCTCAGCACTTATACTAAGCGTTGTCGTTTTTGGACTGTATACATGTATATTAACATGTAGGAAAAGATCATCAGGGGAAAATGGACAAGTAACACCCACAAAGGGTCTACAGTGATCCAAAATGAACATATATTGGGTCTTGTCTTTGGCCACTCCAAAACAAAATGACTTTTATTCAACCTAGCTTTACCTATTATGACACCATTCCCGGAAATAAGAATTTCATATCCTTGAAGTTGCTTTTCCGTTCCTTGCAAATATTGAATCCGTAATAACAAATCTATTTGTTGATAAAACAGTATTACCCTCCGACAAACACAACGGCCTCTAGAAACATTTGACTGTTGTGCTGCGCCATGCGTTTATTCCAAAGAGAGCTGTAGACAGTTGACAGACAATTTTCACGCCGCCCGAACCGGTGGTTCATGTGCGCTGAGGTAAAGCTTACTTTTTAGTGACAGGGTATGTTTAAGTGAAATTTACCTTTGACAACATCAAAGTGGAAAATAATAAAGCTTTATAAAGGTTGGGAAGTGATTGTGGGGGACACTCTCACAATCAGTGGTAATGATCTCTGCGTAAGCATAACTGAACTATGGAACTTTTACGTCACAGGGTGGACGGTCACGGGCGACTCTCACGTCACAGGGTGGAAGATTGTATGCGAGGGTGTGCAGTCTCTTCCAATTACAAAGTGGAACTTTCGCGTGAAGTGTACGGTGCGTTATTGACAGTGACCTTCCTACCCGTTTTGTTTACATGCCAATCACAACATCCCCCGCCAATTGCTGCACTCTACGGTCGATGCGTAGTCAACGTAACGTCCGTGTGAGATTTTCTCTCATGCCTAGTGATGATACATTCTGTACGAAGAGTCAATACGGAAACCACCCTATTGGAAGGAAACGTAAAATACTGAAAGAGAAGTGGTAAACTATTTTCGCTTGAAGATGGAGAAAGCAGAGTGGGTGATTCATCCCTTGTTACAAGAAGCTGGTCTTTTAGTTAATATCAGTTGCTCAGTTGTGATAGATTGAAGCTAATTTCTGTGCGGTTGTTTTATATATGTTCTATGTAGATTTCGTGTAGTTCACGGAAACCAGTAACGGAAAGCCACTATTGATCTATGACTGGTATCAGTACATAGTCAATCATACAAACAAGTAAAACGTACTATATGAACACAAGAAGAAAATTTGCGAGGGACGTATTCAACAAAAACTGACGCCCTTTTGCATATATGTTCCAAATGCTGCAGCAAATTATAACGGGTTCCCCGCTCTATTGCTATGGTAGCTGCCTTTGCTTGGTATCGCAGCTGGTTCTCTCCGGTGATTTTCATCGCTGCCGTCGGGCTCTGCTAGTCTTAATCAGGATTTGGCACGTGGTAGGCATGAGTCTAGGATTAGGTATTTCTCAGGCACAAGGTAGGATGACCACACAACACTGTCTTCACACGTTTTATTACAGCTTCCGTATATCGCAACGAAACCTGGACGTATCTCCGCTAGTTAAAACCTTGTATCATTGAATCACGCCCCTGCAACTACCGCTTCCCTAAGCCACTCTCACAATAGTTGTATGTTTCACAAACTTATTTCCTTTGCGATATGGTAGGCGTGAAAATATATATTTCTCGTTCACAGGTTCACCCTCAGCAGTCTCCATCTCCAAGAAAACAGACCCTGGCCTGTTGAATTCACCGTATATACCAGGTGAGTCAGCATTTTATAGTCCAACATGAAAACATCGATCTCATTACTAGGTTCTACCCACGTATTTAACATGGATGTTAAACACTCGATGAAATTATAACTAATATAAATGTTTTCACATGACCTTTTAATATATTCGTAGACAGCTGACGTTTGCACTTCTGCAAATGTTCACAGGAACCTGCAAATATTATATCTTAAACGGAATGTTTACCTTACACGTTACTAGATAGCTCAGTTGGAGCGAGCGCAAGATTCCGAAGTAATCTGTCTGCTGTGAAGGTAGTTCGAATCACCTGCATGTACCAATTTTTTTTTACCGTGCAATCTTCGCAATTTACAAATTATTACTCTGAAAGCCGTTATTATATTCATTTTTATTGTTTTATTTATGTTTTATGGCATTGTTTGATGTTTCTTTATCGGTGAACAACAATTAGGTAGCTGTTTAAACACACCTATAGGTAGGTGGAATTAAAATAAGGATCATTTATACACATTTGAACACAGAAAGCAAAGAAATTACACTGCCAGAGTTTAACATGGAAGTTAAACTCAATTTTGCAGACACTGAATTATTGTGCTATTAAAAATGTTTCATAGTGATATGTTTTGCGGCGCTGGAATGACCCTTTTTCTATTCCTGGAACGCGACTCCTCTAATGAAGCAAGTGCTCGAACTGGTGACCTTCTTGGGTAATGCGCGACCTGGGTACGTTGTTGGATGGAGTCCCTGACTTGGTATAGCATTGCGGGTTGAACATTTCTACAAGCCACTGTATTACACTGACAAAGGGTTTCTAGGTTGCCCAGCTCCTCTGCATAAATGCGTTCTTTTAAATAATGCCAGAGAAAGAAGTCAAGGGGTGCCAGATCAGGTGATCTGGCAGGCCAGGAGACTGGTCCTTGTCTTCCTATCCAATGACTAGGATGTGCAGCATTCAAATGATTGCAGACGATCCTCGACCGATACGGAGGAGCGCCATCGTGTTGAAACCACATCGTCATTCGCTCCTGCAGTGGCACATTCCCTAATAATAAGGGGTGAGCTACGGAGGAATTCCAGGTAGCGTGCTTCTGTTAGACGCCCTTCGAAGAATAATGGTCCAACAAGTTGGTCTCCCAAGATTCCACACCAGACATTTACACCCCACTGCTTTTGGAATACTGCCTCCCTTAACCAATGAGGACTATCAACACTCCTATAGCGTATATTGTGACGATTTTCAGTTCCATTGTTGTGGAATCTTAATTCGTCAAAAAAAAAACAATATCCTGGATGCGAATCCCACATCACTTGCTACTCGCTTCAGCAACCATTCATAAAAGGTTACTCGAGCTTCGAAATGTCTCCCGTGAAGTGCTTGGTGTAGGTGCAAGCGATAAGGATGGAACTTATTAGTCTTCAATATTTGCACTACAGAAGATTGGCTGATGTTCACCTCCTAAGCAACTGACCGTGTACTAGTATGCGGATTGTTCTGGGTGGCGTTCAAAACTGCTTCTGCATTAACACCCGATGTTGCTGGTGCGTGTCTATGAGGAGGCATTCTTGCAAGTGGTGCTGTTACACGCAGACGCCTTTCAACATTCCGGAAGGTGTTTGCTGTTGGTTGTGATCTGTTCGGATATCTCTCCCGATATAGATGCTGAGCGGCTGGTGTATTTGTTCTTGCTTCTCCGTAGATCAAAAGCATATCTACGTACTCGTCTGTCGAATACATAATAAAAGACTGGCACAAAATATCGTGCGACAGCATACGTGTGGAGAACGCAGGGGTGGGCATTCGCAACACACTATGTACATTATGCTAGTCCAATGGCGCAGATGTCATTATATTTGTTCAATTACAAAGTGCAGACAACTAAAAACGATTTAAATTATAATGTCTTAAACGCTCAGGGACTTAATAATTAGATTATTGTGAATTCGGTTTCCAAGTTTTGATGACCATAAAAAAAATATATTTACAATACTGAAACTCAAACCTATGTCATTGGGACTTAGCACAGAGGACCCGTCACAATCCTATTCAGCTATTTCCAGACTTAACTGAAAGCATGTACCGCGTTCAATGGTAAGACATGCATATATATGAATCAACACCCAGGACTAACATTGTCTGTTCCATTTGGCAATGTTTTGCACGGTGTTTCTTGAATTTTGAATTCTCGGCTTTAGATTGGATGCATTTCCCCCTGACTCCTTGATTTTTCGTGTAATGCACAAAATTCACCGCAACTTCCACCCTCTTTGGCTTTGAGCAAGCATTCATTGTGTTCATACAAAGCCGTTCCCTTAACATACACATTACAAAGAATGGTTTTCTGTCCCTACATTCGCATCGAAAGCAACTTTTCTTCCTGTTTTTCGGTCCTTGGACCTTAGGAAAACAGGACACCTTCCTTTTCCAGGTTTTGCACTTGGAATGGGGATCTCTTTCTCGTCCTCTGGTATGTCAGCCACTTTTTACACTGTACTTCTTTCATGCGGTAAGGCCTTAGCCAAAAGTCTTTGTATCACCTGTGGTTTAGTGAGCTGATATCCTAGAGACCGAAGGAATTTTCTTCTTTCATTGCCTTCTCCCTTGATCGTGATTTGGAATAAGATCATAGCATTAATCCCAGCCTGATCTAGCATTCCATAAAAGAAACGCAAAGTCACGTTCAGAAGTGGTATTACCTGCAGGAGGCTTACCTTTTGGATGAGTTATGGTGTTTCAAGCAGGAGTACGGCGACCTCAAACTGGCGGATCACAAGTCCATCGGTGTCCATTCTTGACCATAATTACGTTTCTAGAATTATTACAATCTTTATCACATTTTTGTTTATTTAGGGTCACTTTACAACAACAAAGGTCACTAGCGACCACAATAATACATACATAACAGAGTAAATTATATTGTAGACAAAATACACATAGCTGCAGTACAGTAGAGATCATAAATAAAACAATTGTCCTTTGAAAGTAGTATAATGCAGTAGATTTACATTAAATAAATAACTATAGTGGTATCAATAAATGAGTTTAATAATATACAGATAAACTAAAATTAAATAGCAGATAGCAATTATTGTGATACATCCAGTAACTTAATAATTGCTCTGCATCCTTTGGTCGTTTTAAATATAGAGTACAGATCACTACTGAGATTCAAGGCACTTCTCTGATTCACCGTGATTCAAGGATATAATGTGCAGTAGATATTTCTTGAGCTCCACATTTCGAGCATGGATCTTTATTTGTTTTCCGCATCAGATACCCATAGCTGAGAGTGAAGTGACCAATGCGTAATCTGGTAATCAGGACTTTTTTGTCTTCTCCGGAAATGAATATTTGGAAAAGCCGGTTCTTCAACAGATTTCCTGACAAGCTGCAACTTTGAGGGGTTCGATTTCTATTGTTCACTCCAGAGGTTCACAAAACATTTGCGAAACACCTGTTTTACATCCTGTAGTGATCCATCCACATCATCTTCAGTTTGTTACAGCAATGTAGCAAGTATTATCTCTTTGTTCTGACGCGCTTTGTTCATCATGAATATCTGAATCCTCATGTTTATTGTCACTGAACATCACATTACTAGCACATTCAAACTCATCTATAATACTCCTAACAGTTTCTGAAGAGTCGCCACTAAGAGGATTGAACCGTAACATGACTGTCTGTAATGATATGTCTGAAAATAAATCACATATGATATGTTTTATACATCAAAATTAAACGAACGGTAATGCCTACAGGGGTACTGTGGTACCCCAAACATACATTACCTGAAATAAATATCTAAACAGAACAGAGAGTTGACAAACTTGGCTGCCTTCAACAATGTCTACCTCACAACTGAAAATGCACGGAATCATGAGTTTGGTGTATCAACCGTTCGCTGCCACCAACTAAAAGTTCATTCTAGCGGGGTGGTGTAGTATCCCTGTATGCAATCTAGGGTTCATGATTGCTATCAAAATGAAGAACAAGTAAATGCTATTCTTTTCTAGAACATGCAGCAGAAAGTTTAAAATTTCGTTTGTTCCTTTTTATATACTTTAATGAGTAGTAAACTCCAGGATCAAAACAGTATTAAAAACTTTATGCTACTACCGATTCGTACGGAGAGAAAAATAAAAATATGAACATGTTAAGATTTTGCACTTCGTTTTCAGGATAAATAAGAAACCACACAATGCGTTTTACAGTTAGAAGATGCTCACAAAGTCAGTGCCACCGTAACTTTGTGAAAATATAAAATATAATATGGAAAAACTCTAAAAGGTATTGACACATTGAGAATGTGTGCTAATACATTACAGTGGCTCAGAACTGCAGAAAGAACCCGCACCCTTTGGGGTGGTTGAAGAAGTGAGCATTATTGAAGAGTATGCATCGACTTTATTACTACACTACAACAAGAAACCCAAAGGAAAGACACAATTTGGAACATCGATATATGTTATTTTGTATTACAAGTCATTTTGAGCCTCATCTTCTTATGCAGAAACGCTCATTCCCTGTAACTAAAAAAGTAGGATGTAAATTGCCAATGCTGAAGACTGAAATGATGATGTCGGAGGCATCACGTCCTGGGATTACAGATGCAAAAAAGAAAGACAGTTTTGCAGTACTCAAGTTGCTAAGAGAATAAAAAGCACGAATGCTAGACAAGTGTAAAAGACTATGCATCGGCGAAAGAAAATGGATACTCGGAAAGTGAAACAGAAGAATTATTAATAACCATGCAGAGTATTGAAGGTCGCTTGACAAGAAATTACTGTGTGCATTCATTTGTTCATTTAATTGAAAAATACATTTATTCTACATGTAATATTAACATTACTGTGAATGATATTGCTACCAATATATCTTCAACAGCAATGTTAGGCGTTTTGTTCGTTATTAATATTATATAAGAGTGAGTGAGTGAGTGAGTGAGTGAGTGAGTGAGTGAGTGAGTGAGTGAGTGAGTGAGTGAGTGAGTGAGTGAGTGAGTGAGTGAGTGAGTGAGTGAGTGAGTGAGTGAGTGAGTGAGTGAGTGAGTGAGTGAGTGAGTGAGTGAGTGAGTGAGTGAGTGAGTGAGTGAGTGAGTGAGTGAGTGAGTGAGTGAGTGAGTGAGTGAGTGAGTGAGTGAGTGAGTGAGTGAGTGAGTGAGTGAGTGAGTGAGTGAGTGGTGTTTAAGGGCCCGTCGACAACTTGGTCATTTGGGCCCCAATTATATAAGATAACGTCAGAAGCAACTTTAAAATGCCCTAGTTCTTAGCAAACTGATAAGATATGGTTGTTGTTACGTTAATATCTGAGAACTACTTCTAGCTTTAACGACTGTTTAATTGTAAAATATGGAAGGGTTTGACTTATTTTTTATCTTATATGTCATCTATTGAAGTCTGAAACCATAATATTTAATTTATATTTGAGTGACCCTTTGTCCTTGTACGAACCTTGAAGTAAATAAGAAACAATTTAAATTGTTAGATCCTGTGTACCTCGATTTCAATGTGTTTTAGATAAGCAGTTGTGCCAGAGAACGCCTCATTTGGAAATATCAATTGATAAAGCAAAACTAGTGTAGTATAATATCCAATTCCATGCAAAATTACCAAATTACTATACATAATAAATTAGTACAGCAAGTTAATCCAATAACTGTTTAAGTTATTACTTGCCATATACGGCCAACATATAGATTTCTAAATATTTCCGAAATTATTAACCATTAACCAAACCCTCAATACAAACACACATACGGCTGAAGGTGTATAAAACAATTCCACCACCATAAGGCCAGGTTAAGTGATGGGGGTTAGCTAACAACCACCGTAATGCGATTCATGTAA
This sequence comes from Tenodera sinensis, assembly GCA_030765045.1. NCBI lineage: Eukaryota > Metazoa > Arthropoda > Insecta > Mantodea > Mantidae > Tenodera > Tenodera sinensis. Next base: position 239,506,468 of record CM060964.1, read on the forward strand.
ACCACTGCAGGATGCCCATATAGCTAGCCATCTTGGAAACGAAGAAAACTTAAAATTGAAGCACTGTGTATTATCTACAGTAATGCAGAGGAAGCACCACGTCAAGAGAATGTGTGGTAACATAATGCTTTGAAACACATTTTTTAATATTCCAAGAGGAAGAATAAGCACAAAGATACCTAAAAAGCACTGGAATGAGACGGAAGAGATCCAGCAACAGCTTATTCCAAGTCTGCTTGCTGAGTGCGAGGACTCGCGCGTACGCAGCAACAATGCTCGGAGCTCAGCTGGAAGGGGAGCGTGATAGCCAATACGTCACTGGGCGAAGTTCCTAGCACAAGTGCTTGCGCTTTCTACTAGTTTTGGCTTTGTGTCGTTTCTTACAACATGTGTCTGTATCAAGCCGGGGAGGCCGGTTGACTATTTTTGGAAAGGCCAATTACCATTTACCGGAAAGGATGCACTCCAGTGGTGTCTTGCGTATCAAAAGGTGCTGAAATTGACGAGGAAATGGAATGTGCAATGTCATTATGTAACACTTCATTCATGCGTTACAACAGTCTGCCCCAGTGCCAAGCTGTATTGCATGCTGCAGGCAGACTAGTGTGAGACGTGAGTACTCCGCTTTTCGCTGGCGCGCACCTAAGTTAGAACAGCCTGCACCAGATCTAACACACGGTTGATGAAAAGTAATTCCCAGGACTCAACAAGTGTTACCTTGTAAATCGTTATTCGTATTGCATATCATCTCAACTTGAGAGCAGAGCATAAATGACAGTTACTAATAGTATATACCAGTTTTTTTTCAACGTTGTTAATACAAAATTACACATAATATGTCACTCCAGTTATTTTTATTATTCCTCCAAAGAAACTACAAACATTCAGAAACAGTTTTTATCTAACACTTCATAAACACAACCTTCTGCAACTTCATGGACCTTGATTATTCTGAATTTCTGTAATCTATAATTTTAAGTGACCAGTAATTCCTTCTAAACTTAGATGAAATTCGATTTCTATCAGTACAAAGCACAGTTTCTATTGAAGTTTCACGAAATAGCCTCAATATTTTCTGGCGCTTGGGATTCGTATGGTTGTTATTACTGAATGCAGATATCAAACGTGGAAAATGATGCAAATATATATTTTGTAGTGCTTCTTCTTTGATCGACCTGAAAGCTTGTTTACATTCAACTAGTTCCCTGAAGCAGCAACTCCTATGTTCTGTGTCATAACCAGATGGAATGAGGAATGAAGGAGAATGTGACAGTTGTACAAAACCGAAATAACCGGTGCATGTTATTTTGATTGCTCTAGTTTCGGTTATTCAAATAAAATAACATCTCTCATGGAGGAAATTATATCCGTGAGGATAGAATGAGTAGCTGAAGAGCATTTATGAAAAGAGAAAGACAAAGATTAAGTTCTAAGGACAGAGGAATCTGCAACAACCAAACAATTTTTAAAAAGAAATTAGCTTAAGAAGTGAACAGTGTGTTGTGTTGAAACAGGCATATTTTTGCTCGTACTTTACTAGAGTTCTTCCTACCCAAATCCTATGATTCAGGCCTTTTGATACGAATTATAGCATTGGTCATAACTCGAAACCTTTAAATACAGAATATGGTGTTTTATAATCTTTCCCCTCCCTTGGTTAACTGTTGTATGCTTAGATATAAAGTAGACAACACAATTCTCTTCTGTCACGGTGCAATCTAAATACGTTTGCATGTTTTGCTATATACTGTCAATGGCATAGAATCATTTAGATATAATACACTGTTGTTTATGTTGGTAGGAAATACTAAATTATCTCTGCCGCGCCCAGCCCCATCCCATATCTGATTATAGTACTCCAGTTAATCTTTGCTTTACTTCCTCCCCCGCCCCCCCCCCCCCCCCCCATTTCCCTCGCTCTTAAGCGTGAAATCGGCCTGTGTTCGTTGGTTAATACTTGAGTACCAGGCTTTGCCATCAAACCAATTCGTTCGTCGTGAAGTTTACCTTCCGGCTATTGAGTTGCTATATTTCCTTACTCTTCCCTTTTGCCGCTCACCTAGGCGTGACCGTCGTTCTTAGGCTACTCGTGTGTGTCGGATTTGAATTCAAACCAATAAGAGATTGGTTCACACAGAAGTAGTGTGGAATACAGATGTATTGGATTTTTGCTAACATTAAATATGGGGAAAATCTATTTTTGTTGGTGGCAAAATTCGTAACACACTTCATTTTCATGAGAATTTGTGTTTTGAGCACTCGTGTCTGCTCTATTTACTTCAATGATCAACACAAGTTGTTTTGTGTTGATGCCTGCTAAACTAATTCCAGCGCTCAAAGAATGGGGTTAATACGTCGTATTTCAAATCACAGGAAGAAAATTTCACTTTACCTTTTGCAAATGCTCAGATCTATTTGGCATCTCACTGACGATACTTCTTGGATGTCTGCTGAAATACTCGTTCAGCACAATAGCGTAGGAAAATAGAGCTAGTAAATGCAGCACAGAAGGAGTACTTAAATCGTCTTTAGAGAGATGTTTTTTCAAAGGATGCAGAGAACGATTTTTAAAGCTTTTGCGAAACTAATTCATTGTAATCATGAATACGTTTTAACGTTAGAGATTCCCGAGCTTGAATTTTCAACATTTGTTATCAGAAATGTATCGTAGATGATGATGATGATGATGATAATGATGTATATTTAGCACCCTAATAAATCAGATCATGGCAATGGCCAGAGATTAGTCTCAACACAAAAAGGTTAAAACTCAAAAGAAAGCTCGGTATACAGGATTAATCACGGCCACTAAAAAAAAAATACTGAATCAAAATCCTAGCCAAAATAGACTTCAATATACAGAACTAAACATGGCAGAAGCCAGAAATGAGGATGAATTTACAAAATATGCCAAAAAGGACGACACCCTAAAGTCTATAAGACTAACTCCTCACTTTGGAGTTTACCTCTGACAAAAACAAACCCTTTCGACCGCTTAGATTTCGTCCGCAAGGAACTCTGCAAGACTGACCGACATTTGTAGAAAGCCCCGAAGATGTGTTTGAGAAACACTCAAGTAACACATGACGGACCGACAAGCATTTGCTACACAACGGTTAAACAGGAGCAGGATACTCCTTAAAAAGGTAACCGTGCGTAGAACTGCAGTGGCCAATATGCAACCGAGCAAAAATCACCCCCTTCCGTCGAGATACTCGAGAGGAAGTTACCCCGTCTATCTGAATGTGCTTCACTACTCTAAGCCTCATTTCGCAGAGAGCTGATCACTCTTCGTGCCAGCATAACAGCAACTATCTTTTCACAACAAACCTAAAATCTTCTGACATTACACAAAATATTGTAACACTGGTTCTATTGTTGCTACCTTTGCTGCCAAATCCGCCATTTCATTACCCGTGACCAGGAATGCAGGAACACACCAGTTACGCCGCAAACATGCAAAGCATGGAGATATTTATTTTTGGATGTGCGGTACAATGGTATGGTAGCTGTACAGTCAACGACTTTAAAAATACGCCAGGAATTTTGTATCGTGTGATAGGGCCTTTTCGCTTTGCCCCGCCCACATTCCCCTCCACCTTTGCACAGTGGATATAAGGAATAGGTTGTATAGCAATTAAGGGAATTAATTATCTTATATAATTTATTTACGTCCAATCTATTAAGTATTTTGCTCAATGAACAATTTAAACTATTCCTAGTGTCTAATGTTAACTTTACTGAGTGCTAGATCAAATGAGTACATGAGCACACAAGCCACACATACATATATTAAACGTTTAATTGAAAATATTATGGAAATAATTTATTTGGATGAATAATGCTAAAGTTTAAACAAACAAAAGTACATTTTAAATTTGTTTGATGAATGCATCTGAAGATTCATAAATTTATGGGTCTGTGTATGCATATGGGTAACATATGCTTGGCCCCTGATAGAATATACACTATTTGTCATTTTAACCACATTTCATAGGTGAAGGTAAACACAGGCAAAATTAAAAGTAATATTAATGTTTACTTATTGAGTTTTCCGAACAAAAGGGTTACATTATAATACATTTTCGGGGTAATATTTCTGTGATACAGTGATATTTACAGATCTACAAAACTAAGAAGTTATTTCTCTATTTTATCACCATTCGTGCATCTAAATTAGTTTGGGATACCATCGGAAACAACATCGTTTCAGATATCTAAAGTATATAAGGTTATTTACTGCTCCTATACTGTAGGAGAGGGTTCGATTCCTATTAAATAAAGTTGCTTGCTAAACGGCATTTGATGTTTTTTCGTGACATTAAGCTAAAGTTAGGCAGCGTTAGCGCTTCAAACTCATTCAATAATTTGATTCATTCTGTAGTGAATTAACTGTTTGTTTAAAGCATGCTAAGCGACAAAAGAGAAATAAAAACATAAAATACGCAACTAACACCTATAAATATGTGTTTACTGATTATACTATAATATTAAGCTTTTGAAATTATAGTTTAAACGAACTGTATACAAACTGTTTGTAAAAGTGCAATTTTTGCTGTGATTCGTAACATGTTTGCCTAACTTTATTGCAAAGTTGGAATCAACTTTATGTTGAGTAAACTAGGTGTTACTCCATGATATCCAAACAAAAACTTATTAACTTGAAACACAATTTTATCAGACAGCTCGTAAAACATAAAAAGACAACGAAAGGCAGAGGATACGAAATGGAAAATGCTTGAGTATGATATACGATAAGAATAGCCATGTGCCGTTAGTTTTTGTCATTAGTATAGGTATTCAGTGTATATCTATTTTCAACAGAAACTTATTTGATTTTTAATATTATGTTTGAACTATGTTAGTATTTCACATTAAACGACGAAACTAATTCACTAAATTAAATGCTCGGCCATTTTGTTTCATTCAGTAAACGCTTTATAGCAATGCTGTGTTTTTAAACAGCATTGGACACGTAATGTTATCGCAGGGGTAAAGGGGATGGACAACCAACATAACTGTTGACAAATGACGTTCTCAGTTATGAAGTGGAGTTCCTAGGCGGACCATATGCCACCTGTATCACCGGGCGATGCAAAACTATGTATATCTTTTCTGTCCGCTACATACCAAAGTCCTTACTCAAGACCATGCCTATGCAGCTTGCATGGGGAAGCTACTGCTCCAGAATGACTTATTGAAAAATTCATTTAGTTACAAATCAGAGATATCACATAACCTACACAACAACAATAACCATCCGGTTTAAATGACCACAAAATTAATTCCTACAACTGAAACTTTATGAAACTAAAGTTTGTTAAAATGATCACTCTAAATAGTTGAAGCTTCATCTTTTACCAACTAAATTTTCTAGTTTTCCAGATCACTGAATTTAGTACCTTACGCTTATAGAGAGAGTGAGAGAGAGAGAGAGAGCGAAGAGACAGAGACAGAAAGAGAGGGAAGCAAAGGGAGGGAGAGAGAGACAGCTAAAGGAAACATACATTTTCTAATTTAAATTGAAGAGTAACTCCGAAAGTTTGATTTCAATACTCGTAGAGTTTCTCTTGGTTTTGTTTTGTAACTATCGTAACGAAATAAGAAAATCATGCAACTGGCGTACAAAAACCCTTGTGTGTCCTACAATTCGCTGCACACAATAGCATTCAAAAGTAGCGTGTGTCAGACGACAGTGTGGAAAGAGGCGGAATGGCTTGGCGCATAGTCTGCGCCGCGCACGAGTCGAGAACTGGCTATTCCAACAATGGCAGCGCTTGAAAGTATATTACACAACTTGTCGCACGCCACTCTCTCCTTGTTTAACTATCTGCTACCATTACTTAACTTGACATTTGCTAAGCCTAGCCCCATGCTTTTTCTGCTACCCCACTTGACTTGGCTTAGCGAGAGTGAGTGGACATCTATTTGCGGAATCGTGTTGGGAATGGATCGGTGGGGTATATTGTGGTTACATATAATACCAAATGCCTTTTCCTTGAATATATTTTGGAGACATAAATAAATACAAGACTTAACACTGACGGTGTTAAGTAACAAAATATACATAAGAACATTGAAAGTATGGTGAATGATAATATATATTACGAAAATGTAGTAAAAATAAACAGTTACATAAAATAGACATGAATGTAAACTATTCTTTGTACTAAGTAATAATTCCTTCCTGACTATTTGACTTCCTGAGCCACACTGGTAGACTGGGCCTGACTCACCAATATAACTTGGCACACAAAAGTCATCCCTTTTAACCACACTCAGTTGATAGTGTTAGTCGGAATTATAACCATTGCCGTTTAGGCTACATTAACCGTGATACAAAGATCACCTACCCTGCTTTAGCATAAAAGCCCTAAAACACTAAACACATACATCTAAATGAAATACAGAACTGTTTGTCTCACCCAAATGTCTGGTGTGTTTTTGGAACAGGTCCTTATCCAATTATGTTGAAATGAACATGCACATGGACTGTGGCACATTCCTGCATATCAACCATGAAGAATAAACGCGTCGTTCCTGCTTAATTCCGCGTATGCCCAGTGTATGCCTGAATTAGCATACATCTCGAAGAAATGGTGGTGAATGCCGACGTTGCTTCTCTACGGAGAAAAGTTGCTCACTTGCTTGCCCCCTTTGACAAGCAAGACCAAGAAACATGACCCTGTTGACTTCGATGCGTGCTGACGTCACTGTTGGTGAACTGCTTGGCTCGATGAAGAGGAGCTTGCCGAGTAATGTTAGTAGAATTGAGAATTGCTAAGCCTATCGGCTCATTACTGACGAACATGTAGGCAAGTATGTAAGATACTAATGCTGAGCGCCTCGGCTTGATGAAGATTAAACCATAGTGTATAAGGCTCATACATTACGCTTAGTCAAAGCTGACCATACTTTGACTGACGAAGACAACTGGTGGCAGCGCCTAACGGAGCTCGACTACTTGACGAAGACTGGAGGCAGCGCTGAAGTAAACATCGAAGACTGCAGGCAACGCAGTTCGCGTTGAAGTGAAGATCAAAGACTGCAGGCAGCGCTTCGCGCTGAAGTGAACTAACGACTGGTCGGGCAGCCGGATTTTATACTGTGTGCGGGGCGTGGCGGGGGCGAGAGGGGTTACGCTTACCAACCTGACGGCTATACACCTCCCTAAGCTAAGGCCAGTCGATATCTCGAAGTGACGACCTTCCATGACGTCACAGACTCCCGGGGGCAATTTAAAATAAAAGGCTTCAGACTTTTATTTTCCATTAATAATCATACTTAAACTATATCTTTTGGCTTATAGACCTTTCCAGCACACCACCAGACATTTAAGTTTACAATAAACACACTAAAATACACCTTACTTCCTAACACATACATACAATATAGCTTGAAGTTATGGTTTGAGTTGGCTTACATGTGCCCTTACTTCCTTGTTTGTGTGCACATTCTTTACTATAACAGATACATTAGACAAGAATTTGTGCACCTTATAAGGTCCTACATACCTTGGAGCAAGTTTCGCTGAGTATTTATCCGCAGCTTTACTCTTTGGATAATTTCTCACGTAAACAATATCTCCTATATTAAATTTATGAGGTTGTCTCCCTTTATCATAGTTACGACGTGTCCTCAGCTGAGAACGTATTAAATTTCGCCTCACTCGGTTCCATACATCTCTAATATGTGTTTTGTCTACCTGCTCTGGAATTATATCGCGGACATTCCACATGTTCGCTAGCGGAGAATTTGGTGGGAAGGAAAACATCAAATTAAATGGGCATTGCCCATGAGATTCATGCTTGGCACTATTTAACGCGAATGCTAGCCAATATAATGTTTCGTCCCACTTGGTATGATCCTGAAAATGATATGCTATTAAGGCGTTTTTCAAATTTCTATTCACCCGTTCACTTAATGAGGGTCTAGGATCATACGGAATAGTTGTAATGTGCTTGACTCCCGAACTAAAACAAAATGTTTTAAATAAATTGGACTGAAAATACGACGCATTGTCACTAACAACTATCTCGGGCACCCCAAAACAAGAAATAATAGTCTTCAGACCTTGAACCGCGCTAGCTGCGTTGGCGTCCCGTGTGGGCAACAACCACACATACTTTGTAAAGGCGTCAACTACCACCAGCACAAACCTATTTCCCTGTTTACTCCTGGGTAGCGCCCCAATGTAGTCCACAAATAATTTTTGCATTGGTCTCTCTGCAATCGTGGAAGTCAAAAATCCCAAGTGAGTGCTCTGTGCAGGTTTCGACATTTTGCACAGATGACACGCCTTAACCTGTAAACGAATCTCGTCGTCCATTCCCTTCCAAATAAACTGGTCCCTTATTTTATTCCTGGTTTTAAATATCCCTAAATGTCCTCCACATGGACTATTGTGAAAATATTGAAACAATAGTTTCTTCAATTGCTCGGGTACCACAATTTTATTTTTCCCTGTTCTATCTTTACAACAAAGAACGCCTCTTGATAAGAGATATGGTTGACATTCTTTACCTTGCCGCAACGTTGATATTATGGAAGCTAGATTCTCATCTTTCATCTGATGGTCTTTGAGATCTTCATAAGCGAAAGGAAAATTGCCTAACACTGTCAATACTGGAGCATGAGGAGTATTCGAGTCAACTTGCTCGTTCTTTTCCTCTCCGTACATTCGAGAAAGAGCATCTGCTACACAATTAAATCTGCCCCTTATATGGTGAACCTTAAACTTGAATGCAGAAATTCGCAGAGCCCATCTAACAATTCGACCACTTTTCCTGGGTCTGGCCAAAACCCAAGAAAGAGCCTGGTTGTCAGTCTCTAGTAGGAATTCAACATGTTCTAGGTAAAACCTAAATTTTTCTACCCCGTACAACACAGCTAAAGCTTCCAATTCGTACATGGAATATTTTCTTTCCTGTTCATTAAGGATACGAGACGCGTAGGAAACAACACGTCTACCTTCAGGGTGTTCCTGAAGTAAAACGGCAGCAACCGCAGAACCACAAGCGTCGGTTTGCAAAATGAATGGCAAAGAGAAATCAGGTACTGCCAACACTGGAGGAGAAATTAAAGCTTCTTTAAGCCTAAGGAATGCCTGATTCTGTTCCTCATTCCATTTAAACTTTACCCCTTTCTTTCGTAAAATATTTAAATGACATGCTTGCTCGGCATAGTCGGGAATAAACTTCGCGAAATAGTTGACCATTCCGAGAAATCGCGATATCTGCTTAGCACTCTTGGGCACTGGATACTCCCTGATCTTATTAGTCCTTTGAGGATCGATGGTTACATTGTTACCAGAAATAATATGACCTAAGAAAGTTAATTTTTGAGTAGCAAACTTAACTTTATTTGGATTAACTGTCAAACCCGCCTTACGAAGTCGAGAAAATACTTCATGGAGATGTCTTACATGGTCATCAAAAGTTGTGGAATAAATGCACAAGTCATCTAAATAATGATATAAATAATTAAATTTTATGCCACCAAAAACTCTGTCTAATAATTGTGACAGGACTTGGGCGCCCACTGCTAAACCAAACGGTAAACGATTGAATTCATACAGATTATAATCCGTGGTGAAGGCCGTTAACCTTTCCGATTGTTCTTCCAACGGAATTTGATAATACGCCTGATTTAAATCGATGCTCGTAAAATATTTTGCCTTAGCAAACCAGTGGTAATTTAGATGGACATGTGGTAGAGGAACTTGATCAAATTTAATTTTGCTATTTAACACTCTGTAATCTACTACCATTCTAGCATCAACATCAGCCTTGGGGACAAGGAAAACCGGACTTGAATAATTCGAATTCAACATCCTAATGATTCCTTGCTCTAACATAGTATTTACCTTTTCCCTCAATATATGTAGTCTCTGAGGTGGTAAGCGATATGGAGGTAGTCGAACCGGTTGCTTGTCATGCAACTCTATCTTATATGTTACTAAGTTCGTGCAACCTAGTTGGTTCGTGAGTACATCTGGAAACTCAAGTAATAAATTCTGTATCACTTGTCTTTGTTCGTGGTCTAAATGGTCTAAACTAAATTCAGAAACAGGTTGTTGTTCCATAGTATTATCTACACTAGCACATGACGTCATCCCGGAAATATTGCTCAAAGCCTTAAATGGTATTTTTACTGAAGGACAAAATTTGAAATATAAGTTTCTACTTGAACTATCCAATATCAAACCAGTATGAGCAATGAAGTTATTTCCCAAGATAATCGGTACAGGTAATTTCTGAACCACACAAAATTGCATTTTCCAGCGAAATTTTGCTATACTCAGAGATAAAAATACTTCCCCCAAAACTTGAATTGGTTCTAAATTTGCTGAAATGATCTTAACAGTACTTGTGTTTAAATTACGACGCAACTTACTAAACCATCTGTGATCAATTAAGGAAACTACGCTACCTGTGTCGATCAATCCTAAAACCGGAATTTTATCTACTTCAACACTAACATACGGCATCGGAAAACCTACTATGGCTTGAATATTTTTTTTCCACAGGGAAATAATATCCGCATAGACTGGCATAACCGAATGTCAGCTATTTTTCCTTTTTGGTTGAGAACCTTGAATTGGAATATGTACATCCTTTGTTTTCCGGGCAATTGTATTTGACATGGCCTGTCTGTTTACAAGTCCAACACACCGTAATTCTTCCTGAACCCGATTTGAGTTTTTCTTCTTTCCTTTGAGAACTGCTATGTTCCGTGGGCAAATGTCGGAATCTAATGACTAAGTCATCCAGTTGTTGATATGACTGTAAATATTGACCTAAAGCTAATGCACGCATTTCCGCATGTCGGGAATTGGAAATTATGTTCTGCACAATTTCTGGTTCTGTGTAATTTACACATAATGGCTTTACGATCAACTTTATGTTCTCCACAAATTCAGAAAAGTGTTCCGTTTCTCTCTGTCTGCGAAAGTAATGTAAATTAAGTAACTGATTATAATTCAATGGAGACAAAAGAACTCTAATTATTTCTTTCTGAAATTGCAATATACTATACCCATTCGTAATTGATCTCAACAAAATATCTAGAACTGGGTTTTCTACATGCACATGAAAAAATTGCAAAATAATTTGATCACTCAACGAGTATACTTTCGCTTGATACCGGCATCTAATTAAAGTAACAAGAAATTCCAAAATCTGTTCTGGAGTATTCGCTTGAATTGCCTTAATATCACCTAGAATTCTCTGGCATGGATGCGGTAATTTTAGTTTAGTTAACGTGACTTCCGTTGCATTATCTTCCTTCCTCATTTGGCTACCTAAATTTTCCTGAATAAATGGGGTTACAACATTTGCTTCCATGGGCTCACTAGTTTGTTTACTGTATTTTAATTCTGAGAGCTTATCTCCTAACTTCAACCAAAATTCCGAAATATTCCTAGATTGAGATTTCAACCTATCTGTAGCTAACCTTTGCAAACGGTTTGTTCTATATTGCCAATACTTGACACGACCTTTAATCCTACGCAATTGTGACTGTGTACATCCTACCTTTACATATTCCTCTACTAGATCACCAAGTGATTGAGACGCACGCTCACAATACTGAAATTCTATGGTTTCATTACACGGTAAACTTGCACCAATGGTATGTGGATCCTGTGTTAACTGAACTCGCAGTAACTGTTGTAAATCAGTGACAGAATTCTTAGTATCACACTCAACCTTAATGTTACACAACTCATTTTCAAGTTCACTTCTATTCAAAACTTCGGGTTGAAAAGGTAGTTCCATGTTTATAAAATACACAACCTATAGTGAGGCAAACAATTCATAAATCAAAACATTAAATACATTCAAGGATGCATTAGTATACCTTTCAATTTGTGTCGAAGTTATTTTCAACTGTAAAGTTATCAACCAGTAATCACAAAAATTACAAGTAACCAAGAGAATTAAATGTAACCATGCAATTACAAAGAACCGCGATGTCTGTTACCACTACTATTTAACCACGGCATGTAACCACGACATGTAACCATTGCATGTAACTACTGCATATAACCATTGCATGTAACTACTGCATGTAACCATTGCATTGAACTACTGCATGTAACCATTGCATTGAACCACGCTCTGCTACCACTGCTGTCGCACGCCACTCTCTCCTTGTTTAACTATCTGCTACCATTACTTAACTTGACATTTGCTAAGCCTAGCCCCATGCTTTTTCTGCTACCCCACTTGACTTGGCTTAGCGAGAGTGAGTGGACATCTATTTGCGGAATCGTGTTGGGAATGGATCGGTGGGGTATATTGTGGTTACATATAATACCAAATGCCTTTTCCTTGAATATATTTTGGAGACATAAATAAATACAAGACTTAACACTGACGGTGTTAAGTAACAAAATATACATAAGAACATTGAAAGTATGGTGAATGATAATATATATTACGAAAATGTAGTAAAAATAAACAGTTACATAAAATAGACATGAATGTAAACTATTCTTTGTACTAAGTAATAATTCCTTCCTGACTATTTGACTTCCTGAGCCACACTGGTAGACTGGGCCTGACTCACCAATATAACTTGGCACACAAAAGTCATCCCTTTTAACCACACTCAGTTGATAGTGTTAGTCGGAATTATAACCATTGCCGTTTAGGCTACATTAACCGTGATACAAAGATCACCTACCCTGCTTTAGCATAAAAGCCCTAAAACACTAAACACATACATCTAAATGAAATACAGAACTGTTTGTCTCACCCAAATGTCTGGTGTGTTTTTGGAACAGGTCCTTATCCAATTATGTTGAAATGAACATGCACATGGACTGTGGCACATTCCTGCATATCAACCATGAAGAATAAACGCGTCGTTCCTGCTTAATTCCGCGTATGCCCAGTGTATGCCTGAATTAGCATACATCTCGAAGAAATGGTGGTGAATGCCGACGTTGCTTCTCTACGGAGAAAAGTTGCTCACTTGCTTGCCCCCTTTGACAAGCAAGACCAAGAAACATGACCCTGTTGACTTCGATGCGTGCTGACGTCACTGTTGGTGAACTGCTTGGCTCGATGAAGAGGAGCTTGCCGAGTAATGTTAGTAGAATTGAGAATTGCTAAGCCTATCGGCTCATTACTGACGAACATGTAGGCAAGTATGTAAGATACTAATGCTGAGCGCCTCGGCTTGATGAAGATTAAACCATAGTGTATAAGGCTCATACATTACGCTTAGTCAAAGCTGACCATACTTTGACTGACGAAGACAACTGGTGGCAGCGCCTAACGGAGCTCGACTACTTGACGAAGACTGGAGGCAGCGCTGAAGTAAACATCGAAGACTGCAGGCAACGCAGTTCGCGTTGAAGTGAAGATCAAAGACTGCAGGCAGCGCTTCGCGCTGAAGTGAACTAACGACTGGTCGGGCAGCCGGATTTTATACTGTGTGCGGGGCGTGGCGGGGGCGAGAGGGGTTACGCTTACCAACCTGACGGCTATACACCTCCCTAAGCTAAGGCCAGTCGATATCTCGAAGTGACGACCTTCCATGACGTCACAAACTACACTAGATATATTTATAACACCGTAGTAAGACACTAACTACCGACTGAAGGTATACCTTGTCAAAAATGCATCCCATACTGAAACTTATGACTTCTGTTATAAGTTTCACAGGTGTTTTTTTTCGTATTGGTGTTATTCAAGATTATATAGAGAAAATACATGTTTAGTACCCTTATTATAATTTGTGTACATCGTGTGTTTGAAAATGAGTGACGAAAAAAGTAGCTAGAACCACGCCATGTTGAATAATACGGTAGTTATCACGCGCAGGTTTCTCTGTAGCACACGCTCTCCGTGACGTCACACGGCGTATGTGTAGTTACAACCGTCAAAATAATAGTTGCCTGAAGTTACAGATGCAGATTTCCCATATCAAATAAATCACTAATTATTGAAGGCAAAGGAGCAATTGTTTAAAATATTAAATATTGTGACTTTTTGGTTGGTTGAGAAGTAAAGTAGACAGATGTAGTCGAGATAAAGAAACACTTTTATTTCCGTAAACAGTAACTTGTACACTCTTTGCAACAGCAAGAAAGTCTTTTCCGATTCTCCAACAGCACGACTCCGAATTCGTAACACAAAGAACTAACTCTTCTCCGTCGGCACGACTACTCAACCTTCACATACGTCTGACTGACTGACTCTTCTCACACTTTACCGCTATTTATATCTCCCAGGCACTGTTCTGGAAAGTTCAGTTATTGCGCTGGAGTACAAAGTAGAAGATTCCAGTAGCCTCTATCCTTTTCTCTCTTTCGGCAAGCGCCCCAACAATGCGGCCATTCTCTGTCTCTTTCCTTCGGCTCCTTTGCGGTAGTGCCGACAATAATGCGATGGGTGACACTGCTGTTGTCGGCAATTAGATGCGGCGGGCGCGGTGACAATATAAATATATTGTTTAATTAGTCTTTCCCTTGAAAGCGACAAAAGCCACGATTTATTTGCAGGGCAATAGCGTGTATATGTCCCATACACGAAGCAGTGTCATCTGGTTTCAATTTTCCTAATCTATTTTCTACATAGCCTGCCAGAATTTCTAGAAGTTGCACATTTTGGAAAGTTGCGTCTGCCTTATTGCTTGTTTCTTGTATGTGATCTAGTTGTTCAATAAGATTATCAACACGGGAAAATAACTCATCACCCTTATATTCCTGCTGTTATCTTATCTAAATTCCTTTCTTCTTCTCCTGCTTCTCCTTCTTCCTCTTTATCGTCACCTTCAACATCGTTGATCCTCGTTGCACTTAATGTCGCGCTAGTATCCCGTGAATAATTCTCACACTTCATTTCTTGGAACAATTGCATCCAAGAAGCTAAGATTTTACTCTCTGACTCACTGTAATGGGTAAGGGATGATCATAAAATCTATCTAGACCCCTGATTTGGGAAAAACAACTCTTGATTACATTTTGATGCTAAAAAATATACTGCCACTGAACGCAGGTGATCCATATCAAAGCTTTCATTTAAATATTTCAGCGTTCTAAAACGATTTTGCTAGCTATACTATCACCAGTCAATAATCTTCGCAAAAGCTAAAGGCATATGGAGGCGGGCCGTACTGCAGACTCCAGCGAATCCTAAGCTTGCCCCTCCTACCAGCGCTGCTGAATGGATACACGCATATCACGCGCTCTTATGTACAGAACCTCTGCCGGTACACGCAATTACGCTGGGTAACAGCGCTCCGCTTGAGCATTGGCCAACGTTCACATGCCTTTAACTTTTGCAAGCAGTACACCAGCTGACGTCATCAGCACGGAAGTGTACTGCGCACCTAGCTGGTGATACAGTACAGTTAGTTTTAGAATATGCTGTAAATACATAGTGTTTATCGTGAGTAACAACTCGGCACTCCAGTGACAGGATTTTCAGCTCTATATAGAATTCTGTTCGTGCTACGGTGCACTCATATCCACAGAACACATATTCTGGCAAATTAGTTCCCTTGAAGGTGAAAAACCCCGTTCTTAAGGGAACCTCTTTTACGTCCTGTTTTCGTGCTAGACGGTACGCCTGACATATTCTTTGATGGATAGGCAGGTGACAGTCTCCTCCGTTGACAGACCGTCCAAGCTAGAGATGGCAAGAACTCCCCTACACGAGTTTAAGGATTTGTGTGCCTAACAGACTCGATTATAATAACCCTTGCGATTGCTCTGCAGTGGACGTCTCGAGCAAAAGAGTACCGTCTCTTAGTACCCACAGATCCTGTGGACTTTGCGTTTAATATAGAACGGGCTTAGTCCTTCATCGGTTTCCCTTCGCATGTTAAGTTCATCACCAAGAAAGCAACAGAAAAGGGGGTTTTGTGCTGATACATGTTGGATTGGACCCGCTTCCGGAACCGTCAGCGTTGGCCTGACATCCGGGGCTTAAACAAGAAAGACACCACATATTCACTGTCTGTGTTGCCATTGAGACCCCTCCATGACTGACCTCAAAGCGCACTTCAGAGGGACTATCCTCCGAGCTCCACTGCTTGTCCACATGGGTAAACCGCTCACCACACACATCCCGGCTTTATGCTCCTACTACAGGAATAACCGCCTGTGGCTCCCCACTTTAGGCCGTGCCTGTGTGCAAGAGACAGACACGGATTCAGCGGACTTGTGGTAGATTACACCAGGGTAATGCGTCAGGTCGGTGATACTAACCCAACGGCACACCGCACACAGTAGTAGGGGAATTAACACAGGCCGGGCCCTCGGAGTGCTACGTGGGTGTACACGACGGTGTGGACGGGCTCCACAACTAAGG
Organism: Tenodera sinensis; assembly: GCA_030765045.1. Taxonomy (NCBI): domain Eukaryota; kingdom Metazoa; phylum Arthropoda; class Insecta; order Mantodea; family Mantidae; genus Tenodera; species Tenodera sinensis. Next base: position 239,522,793 of record CM060964.1, read on the forward strand.
CTACACATGGGGGCAGTGTGAAGGGTCCCTTCGCGCCTGAGGCCTCCGGAGAGCACACATGCGGGGAGCCGCACCGAAACCGTGGGACAGGACCACAGAGGTAGAAAAGATCCCTGCTGGTGAGACAGGAGATAGTAGCTTTTGGACCCAGGGGTTCCTGGAACGTGTACTTTTTGGTCTAATCTCAGTATCCGATTTTTTGCTGGAATAACATTTTTTCTCTACTAACTGTAAGTAACCGAGAGAGGTGGCACCGCGTTAACGTGTGTGACCTGCAACCAGGAAATTGTGGGTTCTTTTCCCCTTCCTGACCCATGGGTAGTTTCCTGGGTTTTCTCGGGTTGCCAGGCGAATGCTGGGAAGGTTAATTCCATCCCCGAATTTCATGACCCTCCGTTTCACTTCACTTCTTATTTAATGTCACTTGTCCTTTCACTTCACCTTCATCCTACTTGGCTGCTTCAGGGTTCAAACTGTCGGCGGGAGTCCCAGCGTTGCATGGCAGGGAATATGCTTTCTGTAAACCTTTGTCCCACAGGGGAGAGGAGAGCCAGTTGTGCGAGTGAGTGTAAACTTAGGGACCCTGCCCTCTGCTGCTGTATCTCCTAGGTCCCCCCACCCTCTGTCTTTTCTCACCTCCTCGCGTAGGTACAGAAGATGTGCCACAAGTCGAAGTGCTAGGTCGCATTTCCATATCTGTCATCATTATAGCTCATACTGTAAGTATGCAGTAGAGAAAGTGACTTCGGTAACAATACTTTGTAGAAGCTATTTAAAAAGAAACGATAGTGGATACAGAAATTCATGTGAATGAAACACATCAGGTACCTTTTAATGTGTAAATTATACACCTGTATAATGTGACACCGGACGTGGCACATAACAAAACACGGTCGGGGTTAAGCTATTTCACACCACACACCAGGCCAGCGAGCAAACAAAGGTGGTCAAGGTCAGCTTGCCTCGCGCGACTGTTTCTGACTAACATTGTGACTAACAACAACGGGCGTGGCGCGTATCAAAGGCTCTCACGGTCAAGTTTCCCCACATCACTCACGCGAGCAAATACATGGCAACAATCAGAGCAGTAGAACCAAAAGGGCTTTTCTTCTGAGGATTCGAGAAGTGTCCGGTGGTTGGCTTGTTCAAGAAGTTCTCAAAAGGTCCATGTGACGTCATCCCCGCTATATATGGACGCGAGGAGTGCGAGGCAGCTGTGTGCGTTTGTGTGTGGGTGTGTGTGTGTGCAAGTTACGTCGCATCAAAGTGAAGAAGTTTTAACGAGTGACGAGTGTTTGTATTGTCGCAGTTAGTGTATGAGAGACAAAGAAAGTGAAGAGAGTCAGTGAAAGGACTGACAATGAGTTAAGGCTACGAGAATAAAACAATTAAAAGTTGTAATATCAGCAAACGAGAACGTTGTTGTTGTACAAAAGTTTTAGAAGACAAAGTGATAGAAAAATAACTGGACTGGATTTTGTCATTTTGTCACAGTAATTAAGCGTGCAGTTTGAAATCAGGTATTTGAAGTGAAACATTCAACATTATAGCGTGGCCGGGGCAACGCTATGCACTTACTTTGCATGGGGAATCTAGCTGGTGGGCATAGAGACTCAGTAGAGTTTGTAGTAGACAACAGATTTTCCGGTATATGAGCAGGTGGCCTCAACTCCGAGAGGGCTCGTGAACTTTACGACCAAGTTTGGATGCCGGTCAAAGGATGTTCCCTAAGGAAATTTGAAGCAGAACGGGGTTTATATGTTAAATATGTCCCCCTCCACCTCTGTCAACATAGAATCCGCTCCTCCACTGTTGTTCTTGATGATTAAAGAGACGTAGGAAAACGGGAAAGGAACGGGGTGAAGAGGCCACAGGGGAATAAGAAGACAAAATAATATTAAATTCAGATTGAAGAAGAAAAACAGTAAAATATTTCTTTAGTGTTTAGGAAAAAAAGGAGTGAATAAATTGAAAACATCACCGAGCAAGTTTGCGACTCGCCTTCGAGTTCGATCCCCGTTGACCGACTTGGGTTTTCCCGTGGTTTCCCCTTGCCACTAAGGGAATTCTGGAGTAGATGCTTTACTTCATGGATTCCTTTTCATTCCTTTCTCGGTTCCCTCCTTTGTCATCTTTCAAGTTTGGTTGGTAGCGAGGTACTTTCCGACAGATGCGGAAATATGGCACAGATGCTTGCGTTCTGGAATACCTACCTACATTCCTGACCCCTACTGGAAGTTGCCGTCCGGGTCTCAAGGGTCACCTCGTTGCCCTCTACCAGGATAGTGGACATACTTCGGTCCTGCACCAAGTGACAATCTCTGCAACTGTTCGGGACTTCTGTGCGTCTCTGGGCTTCGCTGGTCCCGTTCTATGACACGCCTGCGGTCTCACTTCCCCTCATCCCTTCCCCCTGGGGGAGTTGTTAGCCCAGAATTGATCCATGTTGGGGTCACGGTAGGTCAAGGTGCCACAATCAGAATCTCAATTGAAAACGCAACTTAAAAATCTGATGAGCTGCACTCGCATGACTACCTATTCCTCTACAAATGCTTCTTACAAGCGGTTATTCTTCTATTTAGTTCGTGGTAATGGAGACAACCATTTTCAGAAATTGTCTTTGTGCATATTTCCTTGTAGGTACAAAGGAAATATTGAAACCTAGTAAGATTTAAACTACAGTCAAATGTTATAGGGGCTGCTCCCTATGTGATGCCTGAAATTCAGTATTCTTTCCATGAACAGGAGATAAAATAACGAATAACGAATTTTCATTTTTAAAATGTGTAAAACAAGGACAAGGATTATCACGGAACTATTTAGCCCAAAAACTGTATTTAACATAAATTCCATGCTTTAAGGAGATCTACATTTTTTATGGTAAAATGTTGCCCGACTTTTACAATTAACCAGTTATACAAAAGTAATTTAGAAGTAGCTATCCCAGAAAGTTCAAGATACGCGTATCATTTGGTTATGCTCATGAAAATATCTTATAAATGGTGTTTTAATAAGTATGTTTAGAGCCATTTTTGAAAAAAATTGACATTTTCGAAAAACGTTCCGTATCAAGGATTGTTTGGCATGGGGATTTTCTTTCTTGAAAATCTTCGTGAGCAGCCTTGGAAGACGTTGAACTTAAATGCCAAGTTTGGTAACTTAAACGATTTTTGATTTTGATTTATGCTATTCATAGCAGGCAGACGCGCGCGCACACACACACACACACACATACGCGCACGCGCGAGGGCACATAGCCCTTTTTCTAAAAACTGTTTTTGTTTTTATTCAGGGGGTATGAAAATATGTGGTTTTTATAACATCTGGGGTCTAATTCTTGGGTGGAATGCAATACTTCCTCTATTTACTGTAAGGACACGGTAGTTGAAGTAAAAATGTGATAGAATGTATCACTCATATTACACTTTCCCTTATCACTCATTTTCAATTTCTTGTCTGGAAATAATTTATAAACCATTAGCACCTTCTTCCTTCTAAATGTTATAATATAAGCAACATGACACCTTGTCATGCTTACTTTTTAACATAGTCCTTGAAAAGGTGATCACAGAGTCAGACACAGATACATAAGGAAACATATGATAAATATGTACAACTATTAGCATATGCTGACGACATACACATAATTCGGTGTACTCAAAGGGCGGCAAGGGAAGTATTTAACAAACTAGAGAAAGTAGCGAAGATGATGGATTAGTGATAAA
>CM060964.1:239531517-239594017 GCA_030765045.1 Tenodera sinensis
ATAATAATAATAATAATAATAATAATAATAATAATAATAATAATAATAATAATAATAATAATAATAATAATAATAATAATAATAATAATAATAATAATAATAATAATAATAAATAATAAATTCAAGGTTGAAGATGGCTAATACATTTTAGTGTGAGTTAGAGGAGCAGCTTCAATCCCATTTCCTTATCATAAACACAAAGTGCAAACTTCACAAAACATTGATTAGACCTGCTTTACTATATGCAAGCACTAGATAGAACTAGATGGAAGAGAATCATTGAAGCGGTCTTGGGCTAAGAAGGCTGCTGAGGCAAACAAGAAGAATATGCCAGGAATGATTTAGCTACACATTTTATTAGTAAACAGGAATGTAGAACAGGCTGGAAAACAGATCGATACTGTGCTTCACTTAATATTAGTGCTGTTAGCGTTAGCTCATGAGAGACGAAAAACGAGCACTTGGCATGTCATCTTGCTTAAATATTACAAACTGTAAACGATGAACGACAAATTTCAACGGAATTCAATGGGAACAGAGGGAATTTTCAGACTGATTACAGAAAATCCGCCATATATTCCGCTATAGAACATTTATAATAAGTTCACAAGGGAATATGTAGAATGAAATACAACAAGTCATTCCTCATGAAGTATCAGTTACGGTGGAAGATTTGCTGAAAATCGCCGGCTTATGTAACATGTGACTAAACTCTGGGCTTAAGAATGAAATCTACTTATATCAACAATTTGACGTTTACTGTTGTTCACACGCGATCATCCAAAAATTCAGAACTACATGTTTTGAGGTTCTTGAATTCCAAAAGGTATTTGTACCTTCTCTACCACTTACCTGCCTTAGTAAATAGAGGATATATTGTGTTACACTTAAAAATTAGATTTCGTGACATCACTAGAAGTACACGCTTTGAGACAACCTGAATAAAAAAATGGTGTTTAAGAAAAGAAAATGTCCCCAATGCAAACTATTCCTTACATTAAAATGTTTTCTAAAATCTTGATTTTCTCAAAAGTGGCTAATGGATTTTGTTTCTTCCGTCGTCGCTTCAGATTTTTAGTGCAGGTACAGATGAATGGAAGGCCCCATACAAACGTATGGTACGCAGGCCTCCGACCCTTCGTGCTTTTACTGTGATTCTTGGGAGGGAGGGATGATGGGAGAGACTTAAGGGGTCACCAAATCTATATAACGACGAACGGAACCATAGGTGGGTAACTAACCGTTTCAGTTGAAACTCATCCGACACCGTCCAAGCCCTTCATAAGTCCCCGCGGTCACCCAAAAGGGCCCCTCACCCTAATGCACCTCTACAGCGTCCTGAATATCTCCAGGAAGAAACCTCTAGAAAGTGCACCTCCGCCGCTCTATTACAACACGCCGAACATCATCTCCTGAAATAAATGATAATGAAGAAAATTAGGGACAAAAGGAATTACTGAACCGGCAAACCACGAAAAACACCGTAGGTCAGAGTGCGCGATGAGATTGTTTGAAATTTACAGTACACATTTTATTTTAGAGACTCAAAAAAATTGAACATTTTTAATGTGAGATGGTCGAACTTAAAGGACTAATGGGTCCTCACCCTGCGTATGCCAATTTAAATTCTCATCCAATTTTTGGAGAGAGGTTATCACTCTGTGATTACCATTATCACCCTGACAATATGCATAGCCAGTTACGTTCCAAAATCAATGAAAATACACCTCAAAACCACTCGCTAAGCCATGATTAAACTGCTGTAGTGCATGATTATATTTGAAAGCCATGTACTCGAAGCACTAATCTTTAGCACATCCAGTGACCCAGTAATTCCACCACCACTACCACCACCACAGGTATCATCAGTGGCTTTGACATTAGTATTATATGCTCTGGTACAATACGTATTGTCTATGATTAGAACTAAGCTATTCAAATGATTATTGGTATATTACCGCCAATAAATGTGAAAGGGTGTTTAAATCCAATACAAAATGGAAGCGATCTCTCTACCCAGTATCACTTATTTTCATTGATATTCCACAACTTAAATGTACAAATCTACTTTCCTGTCTGCTCAGTGTTATATATGATAAATATATGTAGGAAATAGCTTAATTTCATAGAGGGATCTCACACTTTTCTGTTCTAGTAGACATGTTTTAGAAACCTTTTCGTTAGGTTTTAATTGGTTTTGTTTCGGTCTGCAGTTCATGCCTCTGGTTATCTGGATGTAGTTCAGATTGCCAAAAGATGGTCTGAATATGTCACTACCTCTATGTAGTCTAATATTTTGTCTGGTATCAATATCTATATTGATGATCTAGTGACAATGTGGAAAAGAGATAACACAAATCCAGGCATACAAATAAGCATAACTGATTACATAAAATTATGTTATAAGATGTACTTATACAAGGTAAGGAAAATGATCTACAACTAAACTAAATTAATAGGAAAAAATTACAATATAAAAATGTCAACAGGTAAATCCAAAGTGATGGCACACAAGGCAAAATATCCCAAAGGACTTAAAATTATGATAGAAGGAATACTATTAGAACAAATAATTCACTTTGAATATTTGGGCTGTAACATAAGTTTCGACAGAGATAAAGACATAGAAAACAAAATAAATAAGTATCAACAAACATTCAGCACAATAACTCGGAAAGGCAAAAAACTCAAGTCAAGTCCCAGCATGCTGTTCTCCATCTGTTCTACACTAAGAATATTTCCGGGAACACTTTTTTCCTACTGCTTTCCGTCTGCACGCATGTTACCAAGATATGCTTAAAGAATTTTGTTCCTCACATAATGGGCAGATCCTCCAACCAGTTAACAATCTTATGAGCTATAGGAATTTTCACATCATGAAGGCACAACGGGCTCTTATGGAAGATTCACGTGCGCTGTTGCCAAATGTGCGTGTTTTCAAATGCGACTAAGATAAAGTATGAACCTGCATTTCGGTGTAAAATGTGTCGAAGAATACTATGGTATGCACGATAAACCTTTTATATAATTGTATAGTTTTTAAAATAATAAAATCTAAAATTTTGTTGAAACAGATTTTTTAACATCTTTCTCGCTCCTAACGTCAAAACATGGTTTCAAATCGAAATAATTGCAATGAAAAACAAAATCTGGATTATTCGCTTGCTTTTATATGCCACGTTGGTATTTAGATTATATCAATATGTCTAAACATATTTTTCTAAAAAAATAAAGTTTAAAACAAACTGTTAAGATTCTTCGTTTATACAGTGTTTAATGTAGTCGCTGACTAATTCTCGTTCTGTAAGTTCACGTAAGAACTTCCAGCGACAAAGTTGTCAAATAAATAACGAAATTATTTTTATATACATATAGAACGTCTCCAGTACCAAAGTATTCATGAATCACCATTTGAAGCAAATGTTTGGGGCGCACAAAGCACCCCATGGACGAAAGTCGGTCCTCGTGTCTTGGAGATGATGAAAACCAGATGTGGTGTGACAGTTGAAGGGCCGATAAGGCATTGTACTTCAGCGCAGGTTTGCAATAGGTTTTGGGAATCTGAGGCACGAGCAAGATTTACAAGCTCTCTGGTAATTATGTGCATTGCAGTTAAGTGATCAGTGCGGAATGGATCGCAGAAAAAAGGCGAAATTATTCAAAGTGGCGACCGAAAAACAATTCTTAGAGTGTATGATTATTGAAAGAAAAAGAACCCCGGATACAGTGACTCGTTTATTGTTGTTGTTGTTGTGGTGTTGTCGGTCTGGATGGCTCAGTTGGTTAGACGCTGGCTTACGGATCCCAAGGTCATGGGTTCAAACCCGGCCCAGGCCGATGGTTTTTAAGTGTGCTTAAAAACGACAGCTCCATGTCAGTAGATTTACTGGCATGTAAAAGAACTCCTGCGGGACGAAATTCCGGCACACCGGCGACGCTGATGTGATCCTGGCTATTGACAGCGTCGTTAAACAACAAAAAATAATTAATAATAATAATCGTATATTGTTAGTGAGCTTCATAAGGTGACTGGTGCAAGTAGGCGTACATTTTTTATATTAAGAAAAGAATGTAAAGAGGGTCCCATCACTATACCGCGGCATACATGCAAAACCAGCAGGAAGATAAAATATAATTTTGAACGCAAATATGGCACAAATTTCCTGAATTTCTATTTCAAAGTACTCCCCCTACAATTCTGACCGTGTTGAAAAAAGTCAATGAGGATGAGGACTTGCCAAATTTTAAATATTCAATTTTTTATAGCTTAGGGAGGAAATGGGATTTCATTTTGAAAAGAGAAGAAATAAATCGTTTATGATCGAGACAAATGATATAGTGTGGCGACATTCCTGTTTACGGAAAATAAAACAATTCAGCAAAGAGGTAAGGAAAATCGTGAACCTTGATGAAAGTTGGGTAAATGTAGGGCACACTGTATCAAAAGTTTGGAAGGATAACACTACAAGAACTCCTAAATAAGCGCTTTTGTTCGGGTTATCCACTGGCCTTAAATCACCTACTGCTCGCGGACCACGATTTGTAATATTGCATGCCGATGGTACGATTTGTAAAGGGTGCAAAACCTGTTTTCTTGACGAAAAAAGGTTCTGCTGATTATCGTGTTGAAATGGACAGCGATAGATTTGAACAGTGGTTCAGGAATCAACTAGCAAAACCCCGGTAATCGCTGCGGCGCAACATACGTGGCAACGCCGCGCTGATTCTCCATAACAGCCATTGTGCCTTCATAACGTGAAAGCTCCTTATAGTAGGCAAGTGTTCTTTCACACAATGGCTGTGTGTAGGACAGAGGTTCAAATCCCGGCTATGGCATTGAACTTCTTAGTCTCATTCTACCATTTCCAATCTTATAAGCTTTCCATCCTTCCAACCTTAACCAAGCTATTCCCATCCACAATTTTATATCCTATACCAAAATATATGTTTCCTTAGCCACCCAATTTTTGTTTTAACCTGTAGGTTCAATGTCGGTCTTGATCGGCATTTCCCAATTCTACTCTCCCTGCCTGTTTATACCACACTGTCGTGATCTTTTCCACCACACTGTATCTGTTTCCATTACCCCTTTGTCAAATATCGTTTAAGCTAATTTTTGTAATACCCCTTGTAATTCACCGCACTCCATTTTGGATACTCTGTGTTATTCATTTGGTTACGATAGCATAATTCTCTCAGAATTGTGTGGTCACCTTTGATTATTCGTAGGCACCATCTAACAACACTTATTTTAGCAAACACAGTGTCTGTCCCATCTGGAGTTTAAATTAGCCAGAATACGCTACCAAAAGTTCCAATGTACTTCCATTATCTGTCCCTTACTTCACTTCATACAATAATGGTGATGGCCTAACCACTGCTTCATACATGATTTGTAATATTTTAATTAGCACATATGGGATCCGAACGATATCTGCAATACTTCCAAAAGCTGTCCAAACCCTTCCAGCTTTATAAACTGCGTGTTCTAACTTCATTCTACGCCTACATCAAACATTTCTCCTAAGTAATTGAAAAGTTTAATATTTTGTATTTCTTCCTCCCCATAGTTCCAATTTTCCTGCCATACGTACCGATATCCATTTTAAAAGGTAATTGCTTAACCTTAAGAATATTTACTTTCTTTGCCTATAAAATCGATCCAGTAGACCTAAACCTGATTGCAAACCTTTCATCGTTTGAGAAATAATTACAATGTCATCAGCATTCAAGAGAATTAGTAGTTTTTGGTCTTAGATTACCGGCACTCCATCTCTTTCTCTATCATCATATTAACAGTATCATCAACAAACAAATTAAAAAGTAAAGGAGACAATATAAAACCCTCTTTACCTCCACTCTGCGCTATGTTACATTCTGTTATATTGTCGGTTATATTGATCGGTCTTGATATATAAATTTAACTTGTATATAACATTGCCTTGAGTGCTCTAATCATTTTCTCTTAAAGTCCTTTACGTGTTAATTTCTCCCAGACTGCACTACGTTCTTCAGTACCTAATGCCATGTTAAAATCTACAAAGACAGTGTTTACGTTACCCCTTTATTTCTTAAACTACTAAATAGGCTGTATCTGACGGACGATAACATATGGATCAGAGAGTATCAGTAAACTCAGCTGCATATTGGAAATATCCACTTGTGTACACCGCGCAGCAACATGACATGAGACTTGGAAATACTCTCCTCCGCTAATGCGCTCGATCATTTTTTTCCATAGCTGCACATATAGAAGCAACATACAAGGGTGTTATAATTTCGGTCACAAATACCACTCATACTTACAGATAAATTATAAACTATTGACTTTAGAAGCCACAGAAGAACCTTTAAACGTGAATTGTGCAATAATAAGGTAATTATCTCAATCTTAGAACTGGAACAAAACAAATATCTGGAAGATTTCAAGTGTAGACAAAAGGTGGGCATAGCATCCCACCTTTTGTCTACACAATTCTGGGTAGATTCATCACATCCTCCGAATTTCCTGTATCTTCATTTCACTTCACTTCTTACTTCCTTTCACCCTTCACCTGGTTGGTCTCTTTTAGGGTGGTAAGTACTGACGGCGGTCTCGGCATTGCATGGCAAGCAATATCCTCTCTGTAAACTTCGGCAGGGCCGTCTGAGACCTCCGAACCCCCTGTGCGATGTATATTACCTTGGGTGGACAGGATACCGGTTGTACTAGACGGCGTCGGGGAGCTTCATCTGTAAATATTAAGGACCTTGTCCTTTGCTCTGTCGTGACTCCTTGGGTGGGCCGCTCTCTGTCTCCTCTCGGCTCATTCTGCCTCACGGGGTGAGCAGCCAGGGGCAAGGATACAAAAGATCTTTATTGTCGAATGCCAAATCCCCTCCACGAAGTCCTATCCCGTTCTATCCTATGTTGTTGCTTGGAAAGTTGCAAAATTGCCAAAACCGTTTAGAGATGGAAAATTTGTTAATGAAAGCCTAACCAAAATCGCTGAGGCAATAACCCTCGAACGCTACAAAAATGTTAGTCTGTATCGGCAAACTATAAGTAGAAGAACTAAAGATATTTATAAAAAATAAAAAAATAAATATTTTGTTTAACGATGCTGTCAATTACCAGGATCACATCAGCGTCACCAGTGTGTCGGAGTTTTGTTCCACAGGAGTTCTACCTGCCAGTGAACCTACTGATATGGAGCTGCCCTTTTTAAGTACACTTAAAAAGGATCGGTCTGGGCCTGGTTTGAACCTGCGACCTTGGGATTCGTAGGCGAGCGTCTAACCCACTGACCCACCCAGACCGACATATTTATAAAAATATGTGTAAATAAAGCACATAGTTCTTTTCGCAAATGAAGCTTTAAAATCGAAAACCATTTCTCGCATAAGGGATGAAACTCTGGCAGCACAACTAAAGGTGGCTACTACTGAAACAGCTCGAGATTTTAAAAGTTTGGACGATAAGCTTGAACCGAAAGTTATTGTTTACTTTATTTCTTATTTTAACAAATGTTTATAAACTCATTAGTAAAAAGAAAGTTACTTGAGATCCTACAGAGCCATTGCTAACAGAAAATATGCTTCTCTTACCGTCTGCCGCTGCACCTTGAACCAGACGATCTCTGTCCCCCTTCCACTAATACACCCCTCTGCGTTGCAGGTAGTAACGTAGAGCTTGGCCAGATATAGTTTAAATGAATGTTTGGATTGTGTACATTAATCTTACCATTCCAAATTTTCATATAAAAGCGTTGGGTAAAATACTGAGTGTCCCAAATTGAGGTATACACACTTTTAAATGTTGTTTCTCAGCAATGAAATAAGACAGAAATATAATTTTGTTGTGTATGATCCAGAAGGCGCTGGAAAAGCATAGTAACACGTTCATTGTTGTGCATGTGTTCGTAAACCAACATTTTTTTTTTACAATGACTGCAAATATAGAATCGTTCTTATCAGAACATTCAGTAAATGTGTTAGAAATAATGACTGGAACACTAAAGGTAGCTAAATCGAAATGCTAAGTCCAAAATGTTACAGCGCTGTATACTCTGTTCATCTAGAGATTAGAGGAGATGTAAACAAAGCCACGTGCGTTTTGGCCACAGCGTGCCCTCTTGACGCTTTCGCCATGTAAATAGTCCCTTGAAGAAATACTGTTACTGAGGTCTGAAATGTCATTTAATGTTTGCTAAAGCATGAACTAAGTGTGCTAAGCATAGTTAAAGTGTAAGAATACGCAGTTAAGTGAATCTGTAACCAGCGTAATTCATTCTGCGCGCGCATTATTCAGTATGAAAGTAACATGGTGGAACAACTGAGTATTGTAAAACTTAAGTGCGGCAAACCGTTGCGAAGTGGTGAAAAGACAACAATATTGAACGTATTTAACAAGTTCTACGAGAAATATCCCGAACTTGCTATCGAAGACGTGATGAAATTAACACCGAGTTTACTGGTGTCTCAGTTGCAAGTATTTACAGTACACCCAAAGAAAAATCGTCAGTTGGCGAAGATACCGGTAAAAACGACCACGTGCTAGATAAACGGTGGATGTAGTTTGCGACGAATTTGTGAGTGTGAGATCTGCAATCCGTCGAAAAGTTCACCAGTTCTTTATTAACAATGAACATCCACCTTAAACAAAGTACTGTTGGCAGTTAACTCTGATCCCGATCTTCCAGATTTAAAACGAACTTCCCTCCACAAGCTGCTTCTGGAGACTGGTTTCGAGATTGTGAGCAGGAAATGAAAAAGTGTTATTGTGGACAGAGATGACGTAAGTAGCAGTTAATTTCCATGTGCTACATGTTATTTGGATCACGTAAATATATCCTTTAGTAGTGTAAAATGCATGTTATACCTACGCGTAGCGGTAGGTAACCGTGTTGCGTCATTGTGAAAGCACGTGGCCGCGGAGTGATACAAACCGGTGCTTTGTTTATATCTCCTCTAATCTCTTGATGAACAGAGTATAGACGGTCAACTATAGTACTGTTGTCTAGTAGACTGATGGCAAGTACGTCCGGATGGTTACTTGAGCACTGCTGATATCGAAGACTACGGGATGTTATTTCTTCTTGTTGGAATGTGTAGATCATTATGCAGCGTGGTGCTGTACACATACCATGGTGCTTATGCCAGCCAACGAAGAGTTCTGAATTTAAATCTTCGTAATGTGTTAATATTGGATCTTCTGGCACTTCCCCAAAGTTCAATACCATAAGTCCATACAGATCTAATTATGGTCTTGTATATTAATATTTTGTTGTAGAGAGACAGATGGGATTGTTTCTTCAACATCCAATACAACTGTTGGAATTTTATTTGTGCTTCTTTTCTTTTTGTTGTAATGTCGTGTTTCCATGTTAGATGTTCATCTAAGTACAATCCAAGATATTTTACAGATGATGTTATTGGAATTTCTACTTGATTTAAATACACTCTAGGGCATGTTTTACGATATAAAGAAAATGTGATATGACGAGATTTAATTGGATATACCTGTATTCTCCATTTTAATAGCCATTGTTGAAGCAGATCTAGATGGTGTTAAAGATATTCTGAGGCTGTATGAGGATTTTCATATGCGGCGAGAATGGCGGTGTCATCTGCAAAAGTTGTTGTTCTGGTGTGTTCAGTTGTCGGTATATCATAAGTATAAAGGACGTACAAAATCGGCCTCAAAAATACTGCCTGGGGTACTCCGAAATTGATGCCATGGAAAGCTGTCAGTTCATCTTTGTATTTTACTTGGAAATATCTATCGTTGAGATAATATTGTAACAGACTGTAATAAGGATGAGGAAGTAATAATTTTATTTTGTGTAGAACACCGGTATACCATACCTTGTCAAATGCCTGTTGTATATCAAGGAAGGCTGCAGTACAGTAGCACCGTGATTGAAATGATTCTGTGATCATATTTACTATTCGATGGGCTTATTCAATTGTCGAATGGTATCAGGTATTATTCTACAAACGACAAATTTCAATCTTGAAGGAAGAGCTTCTCAAATACTTTGGACAAAACAGGCAATAAACCTATTGGTCGGTAATATGCTGTTTCAGTTGGGTCTTTCCCAGATTTCAGAATGTTAATTATTTGTGCCACTTTCCACTGACTGGGGAAATGACCACAACGAAGAGTAGAATTAAAAATAGATGATGTCATAAATGCGTAAGACCTTTTATGAGATTCTGATAGAATGTTAGCAGTAATGAGGTCATAGCTGGGACTTTTTGTGGGATTAATATCTCTGTTTATTGTGATTTCTATTACGTTTGAGGAGAACGGCTAAATATGAAGCGATAGTTGTAGTGGTACAGAGAGGTATTCACCAATTTCTTCTTCAGAAGAGCTACTCTGAGTGACCGGTTCAAAGACAGACGCCAAATGTTCTGCAAATCGTTCAGCCTTTTCCTTATCACTTCGAGTCAAGCTATTGTCGTTATTCCTTATTGGTGGAATATGTGATTTAGGTTGTTGCAATCTTTTTGTTGCTTTCCAAAGCGAGGGCTTACAATCGGGTGTTGCAGTTGGGGTCAAAGACTGAAAATACTTGGCAACTGATTCACTTTTGTATAATAATAATTGCCTTCGTAATCGCAGGGAAGCTTTGTTGAAAGCATTTTTGTCTTCAGGGTGTCGGGTGAAATTGCCATACTCGTCGTAGCTTTCTATAAACCAACATGGTGGTAAGATAATTTGCTGAAGGTACGTTGTTACTGGAAAGTGTAGAATATTGTCGGAGTCACATTAAGAATTAGTGACACAATTAATCAGCATAATTGTGTGTACTGGGCTAATGAAAACCCACACACCTTTGAAGAAAATGCTGTCAATCTTCCAGAAGTAACAGTATGGTGTGGTTTGCCTTCCAGGGGAGTAATTGGGCCCTACTTCTCCAAAGAGACTGTCGCGGATCTGATATACCTGTAAAAGCTTCCACGTCTTAATGACCTCTTTAAGAATGAAAATGAGCTTCACCTCCGACAAGATGGGGCTCCACTTCACTTGTATGTCACCAGAAATTTTCTCGATCGCACATTCAATCACAGATGGATAGGACGAAGAGGAAGTGCTATGGAGTTCCCGTCTCCACCTCCCGGTTTAAGTCCTTTAAACTTCTAACTTTCAGGAACTTTAGAGAGCAGGTGTACGCCACAAAACCGTAAACACTGAAGGAAATGGGGGATCAGATTAAGCATGCCATCAATGATATTCCAGACGGCAATGTCCCTCAGTTCGCAGTCGTTTATTGGGAATGTAGTGCGATAGAAAAGGACATTTGAACATTTAGGAGGTTGAAGGACTAGAACACAACAAACATTATATTTCTGTCTCATTTCGTTACTGAGAAATAACGTTTCAAAGTGTATATACATCATTTTGGGACACTATATTTATATATTGGTATGTGGAGAACTGAATGTGAACACCCTACTAAAGTAATATAAAACACAACAAGGTTTTACGTAAGTTAACTTCAGTTGAGCTGAACATTAAAAAAGTGTAAACTTTATTGAGAAAGGTTGTTTAAATGAGGAATACTCTTATTATTTTGCAATTTTAATGAAGAATTTGATGCATCGAATTCTTCTCCATTACAAATGTATCCTAGGTTCATAAATTATAGTTATGAAAATCATTCCTCAGTTATTAATTCTCCTAAACTCATTTTACTTATATGCCGTATACTGACGGCTTATTGACATTTAAACACACACGCATATACACCTTAATTCACCTATTAAAAAAAAATGTCTTTGCGAAATAAGCGTGTTTATTATGATTATAAAAAGCCGAGAAGTTAAAACAGCAATAATTTTTAGGCGGCACCGTCGCCGAGCGGTCAGACCGTTCGCCTACCACCCGGGCAGCCAGGGTTCAATCCCAGGGACCCACATGTAATATTCGTTGTGGACGAAGCTGTCCCTGGTCGGGTTTTCTCCGGGTTCTCCAGCTTCCCGGGCCACTCATACCACCAACTGCTCCATCATCACCTCTCCGTTCATCTATTTCATACATTTCATATCATTCTCTTCCTCACTCCCATACCTGGTGCTGGGCTGACCACTCGCTTCCAGGTCGTCACTCTGTCCGGTCCATAGGTTCATCTGCTTCCCGATAGACGTCTGGTCTAGGTACTGTCTTGTAAGTTTTAGTGGGTGTCAGTCCTTCTTAAGGGGAGGGTAATCAGATAAGGAGGAAGAAGAAGAGTATTTATCGTCATCATCATCATCATCATCAACACCAAGTTAGGCCAGGCTGACCAGTTTCGGCTCAGAGATCATCTTTCCAGAGAGATTTATGTCTTCCAACAGTACGGCTCCATCCAGGTTTATATAATGCCAGTGTTTTAGTTATTCTGTTATTTAACATCCATGTTATGTGATGTGCCCAATTTTGTTTATCTACAGATATTTTACTATTTAAGTTATATATTTATAGTCGTTCTCGGTGTCATTCCTCATATGATCCAAACGGGTATATTCAGCAATAGTTCTTAAAGAGTTTTTAAATGCAACCTATTCCATGTTTACGATAGGCATTAAAACGTACAATTTTGTATTTTCTGTTAATAGAAATGTGGGCTATCTGTTTGATATAGTACCTAAGCTCCTTTTTTTCTGCTGTGTCAGAGAAATGCAGGGACAAAACCGTTGCTCACATAAAAACATGAAAATAAGGTGTGCTGTAAACTGGGGCTCCAAAAGTAATATTTTCTAACAAGAACTTACTTGAAATTGGTGTTTTAAACCAAGCATAAACTTTGCTTCCTAAAATACGAGTAGTTGCATTTTCCTGCTGAGACAGCACATTCTGTTAGTCTTTTGTTTACTGCGGTACAGATATGAACAAGACACAGGCAAAGAGGCAAGCTAACAAGCTAACGTTTATGCTCCCTTCAAAGCTCTTTCTTTCCTTATAACGTGTTAATTCTAGTACACATATTAATCAACTTATTTAGGCGAGAGGAATTTATCTTGACAGTATTGTATGCCATTGGAGGATTTGAACGATAATGTGCACTTAAGGGTGCTCAACTACTTTCATCAGCGCCCTAGGAAGAGTTAAAATATCACATTATTATTATTATTATTATTATTATTATTATTATTATTATTATTATTATTATTATTATTATTATTATTATTATTATTATTATTATTATTATTATTATTATTATTATTATTATTATTATTATTATTATTATTATTATTATTATTATTATTATTATTATTATTATTATTATTATTATTATTATTATTATTATTATTATTATTATTATTATTATTATTATTATTATTATTATTATTATTATTATTATTATTATTATTATTATTATTATTATTATTATTATTATTATTATTATTATTATTATTATTATTATTATTATTATTATTATTATTATTATTATTATTATTATTATTATTATTATTATTATTATTATTATTATTATTATTATTATTATTATTATTATTATTATTATTATTATTATTATTATTATTATTATTATTATTATTATTATTATTATTATTATTATTATTATTATTATTATTATTACAGTAGAATAGCAATGAGTTGACCTATGTGCACTTAGAGTGTGTCGAGTTAACAAAAAGTCTAGTTTGATGGAATAAGAGGTCTGTTATTCACAACTCATAGCATAATACTGCATGTTCTAGTACAATATGGGAAACAGAAAAGTATAACATGTCCTAAAATATATTACGTAAGTTTAACTGATGTCACAGCGCTTGTTCCATCTGTCCAGCCAGCCAACACTAACAGCAAAACCGGGCTCTCCTTGAGATTCCTCATAGAATTTGAGGGCTCTCTCTTTCAAAAATTCACCAGCTTTCATACGTTTCCTTTCCTTTAGACTATCAGTACACGTTCTCTTCACACAGCAACACTCGATTTCGACCTTTTCTTTTTCCACCCTGTTATTGTTCTTCGTCGAGCTACTAAATCCATGGCAATTTTATTAATATATTTTCCTTTGGCCAGCCTCTGTAACGCATCCAATTGAATTTTCATTGTCATTTTAACATATGGTATTTTCTTCTTGTTGGACGTTTTCACTGGCACAAACATGACTCAACACAGCACTACCACTAGCCTGGAGTCTGAGAAACTGTGTATATACTATATTAGCGGCAAACTTTCAATTTCATGACAATGGTCTGCTGGCTGCTTACTTTCTGACACAGATATCAAAGATCAATACGCGATCAGTTCTTTTGCTACGGTCAGGGAGAATGTGGTAAGTTGTATCATACACTAAGTATAATTTACTTATACTCTTTATACTGCATAGTGGATTATAGAAATTATTACGTTCAATCTTAATGATCAAAAATAAAAAAAATAAAAATTTAAAAACAAATCGCCGAGTTATAGGGAATGTCGACTTATCGAGATTCTACTGTATTAAGTAATACTATTACTTGTTTTTCCTTGATTTTGCGATGACTGAGACACATTTGCCACTGCAGTATATCTATTAGAGTTGAGCGTCCGTCTGTCTAACGGCACACATGAATGAATCCAGAAGCCAGTAAGCAAGCCGAAGTTGTGTGAGTAAAAGGCTGCATAAATTGCTTAGATATATTTTAAATATATTCGAAATTAGTAAAAATTTAGGAGTGACCTTGAAGGATCTCAACGTTTAAATGAACCTTCGTACATGCGGAGCTGAGCATTCGTTTAGGGAGCACTCGTCTAAAAATGCATAATTTCATTAAAACTTATACAAAATTAAGTGTATTATTATCCTAACAGTTAATGATGCTCAAGATTAGATGTACAAAATGATTATAGCATTTTGTACAAGTAATGCTGCCACTACACACTCTCACTAGAAATTGAACAACTTATGTGAATGGATAACGTTGTTTTCTCCTTTTAACCTTCGTATGCAGTTGTGTACCCTTTCAAGTAGGCAGTTTGTGAGTAAAATACGCCAGCGTCGTTTGGTAGTAGAATGTAGTAGTTATTGCATATTGCTTTAAAGCAATAGTCCGTTTATGTTGGGCCCAAATGACCCAGCTGTCGACGGGCCCTTAAATTCCACACTCCACTCCACTCCACTCCGTTTATGTTGGCCCTAGTAGAGGAAGTTCGGATAATATAGAATGCTCAGGTTACTTGCTTTTTTGGTGCTGATATCCAACGGTGTCTACTAGAAATACATTACAGGTTACTTTCAGAACACCGCAAGCCTGGTATGTGCCACATGGTGTTTGAGTGTGAATGATTATTTGATTTATATCATCTAAAACTTTATGCAGACGAGTGTTTAAATATTTATGAAACATATTGAGTGCCTACTATAGATGTAAACTAACATTATGATTATAACAAGAATTGGAACATTCGTGTTGAACCGATTTTTTGTTTTCATTTTATTTTATTTTCGTGCAGTGACACTGTTTGTTCCAATATGGCCTGGAGGGTAATATGGAATACTGGTATACCATACTGCGCTCCATTTATATCAAGTATTGCATAATACCCGCATTATTTGTGATGAATAAAATTTATACCTTTAAAAGTTTTTATGATACATTTAAATTTTTTCTGAAGAAAAGCCAAAGAAACGTCACAGTATTGGGGAGAAGATATTCGCTCGAGTGGAGATGCAGAGCACATTTTCTGTAGTGGAAAGTTTTCGGAAGATAAAAAAGAGGAAGTTTGGGTCTAGTGTCTAATGCGCACACATGTGCGCACACAATGAGTACATAGGGGTGGATAATGTTTGCGATTTCTGCAAATAAATTGTTCAGTGCAAAACAAAACCAGCACTATATTTTGTAGCTTATCTCCATACTATTGTAACACAATTCAGTGCATTATTACGCAAGAAAACCTTTTTAGCTAGAAATAAGTAAGCTGTTATGTAAATTTGTTACTTGAATAATTGTTAATTCGGAAACTTGTGTAGATTCCAAAATTATCCCTTTCTATCCCATACTACCCGAATTAAACAATTCAACACCCATTATCGAAATTTAATAAAAATTCTAACTTTTTTGTTCAAAGTAAACTATAAGTAATTTCTAAATGGGTTCAATCTATTCACTAAGACAGAATTAGGTAAATTATAATACTATTACCTCAAATACGGTGAAAATAAAAAAAATGGTATTCCATATTACCCGAACTTCCTCTACTTGTATGAATATATAGTAAATTCTAAGTCAATAAGTCGAAGGTATACACAAGTAAGCGGGGGCAGCGGAGGAATTATTGTCGAGCTCAATTCTCTCTTTATATAATGTAATTTCACTATTATACTCATTCTGTTTGTTATAGTGTCTAGTTATAACCGCAATGGTTACTATGAAGCCAAACATTGATTTAAGAAAACGTATGTGAGCAAGATAAGAGAGAGAGAGGGGGGAGAGGGAGAGGGAGGGAGAGGTTCTATATTTACACGTAAGAATGGCTAAAAATATCGTTATGGAATGTATACCGCCGTGTATAAAATGTGGCCCATGAGTTAACGCAGTTGGTTATGTTAGTACTGACAAATCCAGCACCAGCCTGTGCCAGCGTGACCCCTTCTTTGGATATAATACTAACCACTGGATTCGCAGAATACCTTAGCTCCCTCAAAGGTGGCCGAATTGCCCAAGAGTAATATAAGCTAGTTGTCTAAGTTCTCACCAGCGCATGTGGCAATGAATGGTTCATTGAAAATTGGCATGCAAATAAAATACTATTGCAATTAAACTGTAGAACTAATGTAGCTGATGAAGACATTCCATATGCATGCTGTAGCTGTCAACCAATTTAACGACACATATAAATAATTCTTCCCCCTTCCTCTAGAAGACCGCATTATGTTTTATTGGTTAAACCTTTCTCTGTGTAGTAATCGTGGTGAAACACTTTCATAAAGGCGCTATTTGAATCATATTGATTCGTATTGAATTTCACATTCAATAAGACATTGTTTACTGGCTCGTTTTTATGTCTTTGAATTGTTTTCCAGGCAAGTCACATTGAGAACTGGCCTGGATGTATATAGTCAAATGTTGGTTGTCTGATGATGGAATTGAGCGCCTTTTTATAGACAACGTGCATCTTGTGCCTCACTGAGAAAGAATCTAATCGAAATATATAGTATATTATTTAATTTAATCAAGAGTTGTATTAAAAGGCGTCTTAAAAGGTGTTGCAGCCTATGAAAGTGGTCATATAAATTCTAAAAACAATTCTTAAACCTTTCTGGTTAGTTTTATTCGCATTCTGGTACGTTCATCAACCTTTTTTTACAAAATTTCAATAAGAGTATTTAAGACATTATATCAACATTTATCAGCATTCTTCATTTGTTATCATAAGGAACAGAGTAGTTCGGA
The DNA here is from genome assembly GCA_030765045.1 of Tenodera sinensis. Taxonomy (NCBI): domain Eukaryota; kingdom Metazoa; phylum Arthropoda; class Insecta; order Mantodea; family Mantidae; genus Tenodera; species Tenodera sinensis. Next base: position 239,548,891 of record CM060964.1, read on the forward strand.
TCTCATTGCAAGCGTCAGGAGAATACACAGGTAGGTTCAATGTGAAGCTCGCGTTTTAAATTGCAGCAATACTCCAGAAAAAGTCGATTTGCTATCGCAATCAAAATATATTATTTAAGTTGCACAGAGAGAATAGGGAGAAAGAGATGATGGTAATGGGTGAGAAGGGGAACAGGGAGAGGAAGTGAATAAGACAGAGGAGGAGAAAAGGAGCAATTGAAAGAGAGAGAGACGATCAGCATTTAGTGCAATAAGGCGAGGGTGTTCTGCAAGCATGTTGTATAATGAAAAAATCATTCTAGAAATGGTTTCTCTGGCGAATGGTTGCGGGGCAGAGACTGGGACAGTTTGACTTTACTTAATTAAGGACCTCTGGGGACTAGCGCTGAAATCACATTAGTTGGCTTTAGTGGGTAATGTATTCCCTTCTGGTGCTGAACCCTGACCCCCCAGATCAGTAGTGACGTATTACTTCCGCTATGACGCAGACAGTGTTCCCTTTGTTGTGCTATCGGCACCAGACTGGCCGTTGTTAACATATTCAGTCTCCTTCGGTGACACGCTTTATGGTTCAGTGTTTGCGAGTTTCGGTGTGATTAGAACGGCATAATCTTGTAGTGCAACGAATCGAGGTAAGGAGTCGCGAAACATACCTTCATATTTCTATTTCAAGTGGCCTTTTGCTTCCTCTATTGTTTACCTACACCGCAGAAAAAGTATTGCATTCCACCCAAAAAGTTGATACTAAATTTTCACCACAAATACGCGTTTTGAATTCAAGAACTCTGCTATTACATTTACGTGAGTTACTGTACCCCCTGTAGTTTATTAGTTGATGCATAAGCTATTCTTTGGAAGCTAATTTTTCCACCTACTTCATTTTAATCCAGACAAGCTTATGCAACAAATACCTTAACTGCAGATTTCATTAAGATACAAAGAAAACAACGATAGTCAAATGTTTAAGAACTGGACAGTATATGCTGGCCTTAAAACTCCATACTCTGTGATGCAATCGCGAGAAGGAAAATCCAAAGTCACAGAAGTTTAAAGAATGACAAAGTATTAAAAAATTCGAAAAATAATTGATAACGTGGCACACACAACTTTATTGGAAATAAATTATCTGACTGAAGAGATTTTCGAGTCATTCCAGAAAATTCAGAATATAAATTTTATTTGTCATGAAAACATCTTACGCTGTTTTATTGTAATCAAAACCCTTAGTCATTATGATAAAATACACATCTCGTAACATTCTCCATGTTAAGTATAGATGAGGATCTGGACTTTTCTTCATTTCTTGTTGCCACATCCTTGGAAGCCGCTGAACTTCAAAACCAAGTTTGGTATTTAATCTTTAAGTGATTACTCGTTTTGGACTGACGCCCTTCTCTCTCTCTCTCTCTCTCTCTCTCTCTCTCTCCTTTTCCTAAAAATGCTCATTTTTTTAAGGAGTCTCCAAGTGTGTTATTTCCCGTGAAATCTCGATATCGAAGTTTTGTGTAGAATGTAAAACCTTTTCTACTCCCTTATGTACCAGGCATCGCAAATTTTCTTTCTCGCGAGATAATGCCTGACCTCTGACGCAACGCCTGCGACACAACATCCCTCTCCTCGTTCAACCCCCTCCCCTAGCTCAGGCAGCTGTGTCAGCGGTGGCTTACTCCATTATCTGAGCAGTGGATCTTCTCCTGACAGGGCTGAATTACAGGAGAAATAATTGTGCTGTGATCAAAACAAAATGCTAATCTTTCAAGGTGACGAAGATTGGGTTAGCGAAGATTAGCCTTTACAACAGATACTTTTGAACAGTTGAACAATCTGAACCACTAATTTCAAGGTGGTGCTTATTAAATCGTTGACATGTGGTGCGGTGAAGTCATTTTGCACAATCATAAATGTTTAGCATGTGCAACTGAAAGAACGCAATCTTCGTCGTTTTCTTTATGTGGTCACTTTCAAATGTTTCTCATCCCGAAATACATAAGTATTGCTATTTAATGGACGCAGAACGTGCAGAACTTAGAGACATGTTGTTTTGTGTTTTTGCATACATGGAAAATTATTTATTATTATTATTATTATTATTATTATTATTATTATTATTATTATTATTATTATTATTATTATTATTATTATTATTATTATTATTATTATTATTATTATTATTATTATTATTATTATTATTATTATTATTATTATTATTATTATTATTATTATTATTATTATTATTATTATTATTATTATTATTATTATTATTATTATTATTATTATTATTATTATTATTATTATTATTATTATTATTATTATTATTATTATTATTATTATTATTATTTTTATTTTATTTTTTTTTTTTTTTGCAAATTCTTTTGTCACGCCCATTGTGAAGGTAAAACCTAGTTGCAAATTGATGATGCTGGTCTCCAAAAGGACCTTAGTGAAAAGTAAGCTTAAGAAATATGTTGCTTTAGATGTATTACTGCTATAAATATACACATCTGCGATAATCTGCTGCCAAAATCGCAGCCTTGTACGGCTCTGCTTACACCTGTCAACAGTTTGTGTTTTACAAATTGAACACATTAAAATATTAATGCATAATTAATACTAGCTACTTATGAGACAACCCCAAATTTAGAGAGTTTAGTCACTATGTTGTAGTGAAGTAAGTAAATATAGATAAAATGTAATATCCTTCGTTTTCCGTTATTTCTTCGCTGTGAAACTACTACGTATTATGCAGTATGTGTGGTGGTAGTACCGGTCACAAGCCGCCTCTGCCGCCTGGCTTATGGCGCCCACCCCAGTCTTCGCTTTGTGCATAGCGGGTGGTATCTGTTCTGCGTCATGAATTTGTGACGTTTTGCGACCTCTGACGTACGTGGTAGAGCAAATAGAAATACTATTCTTGTGGGGGTTCAGCGGGCATCGAAACACATATTGCCGGTGAAATCTCAACATGGAACTTTTGGGTGGGATAGTGTACCTGGTAACTTGTTTAAAAATGACCCGCGCATTTCTACGTGTCTGCGCATGTGTGTGTAAACAGCAACTCAGAAATGAAAAGTTGGTTAGATGTCAAACTTGAAAGTTAAGAGCAGCGTCTTCTAGGCAAGCGTCACACAGATTGGCAAGGAAATCTCCCCACCCCAAGCTACGGTTTACATAGACATCCGTTCGTTAGTTTTGATTTTCTCAAAAGTGACTAAAATTGTTGATTAAAATATGTATGCTTAATGTATCTGCATAACAAGAAGATGTATATTTACCTCTAGCGACCACAGGCGCCACGAGTGAGTTGCAGTACTGTAGTGTGGGACGTGGTCAGCGCTCCGGTCTCTCCAGGCCGGTACATGCAGTCCTCGCAAACAAGTACCACCTCAATTTGTCCCTCAGGGACCTAACGAACCCATGCTGTTACCTGGAATCGAATCTGATGCTGGTGTTTATGCAACGGAAGGTAGAGAACAAATATTTTAAACTCAAACTAATAATAACTTCACATCTGTTTATGATTACATTGAGAGGTTTCGAGTGAGTCCTTCAGCAATAGAATTGTCATTGCAAGATGTTGGACCTGACATTCAGGCATGCAACAGGCTAACAGGCATAACTATAAGGCGTACGGTATTAGAAGGCACATGAGGCGGAGCTCGAGGGGGCTCGCCTAGAGTGAGTCCTTCAGCAATAGAATTGTCATTGCAAGATGTTGGACCTGACATTCAGGCATGCAACAGGCTAACAGGCATAACTATAAGGCGTACGGTATTAGAAGGCACATGAGGCGGAGCTCGAGGGGGCTCGCCTAGAGTGAGTCCTTCAGCAATAGAATTGTCATTGCAAGATGTTGGACCTGACATTCAGGCATGCAACAGGCTAACAGGCATAACTATAAGGCGTACGGTATTAGAAGGCACATGAAGGCTCGCCTAGAGCGACTGTCCTATCACAGTCGTGCAGTGTTGCCCAGTTCGGAACGCACATCACAAGCGTGAGCAACAGAGATTTCTCTTTTTCATGCGCCCAAAATTATTACTGGAAATTTGACATTCGAATATGCCTTGGTGTATAAGGCGAGAATTTTTGAGGCAGCCATTTTTCTACGACGTATGGTTCTCGAGTTATCACTTCGAGAATAAACAACTGCCTCCCGTGTTTATGCTTATGTGCAACTTCCATTATTGCCTTGTTTTATTCCTTTTCATTAGGCAGTTACGGAGTAAGACATTACGAAGTGTGGTTAGGAACTGCGTATATTTAGTTCGTAAGTTAACTGACCACGGATCACTGCAGTCACACGCGAATTCTTTATTTCGGTTCAACACCAATCCGTAATGCAAATTGTACTTTGTGTAACTGTGACAATAAAAAGAAAATTCAAATGTGTACAATGTGTTTAGTGGTGTGTTAACAATGTCACCATAAGGAAGTGGCCTGAGATAACACAGTACAGAGTTTAGTTATAAATCTTCGAGAAACTGATTGCGGATTAAGTGAGGATGACGAGGAGGAAGATGAGGAGGATGACGAGCTAGCAACTCCTTTAAAATAAGTCACTTTCAAAAATCCAGGTACGTTATTTTCAGTAAATAAGTACGGTAATATTGAGTGTTACAGTTTATAATGTTATCATCATTATCCTTTGCTGCGTAAGTTTACGTTGTGACAATTTGTGACACGACAAATGTTTCTCTCTTTGTTCCCTCCCCGTTACTTCCGCTCTCTGGCGCATCACTTGGCAACACTGCAGCCACCGTGTGCACGCATTGGTTCAGCTCATGTGCCTTCTAAAACCGTACGCCGTAACAGTGTGTTGCTTTGCTTTGGATGGGAAGTGGCTGTCAGTTTCAAGCAAAAGCACACATATGACAATGTAGTTGTTAGTCCATTCTCCTCTAATTTGCTCTATAAATGTATTTCGGTTTGCGACCTTTTGTGGCTTCATGCATGTTGAACCTAAACTAGAAATTCCGCGCTTAGACCAATCAATGAAATGTACAGCATGAAAAGCACCTTTAGCAAATCACAGGTCATCAGCATGGCCAATGCGAGATATTGCAATTGCAATATCAGCTTCACTCCTCAATTAATATAATTAAATAAATTTATATTACGTCTTTGAGATTAAAGAAATACAGAATATTTATCGAATGTGCTGAAAGTGTGGAGAAAACATAGACCTTTAGTGGCTTTAGTAATGCTTGACAGGTGAAGCTTCGAAACGGGAATACGCGAAGATATACATTATGTTTACGCTTGTCAATTTATTTGTCTATCTGGATTTGTTAAGTTCCTCAAAGTTTACAGGTTCATTAAGCTCTGATTCTGAAAAATTTATAACTAGGGCTAGGAAGTTCATGCATTTGCATGTTTTTTCATAGGGGTTTAAAATGTATGCTTTTACATTATGTGCATGAATTGTGGAATTCTCGGTTATTTGGACTTGCTTTGATGGTACATATAACTGCATATTTTCTTGATTTTGATAAATAGATAATATCTCCATATTATAGCCCCTATATTGCATATTTTAATTATTTTTATGGTTCTTTATTATGTTTTTCCATCTGGATAATATTTTTCATATTGGTAGTATTGCACATGATGATGCAACTCGCGAGGTGCCAAGAACTAATGCCGAGTCATGTTGTCATGCAGTGAATCCCCTGTTTCCATCTTTTCGTTATACTCGTATCTATGTGCGTAGAGAATTACCAGTGCGTTATCTGAGAAGTTTATATTAACAAAGATAAAGTGCAGGTCAACGTTTTGAGCAGCACGATTATAGCAACACTTACCTGCCCACCAGTAGTTGTACGGTGGGCTTCAAACGTAAGTGTTGTGAACTGGTTCCCACCAAATTAAATTAGGCGTATAAAATGTAAAAGCTCTTCAAATGTCGAAAATAAGACCAACTTTGAGTGCTAGATTAATTAATTTACAGAAAGAGTTTTCGGGTGATTTAATATCTACAGATAATAGGGTACTGTTTTGTGGAGCGTGTGAGAAAAATGTAGGGAGTGAGAAAAGATTTCAAATGGTTCAGCACATAAACACAGCAAAACATAAGGGGAATTTAATCAGAAAACTCGCAAAGAAAGAACCTGTTCAAAAACAGCTAGTTGAGTGCTTAGGAAGTAGGGTTACTGAATTTTCCTATGGTTTGTGCCAAGCATTTTTAGATGCTGATATTCCCTTATTCAAAGTTAAATAATACGACATTTAAAAACTTTCTTGCCAAGTACACTCGACAACATGTGCCTGAAGAAAGTACACTGTGTAAGACTTATGTAGGGCATTGTTACAATAACGTATTGTTAAATATACAAAATTAATTAGCAGATCAGTTTGTGTGGTTGTATGTTGATGAAACCCGTGATTCTGAGCGCCGTTCTATTGCTAATGTAATCGTGGGTGCTTTAAATAATGAACAAAAGGCTACACCTTATTTCTTGTTAATGTGTGCAAAATGTTGGCCACTGAAAATGTAACTGTGACCAAGTTTGAAATTACTATGGCCATGTGGAATCAAATACGACCGGTTACTTTTACATATTTGTTACTGATGCAGGTCCTTATATGATAAAATCAGGACAAACTCTGAAAGGTATTTTTCCTACCTTAATTCATATAGCTTGTTTGGCACACGCTCTTCATCGCATTTCTGAGACAATACGTGATTCTTTCCCATTGGTAGATAGATTTATGTCCAGTACAAAGAGAATTTTTGTTAAATCTCCTAAAAGAGTTAAGTTGTTTAGATCAACTGCACCTAATATCCGACTTCATCCTGCACCAGTGTTAACTCGATGGGCAATATGGGTTGAAGCAGTTTTATAATATGCTGAGCGCATAGAAATAGTCGAAAAGGTCATTAATTCATTGGACTCGAAAAATGCTTCAGCAATAGAAACTGTGCAAAATATTCCGTCAGGCACTGGGTTAAAAGAGGATCTTAGTTTCATATCTACCCATTTTTCTTTCTTACCAACAGCTATAACGGCATTGGAAGCTGTAGGATCTCCTTTGCATGAATCACTTACGGTCTTTGAAAAAACAATATGTGATCTAAGTTCGGTTTTTGGTAGCATAGGACAAAAAGTGAAAGAGAAAGTGAACTATGTAATTTCAAAAAATTCTGGTTATAAACAAATGTGCGATATTCCAGACATCCTCGAAAGAAACCTATCTGTCACACCAAGAGACTTGACACTCGCTGTGAACCAGTTAAGATCATTTAAATGTTCCCCAATAACATCTTGTGACGTGGAGAGAAGCTTTTCAGGTTATAAAAGTGCTTTGCGAGACAACAGACGATGTTTTACAGTTGAAAATTTGTGCAAAGTGTTGGTTATGAAGTGCAATTTAGCAGTTAATACTAGCAGCGGGACAACTTCTGCTTCAACCTCCATAAGGAATAACTTTATTTATTATTTATACTAACTCGTCTTGTCTACTGCAAAGGGACATTAATTGTTTTAATTAAATAGTGCATATTTCTTGGCATATTCTCAAGCTTTTAAGAGCATATTTGCATGCACATTTCAGTGTTTTTAGAGCATGTACTTCCGAGCCCTATTTATAAGATTTTCATTGTCATTTATAAACTGCTAATATTTAAATTCCAAATATCGTGATTAGCTGAATTCTACCATGCGGTACTTACCTGGACCTTTGCCTTCTTTTTATTTGTTAATATTTATTTAAGGCAATTTAATTCATACAGTGGCTAACTACGAAGTACAAGTTATTGGATTTTTAACTTTAACGACCAGGCGTGGATAATCGATCGCCAGTTCAACACCGAGGTCATGGGTGCGCAAGTGTGGCTCATTGTGTCAGGTTTGGTGACGTAATCTCTCCCACTACAGTCGTCCACTGCGTCAGAATGACGTTTGATTGGCGTGTTCTGAGCACTGACCACTGACAGCATACGACATTTTCACGCTAACTGTGCAAATTAATACTTCGTTATTAAATAATGTAAACAGTGTTTCATTAAGCGCATCAGTAAATACGTTCATAGGAAATTTAACAAACTGAATTAACCAGACATCTGTAGGAGATATGTGTAATTTCCCTTAAGGATTATAAATCCATTAGTTGGCTACCAGAACCAAAATTGTAAACTTGGTTTCTACAGACAATTATTAACTGAAGGTTTGCCCAAAATACCCAAAATGAGTTTAATAAAGGGTAACGCAAGATCTAAATTAGCTGACAAGCATTTAGGTGCGCTACTTGGTTTATGTAAAATGTTTTAATCTCCGGACATTGAGGCGTTAGTGACGCTTGTAATCGTCATCACGGAGAAGTAAATAAAATGCACATCGTACAAAATAAATAACAAATAACAACTATTTTGTCACGGTTTAGTACGCAAACAAGCGTTTATAGTGCAAAGGCGATTTACATTATTCGCCACTGAACAAGTTACGTCACCCCAGCGGATGAAGGAATAAGGCGTTTCCCTTCAGTAGCCTGAGTTGCGAACCCCATGTTGAAACTCTTGCTGTTGAAAACACAGTGTACAACAGTTGTTAGTAGTCATACAAAAATAAAAGTAATTACTATTACCAATGTCCACTACCGTAGAAAAAATACTATGTGATACACATGTGTTTAAATGAACTGGAAAATTTGAAAGTAGAAAACTCTCGACTTCGAACTATCCCGTAAAACAATTGCTTTAGTAAATCCAGACACATGTTAATTTGGAAAACACCACACACAACAGAGTTGAAAAGTCAGTTAAAATTTCAAATGTCTGTTGCATTAGGTTCATATCACTCTCTCGACGCACTCTTCCTCAATCTCTTGTTACAAAATCTTGAACTATTCCTATGAAAGGTTATTCTTGTAACTGCTTCACGTTGAATGACAAGAATTTGCATAAATGATTTTATTTCATATTTACTTGTAGTTACAGCAGGAAAAGGGGAATTCAGTGTACCTAGACAATTGTCAAATAGTTTCAGGACTGGTCACTATGTGATAACTTTAAAAACCAGTTCTCGCTATTTCCAGGAGAATAAAATGGTCAATAACAGCTTTCCATTTGAGGAAAGCAGGTATAAGCAATGGACAGTTCAAATCATTAATAAGGAGTATTTCCCAGGAATTGGTTAACTTTGTAAAAATATTATTTACATAAATTGTGTGGATTAACTAAATCAACATTTTTGTTTGGTAGTAAACATATCTCTTACATAGAGTTGTAGAACTACCGTAGGCTACAGTAGACTTCCATATGTAAGCAGACTACGGTAGTTTTCATCGTAGAATTGGTCAATTAAGAATCTACCTGCACACGTTAGGTGTGTCCCATACCTATAGGACGTTACATCCTATTGATCATGTTTACGTTTTTTGAACATGTTTCACTAGATTCCTCTACAGACTCGAAGCGTTTAACTTTGAACCCTCTCAAAACTGAGAGGCAGTATATAATGGGAGGCTTAACCTACGGAGCATTAGTGTCTTCCAAATCATTTGGAAGCTTCTTTAAGTATACCACAGTTCAGACCATAGCCACTGATAGTAATCACAAGCAGTGTTATTTTAAACCGAAAAGTGCAATTTCTATTTTGATCACAGTAACTAAACTTATGATCACAGTTTTTGGGTACCGTTGTGTTTGAATTTCTCATTGAAGTTCTTAATTCATTGTATTTTATACACGTGTCGTACCCCACCAATGTTACCAATACTACCGGTAACCCTACGTTTATTACGCCATTTATGTACTGTACCATGTACTGTAGATGTAGAGTACAAATCTCTACTCTTACATCTTACGCACCTCTTACGGTTATGCAGAATGATGAAAATCTTCAAGGGCTATCTTCAGAAAACTCAAGGTATATGTACCCACATGTAATTTGTCATAAAGATATCTTAAAATATGATAATTTAATCAAAAGCTCTAGATATAATTGTTTAGAAAATCAAAATTGGTGAAAAATGTTGCATGGAAAGGGTAGTAAGCGATAGGGTATTTTTAAATCCACGCTGAGCTTAAATACCAAATTTGCATTTAACGGACTATTCGTTTTAGAGTTACGCTGTTCACACGTGCGTATGCACACACGTATACACACAAACAGGGAGATTTTTTCAAAAAATATATTTCTTGAATTTATGAAACCTCAAAACGTGTATCTCCAGTGAAATTTCGATATCGGCATTCCTGGGCCTTCTCTGCTCACTATGTACGTAGGTCAGAAGGTAAAATTCTATGTGTCTGAACACTAAATTCAATAACAAAGGATATAACGGAAATGGTTAATTCCACAAAAATGTATTTGACATCAATTGCCTGTTTAAGCGAGATCCATATTTTCGATTTGGTATGTGCTCGTCTAACTCCCACACAAAATTATACAAAACTATTTGCGAATGAGCAGCATATTAATTTGTAGAAAATTAAGGTACACACTTCATTTATCACATAAATATCTTTAGCGTATGAAGTTCAGTATTTATCCCATTTTGAGTTTTGAAGTACGCTCTTTAGACACACACACACACACACACACACACACACACACACACACACACAAATACACACATACACAAATACACACATACACAAATACACACATACACATATAGACACACTCACAGACCTTTTTCATTAATGCTTTTTTTTTAGTATAGGGCTAGGAAAGCATGTTGTAACAAATGACCAATTTGACCAAACCCACTTCTGACACCAGTGTGACCTAAACGACAAAATCCAGTCCAGTTACTTTTCTACCAGTGTGTTTCCCTTCTAAACTTTTGCACAAATACACAGTTCTGACTTTTAACACAGTCTTTAGTCCTTCGTGATATTACAACTCACAACTGTTTTCCGCAGGTAACCTTGACTCAGTCCTTTCACTGTATGTCTTCACTTTCTCTATCTCTCAAACACTAACGTAGACGATACCCTCATTCGACATTCATTAAGATTTCTTCACTTCGACGCGACGTATTTTTCACATTTACACACACACATACACACAGCTGTCTTGCACTCACTGATGCACTGACCAATTCATGTCTGTAACTCTCTCTCTCTCTGCTGTTTCCTCACCCCCTCATATAACGAGGATGACGTAACATAGACCTTTCTCAACTTCCACAAACAAGTCAGCCGCCGGACAGTTCTCGAATCATCTGGAGGAAACTCATTTTGGTTCTGCCTGTTCTGATTGTTGCCACGTGTTTGCTCGTGTGAGCGCTGTGGGGAAGCTTGACCGTGAGCACCTTTGATACGCGTCAATTGTTGTTAGTCACGTATACACAAACAGTGGTACGAGGCAGCCTGACCTTGAGCCTTTGTTTGCTTACCAACCTGGTATGTGGTGTAATGTAGCTTAGTCCCGATCGTCCGATGACATCTCAAATTTGAATTTTTGGGATGAATACAAACATGTTTCTACTTATACTAAACATGTGATGGAGAAAATAAGCATCTCAAAAATCAATAAAATGAAAATTATTGAAAAATACCACTACAACTAAGCTGCATGTATTTTTCCTTTTACATACCAAAATTAGCGTTTGGAATACCTCTATATTATTATTTGTGGAAATGTCATTCCTACCTGATACTCTGGGGTTCAATGAAATATATTGATGGAAATTAAGGTTGTGTGCGTTGTGAAATAACCATCAGTGCTGAATATGATACTTATACAGCAAACATCAAAAGCCATTGATCACATGTTTTTTTCACATCAAAACATTGTAACTGTTATGGCTGCTCTCACACTCGAGCATGTAGCTGAACGTTAAATTGTCAGACAGTATATGGACGGCAATTAATTATGCCTGTTTTATGCTTGTGTTTAAAAAAAGCGTGGATGGCAGATACGAGAGCGCCCATTTGAAGTGTACAGAATAGGGGTGGCACTGTTTGCAGTGTAATTTCATCCGAGCGTTACTTTCAAATGTGCATGTGGCAGTGGAAATAACAGTAAACGAAAAAGGTTTAAATTATTGACAGTTTTAACAAAAAAGAACTCGATATCATGATTTAGGCAAGAACGGATATTTTAAGACTTCCGATTTTAGAAAACAATTTAGAACAACGCACCAAAAATTTTGTTAAAAAGAGTATGATGTGGTACATTCTCTACGTATCGTCATTTCATAGGTTTATATAGAAAGTAATTTTTATGTCCAGTTTATCTTATTCGAGGGGGGGGGGGGGAATGCTCATTTAGAGATTATTAAAATTGAAATTGGGATTACGTTAGACAGATTGTTCCTTAGTGGTTACATGTAAGAAAGGCTATAGTTACATGCTTACCTTGTAGTTAATATTGGCAACAGATGGGAAAATGCAAATGTCGGCTTTAAGAGAAGAGCTCTAACCTAGCCTCCCACCTATTTTAAGAGAGCTCCTTATTTAGTTAAATATCGCGGTGTGTAAAGTAATTATTCCATGATGCTGCTACTGCGCATGCTCAAAGGAGACTTTCAACCCAACTGCATTAGTGTAATCCGCAAGAATTCCAATGCTAAAAGGTGGCAAACACACACATTATGATATATTGGCTATTTGAGTCTAGCTTACACACACATACACACACACACACACACACACACACACACACACACACACACACACACACACACACACACACACACACGCCTTAACCTCCCTCGGTTAAGTGTCAAAACCATATGACTGTTTCACTGCGGTACGCCACTTGAACAGTAACGGTTAATGTTTCAGTTCTACAAAAACAGTATAAAATTAAATGAAGATGAATTCAGTATTACATAACATTGAACAGATAAACTTATGGCATTAACATCTCAGGCACTTGATTTATCAAAACAATTTCTGATGAAATAGCAAATAATTAATTTATAACTGTGAATAGCTGTCTGGAATGGGGGAATATCATGATAGCCTTAATTTTATATCGGTAAACGATTTGTAACTGAAGTCTGTTATGTAGTATAATGAAATGATCCAACATTTATTTGATAATTACGCTTCTATATATCGGCCTCTCCTTAACGCATAACCACACACACACGCACCCACGAATCTCGATATGTTGAATTAAGTGATTTACTTACAAAATGTGACTCGTGCAGATTATTGTGTGATATTGGCTTTCAAATCGTGCCAGAGCAGTATAAAGTGCTTCTATTCGGTGAGGGTTAGCGGTTGGTTATCATAATTTCTGAGATTTGTGTTGTTTAATACTAGTATTTTAGGTTCAATATTTCCACCTTTGTAACCTCAGTTGTTTATTCCTGTACTTGCTTCCAATGTTATTTTTGTATCGGACATGAATAAATAAATAAATGTATAAAAACATGAGTAAATAAATAACAAAATAAAGGAATAGCTATAGCGCAGCGCTGATGAACGCAGCAGTTTTATCCCAGCCAACACTATCACTAAACTAAACCAAACTAGGTTTCAGATACCAATGAAAATGCGGAGCAACAACCAAACTGAACGCACACTGAAAGCGCATCGAAAGAAATAAACTAATGGCTTTAGAGTCAATAATCTGCCTTGAGAAATACCTCGCGTTGTTTTTTAATGATGCAACACAGCAAGTAAATTATTCAAAAGAAATTTATGAGTCCTAATGGAAAAATTTAAACATTGAGAAATAAAAGCTTTCTTAGTAGTATCCCGTAACATAAATTACTTCTGAAATAAGTAGTGCTGCATGTTATTTCCAAATCTTAAGTAATATATCTCTAATCATAAGTTCTGATGTGTTTCATTCACATGAAATCATTACTAAGCATGTATATGCTTGTTTTGTAAACATTTGACTGTTGTTCTATACTCCGTAGTGCAACAAAATACGATATGAACCAGGAATATCACTGAAAATATATGCCTTGAAGACCGTGAATGAAAAATAAAAGCGTTTTTAGAAAAAGGCCTTATGTATATCAGGCGGCCCACTGTAGCTGGCCCCACCGTAAGTATATAACCCTTCGTGCGTTAAAAGAGTTGCAGAAGTTCACGGCGGAAGAGAGACCAGTGGCGTTGCTGCTTCTTAGCGGGACGTGAGGTGAGAGGCATTGAACGAGCGTCTGTACTTCCTGATAATAGACAATAACAGTATAAACTACTGAGAAGGTCTCATTCTTCTTACAGGATCTTTATTTTCTAGGGAATAAATTCACTCCTGTATATGCTGCTAATGTCCAACATTTGAATTAGATTGTAAAGAGCAAGGATAATGGTAGCAATGTTTCATTGGCATTTCTTCGTTTCTTATTAATGTTATTGTTGTATTTGATTATTATTATTATTATTATTATTATTATTATTATTATTATTATTATTATTATTATTATTATTATTATTATTATTATTATTATTATTATTATTATTATTATTATTATTATTATTATTATTATTATTATTATTATTATTATTATTATTATTATTATTATTATTATTATTATTATTATTATTATTATTATTATTATTATTATTATTATTATTATTATTATTATTATTATTATTATTATTATTATTATTATTATTATTATTATTATTATTGTTATTATTGTTGTTATTATTGTTGTTATTATTGTTATTATTGTTATTATTATTATTATTATTATTATTATTATTATTATTATTATTATTATTATTATTATTATTATTATTATTATTATTATTATTATTATTATTATTATTATTATTATTATTATTATTATTATTATTATTATTATTATTATTATTATTATCTGCCGTAGTCGCAGACGAAACGTTTGGGAAGAAGAAGGAACCCAATAGACCACGGCCCACAAGCCCGGTTAATATTATTGCATCTAGTATTATTATTATTATTATTATTATTATTATTATTATTATTATTATTATTATTATTATTATTATTATTATTATTATTATTATTATTATTATTATTATTATTATTATTATTATTATTATTATTATTATTATTATTATTATTATTATTATTATTATTATTATTATTATTATTATTATTATTATTATTATTATTATTATAATCATCATTATCATTATCATCATCATTATATAATAATAACAACACTAATTAACATAACATTAATAAAGATAATAGCAAATAACAAATTAACAATAATTAACAATAACAAACTAACAATATCAGTAGTAACAATGACTAATAATAAACAAATACAACAATAACATTATTAAGAAACAAAGAAATGCCAATGACACATTACGTGCCGTCATGCTTGCTGTTTACAATCTCTAATTCAAATGTTAAACAATAGTAGCATATACAAGAATGAGTTGGTATGGAAAATAAAGATCCTGTAAGTAGAATGAGACTTTTTTGGCTGTTTATACTGTTATTGTCCATTATCACGAAGTACACACGCTCGTTCAATTGCCTCTCACCTCACGTCCCGCTAAGAAGCAGCAACGCCACTGGCCTCTCTTCCGCCGTGAACTTCTGCAACTCTTTTAACGCACGAAGGGTTATGTACTTACGGTGGGGCCAGCTACAGTGGGCCACCTGGTATATGTCCATGTGGCTATGGGCAACTTAACTCAAAAAGGAAAATCTCTTAATCGTTTAATATGATATTTCATTGTAGTGTCTGCCATGATATGACACGCGGATTTTAGGAAAATCTGTACACTTTTTCAAAAATTATGATTTTTTGAATTATGCTTCTAAGGGTTTCAGCTACAGCACCACATGTTTAAGATTTTTTTCATGAGAACGTCTTAAATTTTCAGAGAATAGCCTCTGAAGTCCTTTGCATTCTAAATCACATTTTCATTGCCTGATAAACCACAAAAGGGAGAGGGAGAGTGAGTGAGTGAGAGAGAGAGAGAGAGAGAGAGAGAGAGAGAGAGAATCCTTCTACACTATATATGTAGATATCTTCAAGCAGACAAGTTAAGTACATATTTTATGGTGTTAAGCATTTCTGAAATATTCCTTAGCGACCAGCTGTTAAAAATAGTTCTGGTTATTGCTTATGCCTACTGAAACCTCTCTATTCATATTTTTCCTCGACAAGGAAATGTGGAATAGAAGCATTTCTGCAAATTTTTATCTAAATTAACATGAAGTACATACATAGAACATGATTTTGTAAAAACAGTTGAATGCGTAGAGAAATCCATCTCAATGTAACACCAGGTTCTTTCTTTGTTTTTTCTTTTTTCTTCTTTTTTAGTTTTTTCTTAACTCTGGAATATCTGAAACTCCGAATCAAATCATTTCTGAACTACTCCATGTAAAGAACTGAACTTGTATTTTTCTATGTTTAAAAATATTTGAACAAAAGTTGTGGTTTTTATACACTTTGTTGAACTTAGAAACATTTAAAATACCGCTTATAAAATATGTTTTAAGTAACCACTTATTTATATCAAGTAGATGCTGCACTGTAATTCACCTAAAAAATCCTTATTGAGAGTTAAAGAAAAATGCACGTTTGGGATCCTCTAAATAAAAAAAAAAAAAAATAAATAAAAAAAAATGGGAGTTTTAACTGAAAAACGGTGTGTTGCCCTCACATGACTTTCTTTACCCTTGTACCAACGATTCTTACAAACTCACCTCCTCCTCTTGGTTCCTTCATTCTAAACATTCTCTTACGTTTCGGAATATTTGAAGTGTCCATACACAGTTTAAAAAATGCAAATAAAAGATTTGGTGTATATTCTGGCAAGGATATTGATATTTTAATTGAAGAAGCGAAGGAAAAATTCTCTAATTTTAAATACAGCAGACCGACTTTTAATGAATAGTCTACAGACCAAATTCGTTGATTTATATTCACCGAATGTCTAATTCTTCATTCCCTTGGATTAAACGCTAAAATTGTTGTTTTTGTTGTTTTCAAAGCCTTCATAAGCAAATACATTTGAGGTCGGTGGTATATGTAGAGATTCATTTGATGCCAGCAGTCATATTAAATTTAAGATGAATAATTCGTAAATTATAGGGAATAAAGTACTTATTAATATAGCTAATAAATCTAAATATAAGAATAAAACTTGGAAATGGGAGGAATGTTTAGGAAGAAGAGTAGCGCCTAACGGACATTTTTGTACTTAGCTTCGGTTGGCTTGCAAAGCGTCACTAGATATTTGATCGCCTCAGGAGACAGATGTGTATCGTACATCGCTCGTCGGAGAATTTGGGCGAATGGAAGTGATATAAATTTGACATCTATACATTTATACAAGTCAATTATGGATTATCAGTGAACAGCATTTTCAGAGGACTAGTGGTCGGCATTCTCGTCACAAACATAAACGTGTTCTGACATTAAAGTTTTTACAAAATGTACCTGTTGCCATCTTTCATAATACCTGCGTTTATCCTGAGGTTAAGGCCTCAATTGCTCAATCTAGCTCGGGAAGAGTATTTACAAGAACTTCAAGTGCATTATTAAGAAATGGAGTGTAATGTCAACTTGATGAGTGTAATGCATCAATCCAACGATGCACCAAACGTCGAGTCAACCCTTGTAACAATGTGTGCTACTAACTGGCAACCATAACTGTAACAAGGCAACACTTGTTACTTCTTCTTCTTCTTCTTCTTCTTCCTCTTCCTCTTCTTCTTCTTCTTCTTCTTCTTCTTCTTCTTCTTCTTCTTCTTCTTCTTCTTCTTCTTCTTCTTCTTCTTCTTCCCCTGGTTACTCTAAAAGTGTCCGGGGTACTCAGTGAAGGACTTCCATGTTTTCCTATCTTTTGCCATTCTCTTTAATTCCATCATATTTTTGTTAACTTTCTTCCCCAATTCCTCTACACAATTTTCATATGTGACTATGTGGTGGCCTCTCTCTCTTCCTCCTTCTGGCATTGCTTCCAGAAAGTGCTTTGTCTTCCTTCCCTCATCTATTCGTGATACGTGACCGAACCATCGTAATTGTCTTTGTGCTAATCGTTTCTCACTTGGGGGTTGTTGCAAATCCCAATTCTTGTTACAGCCAGAAAATCAACGTGTGATCGGAGAACTTCAACATTGGAAGCCAGGTGACATTATATGTGTTACATACTATCACTTCAAAAGTTCAAAGGACGCCCCAACAGCGTAACATTAAGTTACAGTCTACTGGATTAGTTTTAGTGCCAACGGTGAAAATAAATCTAAATTAAAATTTTTGAATGTTATTCTAAGTTGTTTAATCTTAAATCACTATTAATATTAACTATTATTAAATAAATGAATTATTAATTATTTCACGGAATACTTTACACAAATACCACTCCAGGTATTCGAAATCTTGTAAAGGTTTGAAATTGCGTTCTCTTTGCACGGCCAAACAGATCAAAAACTGAATAACGACCTTCCATTTGGAAAAAGTTTAAGTGGTGCAAAACTCTCACAAATAACAAAGAATATCTCCAAAATGCTTCACTCTACCATAAAAAATCACTTGAACATAAATTGTATACTTTAACGAGATCTACATTTTGTATAGTAAGACTTGTTCTCTCTTACGGCTTACCAGTTATGCAAAAGTCATCACGATTGCACAGGACTACGTAGGCTATAGCCAGAAAATTCAAAATATACATTTGAGTTGCCATAACAATATCTTAAATATACGGTAATTTAATCAAAATGGCTAGTGCCATTTTCGAGAAAATCAAATTTTTCGAACAATTTTTCATGCGAAGGGTAGTTTGTGGTGGGGGAATTTTCAAAATCTTCGTGTTGCATCCTTGAAAGATATTAAACTAAATACGAACTTTGGTTTTTAACCGACTTTTCGTTTTTGAGTTATTGTGTTCACAGATAGGCGCGAGCGCATGCGGGCCTTTATATAACTGCTTTTTTTTCTGCACTCAGGGGGCCTCAAAACATATATTCTTGACATCCAACTTTTGGGTGGGATATAATAATTCCCCTAATTACTATACGTAGCAGAGAAATGACGCATAAATCTCTAACTTGGTATTTACGTTCAATGTTTTCCAAGGATGTGACATCAAGATTTTCAAGCTCCTCACTCCAATCTAGTATTGACCATGAAAACATCTTGTATTTTCTCAAAAAAAAAAAAGTTTCTTAATGGATCTAAATGAAATAACGAATGTATAGGCTATTTGCACAATACATAAGATATATTAGATCTTGAATTTTCTGTAAATAGTACGTGAAGTGCCATTCAATTGGAATTAACTTTGCATTTATTTGTATAATTAGTACAAAATAGAAATTCGACAGAACATTACCCCTAAAACATTCAGATCGTTTTAGTAGTCACAATTCATGTCAAGTAATCTTTTTGGATCGATAACCTTTTCAAAATATTCGTTCTTGTTGGTTTAAGTTTATCAATACATTCATTTGTTTTTCGTCGTCAAGCAAACAGTGTGAAATGCCAACACCACGATAGAGTGTTACCATGATATATTTAGTTATCGCTGCAGCTACTTATATTAGTACGAGTATACTGAAATGTGCAGTTAAACTATTTCTGAAATGGCTAATGTCCAATAAGATATAAGCCTTTATAAGAAATATTGGAAGAGTGAGTAGAGAAACTCATATTAATGTAAGGCGTTAGATGGTGCAGATCAAAAACTTAAAGGTATAAATTATATATAATAATGCCATAACAGTTAAATAAACAAAAAATTGTTTAACCTATATTTAAATAAAATACTACAGTTATTATTTTAATTTCAGTATTATGGCATTAATATTCTGTATGAATTATCAAGTTAAACTACCTGCATATGTTCACAATAGTGTCATTTGTCTTATAACTTCTTGCTGATGAAAGGGTTCTCTAGAACCAAGGAAATACAGAGATCTCTAAGGACTTGTGTATTTTTTTCAGGATGAAACAATTGGATTTATCTCTTCGGTCTGTTGGTCAACTCTATTCAACCCAATCCATTAATGTGGTTCTGGCAGTTGTTTCTGCTTTCTCGCGATTGATTAATGAGTGCCTCTGTGATACGACCTTAAAACGAGATCAGGTTGCAGCACTATTTGATTAACGACGTATAAAATAAAATGGGACATGCAGTATTTTAGTCTAGTGTGATAGTTGGGTTATTTGACCAATGCTAGGTAATAAATCAAGCGAAAAACCATATCGTTTAAAATTATGATTTTCAAAACTTCGTTCCTGTTCATCAGAATATTGATTTCCTGGGTGGTTTACCCGACGTTGCGCGGGTAGCTTCTTAAACTGCAATGACTACCTCATTAATTGCATCTATCATACCTGTTTTTTTATTAAATTCCTTCAACTATAATTTCGCACAGCACCAGATAAATATCCCTTGGCTGTAGAACAATCGTCGGTCGGTAAAGTCGAGTTTAGAGTTGCGCTCTAACAAACCTACAGTTCGGTAATTTTGGCAAAG
Organism: Tenodera sinensis; assembly: GCA_030765045.1. Classification (NCBI taxonomy): domain Eukaryota; kingdom Metazoa; phylum Arthropoda; class Insecta; order Mantodea; family Mantidae; genus Tenodera; species Tenodera sinensis. Next base: position 239,569,244 of record CM060964.1, read on the forward strand.
TACCTAAATAACGTAGTAAACTGTAGGATTACCGGTAATATTGGTAGGGAAAGAAACACAATACGAAATACAACGAATTAAGAAATTTAATGAGAAATTCAAATATAATGATAACCAAAACCTGTGAGCACGAGTTTGGTCTCTGTGATGAAAATAAAAATTGTACTGTTCGATTCAAAATAATATTACTCGAGATCATTATCAATATCTTCAACCTCAACTGTGGATACTTAGAGGAGCTTCCGAATGGTTTTGAGGACATTAACATTACTGCGATGCACTTCATTCTTCCATAGAATCTTTGATGCGTATCCTACCGCGTTACTTGTGTAGTTTTCAGTACAGTAACGTGTTTACAGCAGTGCGACACGTAACAATACACAGCTGACATGAGCTCCAGCACACTTTGATGGAAATACGCGGGGTCGTCTCAATGTGGCATATCCAGATGGGAGGGTTGGTAGATGTGGACCAGTCCCACAGCCAGCACCGTCACAAGATCGGAACACCTCTCGACTATTTTCTGTGGGGTTGTATGAAGATTATGGTGTATGCACTGCTATAACGTCAGCGGAGGACCTTATTGCTCGCATCCATGGAGCAATTGAAAATCTTCAAAGACAACCGTAGCTATTGGGTCATGTGCGTGCAGCTCAACACTGCCGATATAGGCTCTGCAGTGGCGTAGGACAGACAGATCGAAGCCTGTTTGTAATTAGACAGTTCGATGCATTACAGCAGTGTTTTTCAACCTGGGGGGTCGCGAAGCCTCGGTAGGAGGGTCGCTAGAGGTCGAGAGACCTCAGTAAAAAATCAACAAATGTTAAAAAGGTAGATATATTAAGAAAAAGTTAACAAAATGATACTCGTTATTTATATAAACACATTAACAAAAAATAAAATCTTCGAGTATTCGCTCATTTTAATGTGAAGATTGCGCTTGAGTTTGTTCAATCAATTTCTCCCATCGTCGATCCGTTTTTGCAACATTAAGTATTAAATCATTTTCCAAATTTATGCGATTTCTTAGTTTAGTTTTCATTTGGGCCATTGATGAAAATGCAAACTCGCACAAGTACGACGTAGAAAACGGAATCAAACACTTCAAAGGCTCGGTTATTAATTCCGGGTATTCGTTTTTCTTTTTAACCAAAAGGCATTCAAATTTTCAGACTTGAATTTCCAGTGTAACATCCCATCGGCAGATAATTCCAGCAGATTTTCTTTGAGCTTTGTTGCTAAATTTGCCTCATTTGTAGCTGCATTTAAAAATGGATTGAAGATCCATCTTTGCCCAGGGCTATCCGATATTCTTGCCCTCAGAAGTAATGACAATCCTTTCTTCAAATTATCTAACACCATTTTCATACCAGACATATATGAGCTGATGTTTATCTCACTTCCAACTTCTTCAATGAAAGACTGTGTCGTCAAAAATGAATCGAAGTTGTTTTGATTTATAGATAATGACCACAATTCAATTCTTTTTATAAAGTCATGGAGTTTGTCTTTTGCTGAAATGACATTTTTATCCCGCCCTTGAAGGCTTTTATTCAAGTTATTCAAATGCTCAAATGATTCAGAAAGAAAAGCCAATCTCAAAAGGAATTCCGGTTCGTAAATGAATTCAGAGTAATGTGACTTGACTTGCTATAAATATGCCAATAGTTCAGTGCGAAGTTCCATAACTCTGATCAGTACTTTGCCTTTTGATAACCACCTAACCTCTGTATGGTAAAGCAAATTGCGGTGTAATGTCACCATATCATCACAAATGATTCCAAACAATCGGGTCTGCAACGCTTTTCCTTTAATAGAATTTACAATGTTAATAATATTTATAACTTGACTGTATTCTTGTGGCAAGGTTTTGGCTGCAGCAGCTTGGCGATGGAGAAAGCAATGCATCCAACAAGCGTTTGGTATCTGCTCTTTCAGTCTAGCAATAAATCCAGTCTTCGCACCAGTCATGATTTTTGCTCCGTCACAACAAATACCAATGCATTGTTGTGCCCAATCGACTTCATATATTGCTTAACTTCAAGGAAAAAATCATGTAAGCACTGACCTGTAGTAATCATGGGAAGTGGCTTCCAAAATAGTATTTCTTCCGTTAATGTTTCATTGGGTTCAAAATGCACAAAAGCTACAAACTGCTCAAACCCGCAATATCCGTTGATTCATCAAACTGCAAGGGCAGCAAGGAACTTTTCTTTACTTTTTCTATGACTTGGTCACGAATGTCAGTCGCCATATTGCTTATCCTGCGTTGGATGGTATTGTCAGAGAGAGGTATACTTTTGAGTTTTTCGACCTCTTGCTTGCGAAACATAATCTCTGCTATATCTAAAGCCGCTGGTAAAATCAAATTTGCGGTAATACTGTGAGGTTTTCCAGCTTTAGCCACACGAAAAGCTACTCGATAGCTAGCGAGCAACGCTTTCTCATTTACGTTGCGCATTTATCCTATATCAGCTGTTTGATGTTCAAGAGCTCTTAATCTTCGCTCAAAAAATTCCACGGGTTTATTTTTTCATTAGGATGTTTTGTGTTTAGGTGGGGTACCAACTTCGGTGGCTTCATGCTTTCTCTTGACAAAATTTCCAAGAAAATTAGGCACTGCGGTTTATTCTCAATTACAGTAAACCCAAACTTCAAATAATTGTCGTCATAACAACGCTGTTTTTTTATTCCACTGCTCCCGCTAGACGTTGATGGTTCTGATGATCTTTTAAGGAATTTATCCCTTTTCAGTTATAACAAACAATTCAACCACGCGTGTCTCAGGCTAACAAATCACTTTGCAATTACTCCAACTCCAAGGCACTTTATACACAGTCCGTATAACGCCGTAGTTTTACTTCCGAATCGTTTCCACTTATCGCGGTTTTGCTTCCGATTCCAATTGTTTCGCGCTCTTGCACTCAACTGCCGCGGCCGCGGTCGACCGCCCTATTTATAGGCCAGCGCATTCTAGCGAGAATCATCTCGAAGCGTAACGAAACGTCTCGAAACTTGTGGACCTTTCGTGGAACCTGCACTAGTTCCGAGTGTTACCGACAGATGGCGCTGGGAATCTTGGCCCCAACAAGTGAATACGAACGTTTTTCACTGCACTGCTTCTTTTAGTTATGGAAGTTAAAAATCCATAAACGACGGTTCGGAAGCATTTAACCCCGATTCAAGGTTGTTTGTTTTAACTACCCTAATTGGCAAGTCTGAAACATGTTGACTGTGTTTGCCAAACTATGGCCAATTAGCTGCAGTGGCTCGCAGAAACCTTGAAAATGCCTAGGATGTTGCTCATCTAAACTATCCTTCGTTTTATACCGATTGGAAATACATTTCAAATGTACTAATTTCCTTCAAATGCTTGTATATGAAACGTAACCCGGTAATTATATAGGTTGGCGAAATCTCATAATGGAAAACAACAGCAAAACGCAAAACGGTATACAAAGCTACCAGAAACTGAAAGCTGTTTTCGAATAATTTAACACAATATACCTAGTAAATATTACAGGTTCACGAACACTTGCTCAAACCCCCCCCCACACAAACACAAACACACATACAAACACACATACACACACCACAAACACACAGACACACATAGACACAAACACACATACACACACCACAAACACACAGACACACCACACACATACACACACCACAAACACACAGACACACACATACACACAAGCACACATACACACACAAACACACATACACACACCACACACACATACACACCACAAACACACAGACACAAATTATTTCAGTTGCGTAATGATAATAGTCCCGAACATCAAACTAGAAATTTGCATACTTATTATTAATTGATCTCCCTCACATATGCACGACAGTTGAGACAGAACAATAGTAATCATACTCGGTGCCAATTAAGAAGGGGATTGACAGATGTTAAGCACGTGGCGGAAAAGCGTAAATGAACGAGAGGGGATGGCTGTGTCTTAGCGATTGTCATAGCAACGAAAAGAAGGACCAATTAGAGCTAAGGCGTTATAATGGCGTTTCCATAGAAACAGTGTTGCCGATATGTAACACGTACGTAACACGTGATTAGCATGTGGCTCATGAGGAACCCAGTAGTAACATAAACTGCTTTTGTTATGCTCTGCTATCGCTGCATATAAACAAATAGTGCTGCAGCCCGAGCTTGCAATGGTTGCATCAGTTTACAGCATCAGTTAGAGATTGCCTACGTGTAGATAAGTTCGTTTGCATCATTCTATATTCTATCCTTTGAATGTAGATGGAATATTTAAGTGTTGTCCTTAATACGAATATAAATAATACGCACTCAACCTTCCAGACGCATTCCAATCTCTTCGTACACAATTACACCGCGCTCTCCACGTGGTTACAGTAAGCGGCGATAAATAAGCGGCAACGTCGCCTCTCCCTCACTGCGAGCTGTCAATCCCTTTCTTAGTTGACGCTGACATTAGTGTTTGAACCTTAGGTATTTCAAAAAAAAGAAAAAAAAAAAAGAAAAAAAAAAAAAAGAAACATTAATAGAAGACCAGAAATATCTTTCACCATAGTCTGTCAGAAAGTTAATTTTTCTTTCATAACGCATTTTGAGATTACAATTCCAAACACGACTTTGGCACATGAGTATTTATACCAGGTGGCCCAGCTCATCTCATTCGCAATCGGGGTAACTTGATAACCCTTCTTGCGTTAAAAGAGTTTCAGAACGCACCGGGGTAAATCCAGTCATAGTGAGGACAGTGGCGTGAGCGAGCTTCCTTCTGCCTCTTAGCGAAGACAAGAGATGATAGTTCCCAGGTTGAACTATTGTGTGTAGTCCGTGATAATAGACTATAAACAACGAAAGGTTCTTATAATGTTTTGCACTTTACTTAAAGGGACTTTAATTTCCTGGGAATAAAATAACTCCCGTATATTATCTAACATTACGGATTAGAGGTTGTAAAGTGCCGTAACATAATACATGGAAACATGAGGGCATGAAATGTTTCATTGGCGCTTGTTCGTTTCTTATTAATGTTATTGTTCTATTTTATTATTATAATCATTATTGTTAGTTATTGTTATTACCATATTACAGATTATTGTTATTGTTATTATTATTATTATTATTATTATTATTATTATTATTATTATTATTATTATTATTATTATTAGTAGTAGTAGTAGTAGTAGTAGTAGTAGTAGTAGTAGTAGTAGTAGTAGTAGTAGTAGTAGTAGTAATAATAATAATAATAATAATAATAATAATAATAATAATAATAATAATAATAATAATAATAATAATAATAATAATAATAATAATAATAATAATAATAATAATAATAATAATAATAATAATAATAATAATAATAATAATAATAATAATAATTATACAATAGGTGTTCAAAATACTGAATTGAAATAGCATACATCGCTCCGAAGCACACTTTCAAGAAAGTCAGGGGTGTCGACAAATATTTGTCGAACCCTTGTGCATAATCAATGCTGCGGAGAAGGTCATTGCCACAGACTTGCTGGTTGAAGTAAATTTTGAAGGAATGGCACGCCTATTTCTGCAAACTAATAGTAGTAATAGTTTATTGTTTATTGTTTATTGTCTGGAAAACAAAGTCCCTGTAAGTAAAGTGCAAAACACTATAAGAACCTTTTTGGTTGTTTATAGTCTATTATCACGGACTACACACAATAGTTCAACCTGGGAACTAGCTCTCATCTCTCGTCTTCGCTAAGAGGCAGAAGGAACCTCGCTCACGCCACTGCCGTGATTTACTCCGGTGCATTTTTTAAAGTGTTTAATGCCCGCTATTACTACTACGACACCGCAGACGGTGACACAGATGATACATGGATTGAAGATGAGGCACCGGTGGAATGAGATGGTAGGGGACACCAGAGAATCCGGAGGAAACCCGCTCCAGCGCCTCTTTGTCCACGACGAATCCCACATGCGGTTGCCTGGGATCGATCCCGGGCCACCCCGTGCGATCTGAAACTCTTTTAACGCACGAAGGACTGTCTACTTAACCCCATTCCGGATTAGCTGGGCCATCTGGTATATAAAACAACGCAAGAGCAATGACTATTTTTCATTTTTTGGGGCGCATTTTTGGTGGAAGTGTTGTGAAACTTTAGAGAATAGTCTGTGCTTTCTAACAGTGACCATCATATTCAGATACAAAATTATTATGTTGGGTTTCAGTGTGTATATTCTAAGGGCTTCAGGGATTTTAATACATTTATTTTGAATACACATAAATGTTTTTAAACATTTCCGTTAATACAACTACATGACGTAAGTTACCATGAGTCTGGACACACAACCATTTTAGCCTGCTATGAAAGCAAAATCTTGAGGCAAATTTTTGGACCAGTGGAGGAAAACGGGGAATGGAGAAGGAGATACTCGTATAATCATGCATTGTATGATTTATAGAATGAGCCAGACATTGTGAAATGCATAAAAATCAGAAGGTTGGAGTGGGCAGCACAAGTGCTGCGTGCTAACGGTAGAATGATAAAGAAGATATTGAATGCAACGCCAGAGGGAACCAGGAAAGTCGGAAGACCAAAGTTTAGGTGGGAAGATGGAGTGGAAAGAACAGGAAAGAATGGGAAAAAATTCTTCAGAAGGCCAAGGCCCACAAAGGGCTACCGTGCCAGTGACGATAATGGTGGTGGTGATGATGATGGTGGTGGTGGTGGTGATGATGATTATGATGATGATGACGACGACGATGATGATGATGATGATGATGATGATGATGATGATGATGACTGGGGATCCTTATTGGGACACAGGCACTCAAAAGTTCTTATTAAAGGTACAAACAACATTAAGATAGATGAATTACACAAAATGAGTGCAACTATGTACTTTCAAACAGAGAGCAGCACTAATAACAGTACACTGTCGTTATATGGACACATCTAAAAAATCGTTAAAGCAGTTGTTTGGAAATATCGAAGGTGTAGGAAAGACTTTGTCTCATCTATTATGTGACTGTATTACGCTCATAGAATTCAGAGTTACACACTTCAATCGTGAAATTATGCAATTGCATGAATTTCAAGGAAAAAAGGCCACGAAATGTCTAACTTTGCGAAGGAAACTAAGATCTTACCTATTAAAACAGAGCACAATAGATCTATTCTGTTCGTGGGGCATTGGACCCTAGAGACCCGCTCTTCTTCTCTTTTTAAAATATAATAATAATAATAATAATAATAATAATAATAATAATAATAATAATAATAATAATAATAATAATAATAATAATAATAATAATAATAATAATAATAATAATAACAAGAAGAAGAAGAAGAACAACAACAACAACAACAGCCGGTTTAGGCCGCTTCCCCGTTTTTATTTTTTTCACTAAAGGTTATCTTAGGTCAGCCAGTGCTAAGATATACCTCCCTGGAACTACAGCAGTAGGATAGCACTAGAAATTTGACGTAATCTGACTGTAGCAAAGAGAACAGCAATTGGAGTAGCAAGTAAGCTCTCATTTGTTTCAGTAAAAGCGCCACCAGTAATTCAACACTGGAGTTAGTTTCCAAGTTTATGACTACCCTCCTTAATCACGGTGGAACTGCCAGGAAGAGCAAGATGAAACTCGTGCTTAAATTGTAACTCGAAGCAAATCATATACGGCCATAAAACCAAAGCATAATATATTCATTCTCTCATGCAGAATAGCTCTTTCTCCACTGATTCAGTGGTAATTAACAATCATAAACTAATGAGAATAAAATAATAAAAGTAATGACAATATGGTAATAACAATAGCAATAACAGCAATAACTAAAAATAATAAAATACAATAACAATAAGAAACATAGAAGTGCCAATCAAACATTACCCGCCCTCATGTTTGCATGGATTTGTGGGCAATTTACAATCTGTACTCCGTAATGTTAGACAATAGTAATATAAACAGGAATGAGTTTATTCCCTGGAAAATAAAGTCTTGTAAATGAGGTGGAAAATATTCTAAGACTGTTCCTCTCTATTATCACGCGCTGCACATGCCAGTTGAAGCCTGGGGAATTCCTCTCCCGCTCTCTTCTCTTACAAGTAGAACAAAGTTCACACACGCCTGACTGAACTTACCCCTGTGATTTTTGCAACTCTTTTAACGCACGAAGGGTTATCTACTTACCGGAGGACCGGGTGGAATGGGCCACCTGGTATGTAGCAGAGAAAGTGAAACTGTTAATGATAATTCATCAGTGGCAACTTCCTACAGTAATTGTATTCCGAGTTAGGAATCATTGCTTTACCTGCTATCCTTTTGAACTACGTAGTATTGTTGGCTTCTATTGCTCCTAATAAGTACATTTTATAAACAGTTTATGATAGTGGCAACTACCAGTCATATTCATTAGGATTAATTAGAGCCAGCTATGGTTACGCCTACGTTTGGCTCTTTTTACATACATGTTATTTATCGGCAGAATTATTACATTACCATTCGTTGCAATTATTTTAGCCTCAAAATTGTCTTATTTAATTTATTACTCCCTTGATATTAATAGTCACTTAAACCATTAAACACTGTTATGACACGCGTTGTATAACTATGATTTGCTTGGTACTAACTAGTTACGCAGTACGCATTAGAAATACTGCTTCTATTTGAGAAAAATAAATAAATCTACGTGTCCCATAAGAAATATGTCCACCAGAGATGTTTCTTTACTTGGCTTCAGTTGGTAATTAACTCTTCGGGAAGAAAGAAGAAATGGTACACATTTTCAAAGTACAAGCAGAACAGTTAAAAATCTGATGTGTTGCACTCACATGACTTTCTCTACTCTTGTACTAACCATTCTTACAAACTCTTATTCCTATATCTTCTTCGTGTTAAGATGAACATTTGTACAAATTATCTTATTGCTTATTTCCTTGTAGGTGCAAGGGGAATATTGGAATACACTAGACCTTGAGCGATAGTCAAATCTTTGAAAAGCTTTGAGATGGTGTTCTCTTTGCACGCTTACCACATAAACAAATGAACAACGATGTTCCATTTCACGAAAGTTTTAAGTTTCCCGAAATTCACACCATGAAAAGGAATATCTCCGAAATGGTTCACCCTAAAAGAAAATTTATGCAGACATAAATTGTGTATTTTAGCGCGATCTACATTTTTTAGAGCAAGATTTGGTTTATCTCTTATAGTTTACGAGTTATTCAAAAGTCATCTAGAGTAAAGAAGACTACGTGGGCTATAGCCAGCAAATTCAAAATATACATTTCATTTGTCATACAAATGATCTTAAACATATGACATTTTAATCAAAATCGTTAGCCATTTTCAAGAGAATTAAAATTTTCGAAAAAAAACTCCATGTAAATGGTAGTTTAGGGTGGGGCTATTTTCTTCAAAATCGTTGTGTCGCATCCTTGAAATACATTAAACTTAAATACCAAGTTTGGTTTATAACTGACATTTTGTTTTTGAGTTACCGCAGTGTTGATAATGGTTTATATTCTGTGTTAAATGTTTTCTTATTAACGGGCACATGCCAATTTATTAACCTATAAATTAAACTATTGAAAAGAGCAAATTTTATGTAAAAGGATTAAAACTTTTATTTTTTATGTAACTCTCGTACCAGTATGAGTAGATTTTATATAAATTTCAAAGTTCAATTTGTGCTATGTTTTTTAATTTTTAAATTAATAATTTTTAATAACAGTGCAACCAGTCTCCCTCATACCCACTATACGTCCACGAGTAACTTTCGCTCGGCATGACTGGTTCTGAGACACTGAAAATGTTTTGGTTTCATTGACACCAGAAGAAGCAGCTGTCCATAGCCAATATTTGATCACAGGAACCCACTTTATTATTATATTTTTGCTACTATACCTCATTTTAACCTATGAAATTTTAATACATCCAAGATTTTGCGATAAGCATACTACTAATGCGCATTCTTCTCGAATGAACACATATATGTAAACTGCGCTCATTAAAATCTTCTGGCAAAATTAACAGCTTATATCAATAACAATTTAGGGTTCACAAGAAATGAGTACAAATGTGTTGGGGGTTACCTGTGGTACCTTTATATTCATCTTACGTCATGTGGTGACTCTTTAATCAGAAAGTATATTTTTGTTGCTTTCATTCCTTTATGCCTGCAGGCATTGCAGTTTGAAAACCTTACTCATATTTGTACTAAGCAAGGTAGTAAAAATACTTCAATTCAAATGGTTTAAATGCTTCATTCCGTATAAAGTTGCGTAGAAAATACCTCCCTGGCAGTGGAAGAGCGAGAGAGAGAGAGAGAATATTAATCAGCTGTAAACAGAATATTCTTGGCAGTTCAATGTAAACAATGAACCCTAGTTTTGTTAGAGCACAAATCTAGATATGACACATTAATTTGGAGGACGTTAATAGGTATACAAAAAAAGTGCGAATAACACAATGACATTCATAGAAAACGTGTTAACACTAAGCGCGGCCATCATTTATGTCAAAGACAACATGCAGTCTAAAGTTTTGCGATAATTGTACTATCTCTACTACGTATGTACAGTAAACAGTGGAAGTATTGTACTCGTAGTCCACCAAAAAGTTCGAGGTTGAAGTTCTTCTGAAATATGTACACATCTTGAGGCCTTAAGGATACAGATAAGGCACTATTAAAAAGTCCGTGCATGTGTGCAAGTGTGTGTTTGTATGTTTAAAAACTTAAAATAAAAACCGAAGAGCCTGTTAAATAGCAAACTTGGTATTTAAGTATAGAACCTTCCAAAGATGCGACCCAAGGATTGTCAAGAAAATTCGCATACCCTATTCTCTCCATGTAAAATGTCGTATTTTTTATTTTCATAAAAGTAGCTCCAACAATAATTTAGATTAGAAGACATGAAAAGTAAATAATTAGACATATATATATATATATTTAACACAACACGAATTTTACTGGTAACACACCATTCATAGGCAATCAACTTGAGATAGGAAATCCATGTACGAGTATGTATGGGAATATAATTTACAGAATTGTGCCTTAAAATGGTCTGTCCTTCCTTCCTTTCTCCCTCCTTCCCTCTCTCCATCCCTCCCTTCCTCCTTCCCTCCCTTTCTCCCTTCCTTCATCCCTTCCTTCCCTCTTTCTTTCTTTCTTTCTTTCTTTCTTTCTTTCTTTCTTTCTTTCTTTCTTTCTTTCTTTCTTTCTTTCTTTCTTTCTTAATTTATTTCTTTCTCTCTTTCTTTGTGCCTTAAAATGGCCTTTCCTTCTTTCCTTCCTTCCGTCATAATAACAATAATAACAACAATAATAATAGTAATAATAATAATAATAATAATAATAATAATAATAATAATAATAATAATAATAATATTAATAATAATAATAATAATAATAATAATAATAATAATAATAATAATAATAATAATAATAATAATAATAATAATAATAATAATAATAATAATAATAATAATAATAATAATAATAATAATAATAATAATAATAATAATAATAATAATAATAATAATAATAATAATAATAATAATAATAATAATAATAATAATAATAATAATAATAATAATAATAATAATAATAATAATAATAATAATAATAATAATAATAATAATAATAATAATAATAATAATAATAATAATAATAATAATAATAATAATAATAATGCTCTTTAACTCCTATATGGTAACGGCCTCTACTAAGAGAATATATTTTAAACATTTAAATACTTTTTTCCATTTACCTATCAGCAAGGCGGCCGGGTTTGATCCCAGGGACCCGCATGTGGTATTCGTGATGGACGAAGCGGCGCCTGGGCGAGTTTTCTCTGGGTTCTTCGGTTTCCCCCACCACTTACTCCAATTGCTCTATCGTCACCTTTCCAATCATAAATTTCGCCTGCATTTCATATCATCCTCTTCCTTACTCTCATACCCCGTGCTTCGGGTTCGATCCCAGGGACCCGCATGTGGTATTCGTGATGGACGAAGCGGCGTCAGGGCGGGTTTTCTCCGGGTGCTCCGGTTTCCCCCGCCATCTTCATTTCATGTGTCATCAGTGTCACCGCCTGCGGTGCCGTAGTAGTAAAAGCGGGCGTTAAACACTACAACACACCATACCCCGTGCTTGGCTGACCACCTGCTTCCAGGTCTTCACTCTGTCCGGTCCATAGGTTCCTCTGCTCCCCGACAGGCATAAGCTTGTAAGTTCTAGTGAGTGTGGGTCCTCCGTACGGGAAGGGTAAGCAGAAGAAGAAAAAGAAGAAGAAATACATTTTAAATAATAAGACTATACCATGTCAATGTGAATTTTGCACCACTTCTCAAAAAAAAAAAAAAAAAAAAAAAAAAAAAAAAAGATTCATAACTCCTACGGTTCGGAGTAGATAGGTAAAGGTTAGCTGTTCATTTATGAGCAGTGTTGATCTAAATCGCTGCTATTATTAAGAATTGCAGCTTCTGTCCACTAACCAATGAGTTTTTTCTTTGCAGATGAATGAAAATTGTTTTCTCCATTTTTGCTTTAACCAGCTTTTTCTGTGAATGGCATTTCGTGATAAGAGACTTGTTTTATCAGATACATAAATTACATTTTACAGTGATAAGATGATCCTAGTGCTGTTCTGGGTCTGCGTCGGTGTAAATGTTATGGCAGGTTATTTTTAATAATATTTGGTGACAAGTTTTAAACAAAATCTGTCAAGATTATGAATATAATGATATCTTCCTTAACAAAGCGTGTTAATGGTTAAACAAAGACAGATGTGCTTAGAGGGCATGCATGTATGTGTAAGCCATGGATAGAGCTTTTTACGTTGCCTGAGATATACAGCGAGTACCTTATATCATTTTGTATGTTGTTATGCTAAATATATTTTATGAAACTTTTTCCATGGGAGTTGTTTGTGGAATGATTCGTCAATCATTTTAACGCTAACTGAAGGTTTATAAAGCAGAGATCATCTCCTACGAGTAATTATTTTGAAGCGTCGGAAGCAAGAAATTACGAAAGCTTTCTAAACCTGTTGTCAGGAAGCTGTCAGAAGGTTTATTTCCTACAATTAACTTTAGTGGCAGCTGGATATGAAGGAAGCAGTGCTCTTGTGACAACAAGGCAATTAATTTTCACCACGCGTTTGTATCGCTACTGGAAATAAAACTGGCTGTTCCATGAACAAGAGCATTTTTCGCTCTAATTTTGTTACTACATAAGGTAAACATGCCTGTGTGTGAACTCATCATCTCTTCAAATACTCGAGTTATATAACCTACAGTTAGTGATGAGAAAAAGCTTCTTCTTTTGTTTCTTGAGGCGGAGAGCATTTTAATTAGAGTGTGTCTGTTAAGATACCGCCGCGTGTTTCGACTACGTGATATTCTTGGAAATAAGGAAAGAATTAATACACTAGACTGCGCTGTGCATTTTCTGAGATTCTCATTCTCTCAACTTGATGTTAATAAATAAGGAAAAAGTGTGCCTATGTATTTTTTTTTTTTTATTTTTTTTTTTATTTTTTTTGTTGTTACATCAACCAATCAACCATTGCATTTTTCTGAACATCTGAGAGTCACTGCTTTTGCAGTAATGACGTATATTACACTGCAAGAAAGAATTCTTAGATCTCAGCCAAGATAGCGCCTTAGACTTATTCTTTTTTTTTTTTTTTTTGGTTTAACGCCCTCCAACGTCATATCGGGCGGTGAATGATTGAAATGGATGAAATGATGTTCAAATGATCCCTAGGTCTATAGAGCTTTAAGTTACCCAACATTCGTCTTCTCGGGATAAGGGAAAACCTTGGAAAATTTTTCTTCCATTTTGCACGCCAAGATGGCACTCAGGCAACAGACAAACGTTACAGTTGCTCACGTGGTATTCAAAACAAAGAGAACTGAATGTTCTGCTATTGGCGATAAGATATAAAAGTTTGCAGTATGTTACATTACAACGTTATGTCTCATTTTTTTTTTTTTTTTTTTGTTTTATGTTTTTTTTTTTTTTTTTTTTTTTTTTTTTTTTTTTTTTATTTTTTTTTTTTTTAAATGTGTATGAGCCAAACGAGAAGCAAATAAATTGAGAAGAAAACTTAAACTGCGTGGCCATCCCCCCATTTAAGTCAGCCGGTCGAACGTCCTCCTTCAGTGAGTTCGCAAGCCAGAAGAACAATGGGTATTTTTTTTTATATTTTTTTTTTTTTTGTTTTTTTTTTTTTTTTTTTTTCTTTTTTCTTTTTTTTTTATATTTAATAGAATACTGCTCCCTTTTTTTATTTTTTTATTTTATTTTTTTTTTAAAGAAAACATACAAAACAATAAGGAGACATACTCATATAACATGTAGTGTTAACCGAGTTGTGAATGAAACTTATATAACTGGATTATAGTTTTTTTTTGTTTTTTTTTTATAATCGTCGGCTCTTTTTTTTTTTTTTTTAAATTTACTTTTTTTTTTTGCTTTTTTTTATTTTTTATTTTATTTTTTTTTTTAATTTTTTTTTTTTTTTTTATATGTATATATTATTTTGATTATAGTTGCATTGTCGTATTTAAAGTGCAAGGCGTGTTATGTACGGCTGCATTGATTTGCTAAGACCAGAAGTTATCAGTTGCCAGCGTGCCTGTCTCAGAAAACTGACCCAATCCTTCCTCTGCGCCACTGGGCCATTATTCTGTTTAAGGATCCAGTACATTGTTCCCATTACCAGCCAAACTACACAGCGTTGGAGTGCAGTATTCTGAAAATGAAATTCCAAACGCTGGAGCTTCTCAAGGCATGGTGGAGCTTGCGGTGGGCACCATTTGGCGACGTAGGTCCTGAGCTCTACCCAGATGACTTCAACCTGCTTACAGGAAGCGATCCGGTGGTCCAGTGTGTCGACGGCGGCACAAGATGGACATTGGTTTGACTGTGCCCTTCCATGTCGCCAGAGTTTATCCGCTGTCGGTATAGTCTCATTTACTACTTCATAGGTGGTTTCCTGCCAATCACTGGGCACATGTTTACAAAATAAATTCTGCCAGATCACTTTCCACTCCCTGGTATATTTCTCTGCCACTCTGGGCACCAGATGATCTGTCGTGAGCATACGGTAGTGGTTCCGGGTGCATTCAAAGGCCGTAATGTCATCGTTGTTGTCCAGAATTCGTTTTAGGTGAAGGACAGTGGGTTTAAATCCGTTGAGTGCCACCTGAGGGTTATGCAGCTGTTCCTTCCAGAAATTTTGGTCAATGGATGAGCCAGATCCGCGCAATGATTGTGTGGCGGTTTTCCCCAATAAGGCCATGCATTTCTTGGCAATGTCCACTAAGCCGCAACCACCTTTGGACGGAGGCAAACGTAGTTGAGGCCGGCTCACCTTATATGCTTTTCCAGTCCACAAAAAGTAACCAAGGAGTTGTTCCAATTTCTGTGCGTCACGTTTTGCAATCGGCAGAATCTGTGCCACATACCAAATTTTGCTTAGACCATAAGTATGCAGGTACCAGATGCGTTGTAGCAAATTCAGGTTCCGGATCCTCTCCATGGATAAGGAATGGCGTAAACTATTAATTTTTTCCCTCCAGTTAACTGCAATCGTATCTTCTATATTTGCCATAAAGCATATTCCAAGTATCCTTGTAGTAGTCACACATTGCATCCCCAAGGTCTGTGGCGGTTCCGGCCAATTTCCTAATATTAGGATCTCCGATTTCTCAGCATTTAACACTGCACCGGACATCGTTGTGTACTGCTCCAATCCCTGTTGCATGGTCGTCATGTCTTCATTATCTGCAGCCACCACAGTCACATCATCAGCATAGGCTGTAAGTGTGAACCGTTCATTGTATACACTGACTCCTCGCATGGTTTGTTGCAACCTCTGGAGTAAAGGATTCAATGCCAATGAAAACAATCCCATTGATAGCGGGCAGCCTTGACGTACTGATCGTTGTATTCGTACCGGCCTGGAAAACCATCCGTTCCATAAGACTCGAGACTGTGCCGTGCCGTAGAGTCCCTGAATAAGGTTGATTACCGGCACTGGAAATTTCGCAGCCGTTAAGCAGTTCCACAGATACGAATGGCGCACTCTATCAAAAGCCTGTTGAAAGTCGAGATTGATCAAAGCCACCGCTTTATTTTCTCTGCGTAGATGGATCAGCGTGTCACGCAGTTCCGCCAATGTGTCAATAATGTTCTTTTTCGATATTGCCGCTTGGTTACAATGCATGATTTCAGCATATGCTCCTTTTAATCGGTTAGCCAGAACTTTCGCAAATAACTTATAATCGGCGTTTAGCAGCGTTATTGGACGATAGTCCTTCATGGTGGCGGTTTTCTGTTTCTTCGGCACCAGGGTGATAACACCATCCGCGAAGGTTGCGGGAAACACTGCTGTCTCCCACAGTTCCGCATATACTTCCATCACTTCGTTCTTGATTATTGGCCAGAACTTTCTATAGAATTCATAGGTGAGCCCATCAGGACCTGGTGATGTGTGTCGACTGGCTTGTTCAATGGCGACCAACACCTCCCGCTCCGTGATAGGGCTGGTAAGTATTTTTGCGGATTCCTGGGTGATGCCGGTGTCAAACAGTTCATGTTCCATACGCCTATAAGGGGTGTCTGCTTCTGGCGCTTCTTGGAATAAAGCCTGAAAGTGATCCGCTATAAGCTGGAGCTGGGCGCGCGTTCCAACATGGGCAGTTCCAGTGTGCGCGTCCCATATTGTTTGAGGATATCTTCCATGTCCCTTCTGCCGCTCCTTTGCGAAATAATAAAATGAGTTCTGTTCCGCTTCATGCATGGATTTCACTTTGGCTCGAACTTTATGTCCTTCCAACTGGTGTAAGTGTTTTAATTTGATGATTTCTTTTACTTTTTTTATCTCCGTCTGCACCTCATAGCCCTCCCTTTGCTTCAGATGCAGCCCCCACAGCGCCTCATTGTAAAAATGTAGTAGCTGCTTCTTGGCCTGTGCCCTCACAATACCCATGGATTTAAATAGGGAGCGAATCGCTGGTTTTGCCGTGTTCACCCACCAAAAACTCTTCCGAGTTGAACTTCTAAAGGCCGACTGTAACTGAAGCCATTTGATCTGAAATTGTTCCCTAATTTCTGTGTCCTCCAGCATAGAATTATTGAGTTTCCAGTAGCCACGGCCGGCCGTCTCAAGCCTTATTTCATTTATTTGCAATTGACATAGCACTGCATGATGGTCACTAAAAACCACCGGAATGACCCAAATTCGATGGACATTTGGAGCCATTCCGGGAGATAGATACTGTCGGTCGATGCGTGAGGCAGAAGTGTTGCGGGTGAAAGTGAATTCCACTTCGTTCCCATGCTTGATCTCCCATGCGTCAAGCAGTTGCAGCTGTGACACTAGGTGTTGTAGCATGATGCTAAAATTCGTAGCACCTTTTTGGTCCTTCGCCTGCAACGTGCAATTGAAGTCGCCTGCTAGCAGAAGTTCCTTGCCTTGTCGCAAATGCGGGGTTACCTCGGTTTGGAAGAAACGCTCTCTCGCTTGTCTATTCTGTGACCCAGCTGGAGCATATATGTTAACCAGGACGGTCTCTTCCAAAGTAGCGGAGAGGACCCGTCCGTCGGGATCCATCTGAAAATTCTGCAGGGGCAGTCCCTTCCTGTACACTATTGCCGTTCCTCTGCCGTTCAAACCTAGGTTAACTTTATAGTCGTAATTGTAAAGAGCATCCAAGTTGTAAGTATTTACTTCTTGGAGAAAGCATATGTCAATGTTGTTCACCTGGAGGAAACTATTGAGCAGTTTTTGGGTTACTAGATTTCTGCACCCATTCACATTCACTGTTGCCACCGTTCGTAGATAGATCATTATGAAAGCGACTGTCGCAAAGATAGTGTAACTCGGGCGTCTACGTCCTTGGCCTCGTGCATTGCTGCTAGTGTGCTACTGTTCGGTCTCTGGATGTCTAGCTGGGGTTATCTGTGCCGGAGGGTTTCCCTTAAGCCTTGGGTCACATAAGGACACCTGGGGCTTCCGTGTCACCTGAAGTAGGATCGGCGACTCCGCTTCTGTGGCCCTCGCAGCAGGTTGAGAGGGATGAGATCCACCAGCCATCTCTGCACGCCGATAAATTGCGACTGCTTCAGCTGACCGTGGTTGGTCCTCTTGGGATCTGTGTGGCCGTTCGAGTACTTGCGGTCGAGAATCACTCGCAGATGGTCGTGCCGCTACGGTGGTGCCGGGGGTGTCCTCCCGGTAATGGGAGTCTGCTCCTACCTCCACCGCTGGGCATCTCACACTTTGTTGTAACTGTGCTGCTTCGTAATCACTCTGGGGGTTGTTTGCCGCGTCCCTCCTTGCAGGTTGAACCTCACAGGTGTTCTTGTCACCTCCCTCCTCCAGGATACTGCTGCCAATCAATGCTGAGGCAGGCTCTTGCGTCAGTACTCCAGCCGTATCTGCTGTGTCTGTGGACGGGACTTGCAATAGACGTGCCTCCTCATGGGCTTCTTCCACAACTTCCTCCAGCTCCATTTGGTTATTCCAGGATGGTTCTTCCTTCTGGGCTTTGCTTGTCTTCGCCCGCTTGGCCCGTTTCTTCTCGGTCGGGCGTTTCTCTTCTGCTGCAGCTGTCTCCGTTACAAGTGAACCCACCTCGGGTGGTATTATCTCCTCCGGATTGGCCAGATGTACTCGTTTGCCTGTGGTATCTCGAACTATGGAGGCATACTCCCTTTGCGGTGCAGACCTTGCTGCTTCCTGTTGACTGTCATTCACCAGGGACGTTTGCCTGTTTTCATCCGTAGGATGCGCTCCCTCACTCTGCGTGTCCACTACCACCTTCGTCGGTTCTGTTTCGTTTCTCCGTCCAGTCGCCACTGGGCGTGTTGCGGTCGGACGGTGGGGGCAAAATTCCTTTAGATGTGCCGTGCTACTGCAGACGTAGCAGGATCTGGGTTGGCCGGCGTAGGACACCGATAATCTGTAGCTGCCAATGATGATAAAACTAGGGATGTTCGTCTTCAGTTGCATCTTTACCGCTCGTACCCCATTAAACACCGGGACGCGATATTGTCGGCTCCATTGTTCCTTCCGGACGTCATATACCGTTCCGTAACGCTGCAACGCTGCTTTTAAGACCTCTGCCGGGAGCTCTGGGGGTACATCAAACACTCGGACATTGACAGCATTACCGGTCACGTGTTCGATAAGCACTTTAGTCATCTCACCATTCATGTATGTGAAAGGTGTTTCCGCCGAGAAGGTATTGAGGGTTTTCTCCAGCAAGAGTGCTGATATTAATTTAACATAAATTGCCCGTTCACTTGCAATTAACTGTATTGTATCCACTTGTTCCGCATTTAACCGTAATGTATCTGCTATGAAATCATGCACTTCATATGCCGACGGTCGCGTTGCACTTAAAGCAAACTTGATCCTGAGGGTATTTTTCCTCGCGTACATTTCCATTTCTTTTCACTGTTAAATTTAGCTGAAATACTCACTTTAAATTCCTACACTTGGTGATCGATAATATCACTCACAGTGTTGTATATGTCTTTCTTGCGCTCACTCACTATCAGGCCACACACGCAGTAGACAAAACAACCGGTTCTCCTGGTACGTCTGCTCTGTCCCAGCGCACTGGCTTGACTGGTGTATTAAAACACTGAACTCGCCTGATAATGTCAATGAATGAATGAATGAATAACATGACATGGCATGAATGAAGAGCCTACTGGAGTCTCGGGCTAAGGCCTCCTGCAAAAGGAAAGCTGTTGACTCCATTTGGTTCACTTGTTGAGCTATTCCACACAGGCAGAGTTGTACGGTACACATGCTTGACATTATAAGGTTATTCTTAAGTTCCCAGTTCAAAAGGTAATAAGTTTGTCAAATTTTTAGATTCTAACAAAATCATCATCATCATCATCATCATCATCATCATCATCATCATCATCATCATCTTCACTCCATGGATTAGGCACATTGTCTGTTCCATTTTTCACAGTAAGTCTCTGCATCTCTTCTGCGGCCTGCCCACGTCTCTTCTACCTGCTGGTTATAGTTTAGAACTATTTTCGGAAGTCTGTCACAGTCCATCCTCTCCGCATGTAACAGGAAATTGTTTCTTTAGTGTTATACTTTCTCATTTATAGATTTCAGTTGCAGCTCTGTTCTTATTATATCATTGTTTATGTCGTCTAGTTTTGTGCTTCCTTTAGTTCGTCTCAACAATTTCATTTCAGATCCTTGTATCTTACCTTCCATCTTCTTTTTTTACAACCCAGGCTTCACTTCCATATATAAGTACAGGCTTTACTATTGTTTTGTAAAATTTAAATCTTGTACCCATACTTGTTTTTTTTTTCTTAGTGTTGTGTAATGTTTGCATGTAGCTTGAAATCTTGGTAGTTTTAGAATCCCTTTCTACTTCACATCTAAGGTATCTGAAACGTGAGACTTGTTGAATCTTCAGAACCGGTCTAACACAGTAAAGGCACTAATTTGTTCGTAAAGAAATGGAATTTTATTAACCCTCCGTCGGGCGCAATATATCTGAGAGATACCTCTCCCGCTTTTTTAAACAAGATGACGCAACTGTTTATGCGAAATTAATGCAAGTCATTGTATCTTCCTAAAACACACTGTAGCACTTCCTGGTTCATTATTTGCCAGCTGCTTGTTGTTTCGTTCGATTATCAAGCAAAAGTATCTGTGAGATACATTGCGCCCGCTCACGCACCTCATTGTTTCTGTGGTCTTTTTTTCTGCTAGTCACGTTTTTACGTACCATAATGTCTAAGAAGCAAGAAGTGTTCAAACCTAACGACCTACAGAAAGCCCTGGATATGCTCTGGGATGAAAATGAAGATAATAATGAAGATTTTGTTGATTATGAAAGTGACACAGATTGCGAAGCTGCGACAGAAGTCCGTGATGAAGATTCTTCAGGTCCTTCAGCTGAAACTAAGCGCAAAGTTTGCAAGACTTGCCTTGTAGACTCAAAAAAGAAGCGACTTTCAAGATATTACTGCAAGAAATGTGAAATGTACTATTGTTTAGAGCATGCCAGACAGGTTTGTAAGAACTGTGCTGAGAATTTGCAGTGAAAACTCTCAAGTATATTACAGACACACGCACATACAGTTATTTAGTTGAAATAACTGATTAATTGTAATAATGTTTATAATTTCATAAAAACTGATGATGTTTATTGTTAACTTTATGTTTAAATATAAAAAAAAATTATCCTTTCACATTTTGTACATTCGCAGTATTAGTTTATTTTCTGCAACTTACATAACTCATGTTTTTGAAATGTAGTATGGTGTATTGTAATACTTTGAAAATAAAATTTGGTATATAAAAATAACACAATTAAAACACAATAAAACACAAATATTTCACATTTAGGAGGAGTTTCAGACAGCACAGAGGCAGAAATGTACGTGGTATCTCTCAGATATATTGCGCCCGAACACGTAACAATAGGTATTGCGCCTGACGGAGGGTTAAAATAAGGTAAACCTAATATTAGGACCAGCACTAATGTTCAATAAGCAATAGTCGTTCTTCTATGCTGTAAACGGCATTAGCAAGCGCATTTCTAGAGATGTTCTAATGGCGTTCGATATTGCCTGCTTCAGTTCTTCACGTGTAGTGAGTCTGCTAAGAGATAACTTTTACGAGTTCAGATAATCCCACAGCCTGTAGTCAACTGGAGAAGGCCAATTATTGTTCGAAAAATGTCGACTATATACAAGATCACCAAATGTGTTGCGTAATAGTGTTTTTACAGTATTGTGTATGTGTCTTGAATAAAAATAACGTTTATTGATGTCTTGATTCTATAACGGTGGTATTCAAGGTATTACAACATTGTAAACTGTCACTGCCCATTTACCTTCACGGGCTTCGTTTGTCAATAATTGTCAACTTCTTCACTTTTCCTGAAATTTATCATCTTGCGAAGTGACCTTACAGAGCAGCGTCCTCTTCTCAATCCATTTGATGTTCAATATATCCTCAGTGCATTGCATATTGTCTGTTACACTCGTAATATCATTGAAGAAGCTCAATTCAAAGTGGTATAGGTAAAGCCATTACTTGTACAACTGCTGTCTGTATACTAATAGTTATACAAATATGACACGTTAACATAGCAAAAATGAATACATAAATTAACAAATAAAAATAAAAATTAAGAAAGCCAAACCTTTTAAATGGTAGTGACACCGTATGAAACCCAACTGCTGATGTCAAGAAGATTCAGAATGGAAACTTACTTTAGAATATAGGAATATTTGGCACACTTCTCATTGAGTTGATTGTGCTGATTCTCTTTTGCACATAAGTACTTAATACTAGGTTAACACGTTAGGGTATTTAACACTTCTGTTGTTGAGATGCGTTGTCACTACTCTTTGACATTAGTCTCTTCTAGTTGTCTTCTCAGCTCCTTCCACCTTTTCCTGCATTGTGCTGTGCTCCAGTGCGATCTAATCCTATGTCTGAACTCCCTGACCTGCCGGTTTTCTTTTTCCTTGATAGGAACTCCAAGTTGTTAATGTTTCGTTCTAGTCGCGTCTTGAACTATATTCTTGGAGGTGATTTGCTGCAGTCCCTTTGTTGATTGTCCTATCCATTTAGTAAAGGAGAGAATAACCCGAATACAATTTGGACACTTATCGCAGTGAAAGCCTTTTGTTCTACTTTACGTCATTGCTTATATTTCATTTTAATTAGGCGTTGAATGACATAAATGGGAGACAAAGTAACCGATATAAATATCTAAAATTAATCAATAGACATCATAATGGGCGAGAAAGGGACATAATCATAAAGCTCAAGAAGCTGAATCCTTTAAGCATATTCCAACGTGGAGCAAACTACATGGATTTTTTGTTTTTCGGTATTATTATTACTATTCTTCTTCTTCTTCTTCTTCTTCTTCTTATTATTATTATTATTATTATTATTATTATTATTATTATTATTATTATTATTATTATTATTATTATTATTATTATTATTATTATTATTATTATTATTATTATTATTATTATTATTATTATTATTATTATTATTATTATTATTATTATTATTATTATTATTATTATTATTATTATTATTATTATTATTATTATTATTATTATTATTATTATTATTATTATTATTATTATTATTATTATTATTATTATTATTATTATTATTATTATTATTATTATTATTATTATTATTATTATTATTATTATTATTATTATTATTATTATTATTATTATTATTATTATTATTACTATTGCCATTTATTCACATTTGGCAACTTTAAACTGCAGGTCATAGCATGAATGCCGTAATGAAATTAAAAGAAATATGAAATTGTGGAGTCAAATAGCTAATTGCATGCAACGATCATTTTAAGACCTCGGGGACAAACAGTACTGTTAAGAAAATGTCTTACGAGTGTAAATTTGGCATCTGTGTTCCCTTGACACTACTCGAAGTTGATACCAAACTAACAACTGTAAAAGAATTAACCATTAGCTGAAGAAGGAATTAAAAGCAAAATAAATGTCAGTGGCAATCCGGATTCTGTGCCAAAGCTGGTTATGAAACCAAATACCTTGCATGATAGTTTTATTAACCACGATAGAACTGCCTCAGCGTCACTGTGCCAGGTTTGGAGTCCAATGTGATATCAGCAGAGATGTTTGAATCTGATCTTTAATCTATATTTTTGAACAAATTTGCGAATCCAAAGATCCCCATATGTTCTGGCAGGCTCCAGTGTACTCTTGCTGTCAGTGAAGCTGTTCCAACAGCAGACAAATTGTGGCGGCATGGCATAGCAACATCAATTCTCTACAATATATATGCTGTCGTGGAAGCCCTTCATTACAAGCTAGTAGCCGGCACTGCCATGTGCTGTTCTGTTTGCGACTGGTTAAATGGAAGAATCCGTGACATCTGCTGTGGGGTACAAATGTCTCCACTGGAAGACTATTTGGTATTTGAATTCCATCAGGATGATAAGAACTTTGCGGACACACTGACGCTAAATGATAGTTGCAACTACTTTGTATACTGCAAACTGGAGATGTGGCACTCTTAGGTGCTAACGCGGGGAATGGCATGCAAACATATTAAAAACCTCATGTGTTGTACTCACATGACTTTCTCCACTCCTGTGTAAACTATTCTTACAAGCGTTTATTTCTCTATTTCATCGAGAGAAATATTTGCAGAAATTAACCTATTGCTAATTTTCTTGTACGTAAAACGGGAATTTCGGAATACAGTAGGCTTTAACCGTTAGTCAAACCATTTAAGAGTTGCTTTCTGTGTGATGTATTTAAATTCTATTCACTTTGCATGGTCAAGAGATAAAGAAATTAATAAAAGGTTAACGACACCATATTTGAAAAAGAAAAAACTTTAAGTAAGTATTTGGAAATTCAAACCAATAATACCGAATATCTTGCGATCCACAAAACATATGACATAAATCGTGTGCTTTAAAGAGATAGATTTTTGGTGCAGTAATATTTTGTCTTAGTCTTACGGTTTACTGGCTAAGCAGAAGTTGCCAGAATAAAGAAGGCTTCAGAAACTACTTACAGAAAGTTGAAGCTATACATTTCACTTGTCATGAAAATATCTTATAGGTATAGTATTTTAATCAAAATCTACAGCCATTTTTGATGAAATAAAAATGTTTTAAAAAGCTTTATGTAAAGCTTAGTTTGGGAATTTGGGGATTCACTTAATAATCT